>QTSX02005709.1:0-568477 GCA_014839935.2 Entomophthora muscae
AGGACCTGGATTGAGTGATCCCTATCATAGATGGTTAACTGATAATGATGCCATCAGTTTATTGACTGGGCAGTGAACCACTTGGTGAGCCACTTGGTGATTTACTTGGGGTGTTAATTCCCCAAGAGGGAGTAATTGAAGATGTTGCAACATCTCCCCTGGGGTGCTGGAAGGCAGAGCCTTGGGAATCTTTTTGAGGGTATCTGATATACAGGCTTGATATTGATCCAGTTTGGTGTTGGGTACAGGGAGCCTTGAATTTCATTGGGCTGCTCTTGCCTTACACAAACAAAGTTGGTCATGATATATGTGTTTCAGTTTGGTTTGAGCTCCAATTCCTTTGATGAGGTAGGTGTTATTAGGCTTCACCTCCATGATAATACCTGGTCTGTGTAACCCTGGGTCTAATTTGTGTTGGTTGTGGTTGACAACCTAGATCTTGTCTCTGACTTGGAACCTTTCTTTTTGCAATGGGATTGCTTCCCGCTGAACCCTTTGCTTTTCCATTGCTTCTTGGTCCTTTCTGACTTGTACTTTTGGGTCATTACTGTCTGGTATCTTCTTTGGAAGTGGCAATTGTGGTCCTGTGGTTGTATTGACAAGTGAGGATTTCTGACCATAGACAAGTTCATAAGGGCTTTTGCCTGTATTGCGGTTGACTCATGTTCTGCAGACCATAAGAGAGGTTGGTAGCATGTTGACCCAGGCTTTTGGATTGTTGGCAGACAACTTACTGAGGGCTTCCACTAAAGAGCTGTTTAGTTGTTCTATGTGTCCATTTGCTTGTGGGTGATATGGGCTGGCTGTGATGTGTTTTATTCCATTTTTGGAAAGATAGATGTTGGTGTCAATAGCTTTGAGTTCAGTGCCTCCATCTGTGATTAAGAGGTCAGGCTTAGCAAACTTTGCTATGATCTCCTTGCCAATGAATTGTCTCACGTCATTGTCTTTGTGCTCTTTTGCGGCTTGTGCTATGGGACATCTGGTTGCATAGTCAATGGCTGTGATGATGTACTTATTGCCTTTGCTTTCACCTGGCATAGGTCCCACAATATTCAACAACCATACCTTAAAGGGTTGTGTGATGGATACAGGTACTACTGACTTGGGTGAAGCTTTGGTTCATGTGTACTTCTCATAGACCTCTCATTGTTCCAGTACCTCTCTGATACCATCTAGCATGTTGGGCCACCAGTAGCAAGTCTTGAGATATTCATGCAAGTTTCTGCTACGGGTGTGTCCCAAATCTCTGTGATAACAGAGGATTGTGTCAATCTTTTGTGTTGACAAGACGTAGGGTACAGTGTCACCATTTGGAAGGATTTGGTGAAGGGTACCATATACGTTTTTGAACAGATGTTTGTTCTTGAGGACTTTCTCTTGGATGTCCATTGGTGTGCCAGGTGAAAACCCTTCCTGGAGATTCCCCATGATTAACATGGGCCATTCAGGGTTGCCATCAGTGCAAAGGATGTGTTTATTGTATAGCCTTGATAGGGCGTCTGCAGAAAGCATCTCTCTGTCTGGCTTCTATTCAATTTGCATGGGGTATCTCTGTACAAGACTCATCCATTTGGCTTGTGTTCTTGACAGGTGTTGTTGTGTTTTAAAGAATATCAACAACTTGTGGTCAGGGAGTACTTTGAATGTCTGGGCTCCTTCCAGATAGCATCCCCATTTCATGAGGCAGTGTATGATGGCAACCAATTCCTTATTGAGGATAGGGTATCTTTTTTTGTTGTCAGATAGCTTCCTTGATTCATATGCCATGGGGAGGAAGTTCTTTTGGGCCATTTGGATACAGAGGACTCCTCCTATGGCATAATCAGAGGCGTCAGTTTCTAGCTCATAGATACCCTTCCTGGTTTGGGTATTGCAGGATGGGGGTGGTAACCATGTGCTCTTTCAGTTGGCAGAAATGTTGATCTTGTAAAGGTGTCCAGACAAATTTGGTTGTTTTCCCAGTGATGGCTGACAAGGGGGCTGTCAGAGCGCCCCAGTCAGGGATGAACCTGTGTACATAGGCTACCATTCCAAGGAAAGTGCAGAGTTTGCTCTTGTTCCTTGGGACTGGCATCTCTATTATAGCGCATATTTTGTCTGGATCCGGCTTGATACTGTCCTTGCTAATGATATGGCCAAGGAAGGGGAGTTCAGTCAAGAAGAACTTGCATTTGGACGGTTTGGCAATTAGTTGGTTTTCCTGAAGGGTACAGAGGACTGTGCAGACGTCTTCCTGGTATTGTTGTAGGTTGGGACTGTAAATGATTATGTTGTCCAGGTAGATGATTTCTCTTTTCCTAATGTGTTCCTTGAATACTTCATTCATGAAGGTTAAAAAGGTACTGGGAGTGTTTTTCATGCCAAAATTGAGGACAACACATTCAAAGGACCTGTATTTAGTTTGAAATGTGGTCTTTGGAATGTCTTCATGTTTCACGTAAATTTGGTGATATCCTGCTGTCAAATCAATTTTTGTGAAGATTTGGGACCCCCAGGGCATCAAAAAGGTCATCAATTAGGGGCAGGGGATACCTGTTCTTTATTGTGACCTTGTTGAGGGCCCTGTAGTCTGTGACCAGGCAGAGGCCTCCATCTTTCTTGGCCACAAAGAAGACAGCAGCACCAAAGGGTGATTTTGAGGGTCTGATGAGGCCTTTCTTGAGTGCTTTGTCAAGGTAAGCTTTCAGAGTGTTGTCTTCTTGTGGTGTGAGACAGTAGATGGGTTGTGCTTTAGGCACGCTACCTTTTAGGTTGATCTCATGTTGTATACCCCAATCAGGGGGCAACCCAGGTATTGATTCTTGGAATACAGAGAGAAACTCATTGACTAGCTGGTCTCTAATTGGGTTCTGTTCTTATTGAGTTTCTGTGTTATTGAATTGTATAACCTCATATGTACATGTGCTCCAATTGATTTTTCAGATGTCAGTTTCTTTCTCCGTTTGCATCATCTTTAAAAATATGTTGTGAGAGAAGGGGGCTAAACTAACTAAGTTTGGCTCCCATCCCGGCAAAACAAACCACCAGGATGCCGCCCAGTAGAGGACTGGGACAGCCGCTCAAAGAGGGGACCACAAGGAGGACATGGGGGACATTTGAGGGAAATAAGCGTTCAAGCCCATGAACATCAGTCCGGTGAGCAGCCAAGGAGTGCAGGTGGGAGTGAGAGATAACACCTCAGGGGAAACAAGTGGTAATGAATTGCTCTGGGCCAAACTGGGGAGAGGAGGCATGGAAGACACATCCTCTCAGAGGCAGGTGAGGTGTGATCCATAATACCCAAATCCAAGTCATCACACGTCAGGCTCTTGACCACAGTCTCTCCAGAAAAGAGAAGACCACTGGGAAGGTCCCAGAGACTAGAAGGATCTTTGCCCACAAGCCGTGCAGACAAGGAGATTTTTCCCCACAAGTCTTGGGAGGTAGACCACAGGAGCAGCAGAAAGAGAGCCAAGGAAAACACAACAAACTTGATGACTGGGAGTATCATAGAAATAATCTCCACAAAATTTGGAAGAGATTGATAAGGTTTCCCAGCAAAATGACACTAAAAAAATGCCTTGACAGGGTAACCTCAAACAGAAGGGCAAAAGGAGCAACAGAGTAGGCCTGTGAAGCTTTACAGTGATCTTGGATGCCTTGGTAATTTCAGAAAACAAAAGCGGGTTTGAAGACAACAGTTTTAAAGAAAAATTCAAAATAACACTAGAGATTATATTGAAAATCAATTAAAAATTTCAAGTTCAAACACTGTTTTTGAAAGCAAAAGGAGAGAAGACAACAACTAAGCGTTAAAATTATTGTATAAGGTCCCAGAGGAGATTCTGGGTTCAAAACTGGTAGACACAAGGTAAGCTTTAGAACAACAACTAACACTTCAATCTTTAGGCTGTAGAAACTCCAAACCGGGTTTCCAATAGCAAGAAATAAAATTTAAGTGCAAATAGCTCCAAACTTTAATATTATTGGTAAATAGACAAGCAGGGGACTGAAGGTCCCCTTGCTGTGTTAAAGGGAGGGGATTGCAAGAAGGGGGGAAATCACATGAACTTTGGAACTGAATCTAGTTGGCTGGAGGAGAAATTTTGTGGTACAGGACCAGGGGGACTGGAATGTTTCAACCTAATTTCTGCGGGCCCATTTGATTGGCTAGAAGAAGTCCTATGTATTTGAAGTTCACTTGAATTTTTGGTTGTTGATGTGGCAATATTTGATTGGTTGGTTCTATGGTTTTTAAATGTGGGCAACACCAAGCCAACAGGAAGTCCAAATTGACCAATGTTTCTTCCCAGGAGGGGGGCAACCAAAAGCAACAAATCTGCAGGGTAGGCCAGCACAAACCTCTCATCAACTGTGTGTGCCAAATCCTCTAAAGAATTAAGGGGTTTGGCTGGGGTTTTTTGACCTTTCTTGGTGTGGCAGGGGAAGATTTTGCAATCTAATGCCAGGGGTGGCAGTGAATTTACATATGTGGTCCCTCATGAGGGTGTCAAGATGTGTCAGGTACACATGATAGTTGACTTCTCCTTGCTGGATAGTGAGGGTGGCACTGTTCCAGTTGATGTGAGGCTTTGTCTTTTGCATCCAATTCAAGCCAAGTATAAATTTGTATTTGGGGATTGGTATGATGGGGCTGCTAATTGTTGTTTAGACGTCTCCAATTTGAGCCCGGAAAGGTTTTGTCTTGTGGGTAACTGGTGTGCTACGGTTGTCTGCCATGATGAATTTCTTGATGTTACTTCAAGTGGTAGGTAACTTCATGAGGTCTGCAAAACTCTTGTTAATGAGTGATTAATTGGCTCCAGTGTCAAATAGTGCTGTGCCCTGGTATCTGCAAAAACAGAAAGAATAGGTAAAGAGTTTATTTCCAGATTAGGCGGCAAACAGTAGAGGATTGCTGGAGGGAACCTGAATCATGGTGATTGATTCCACATCCTGTTCTCTGTACAAGTCTTGTGAAGAGGGGAAGAGCAGCTTGCCTAAGCACTCCCCTGAGCTGTTCCCTCCTTGTTGGTATCTTTGGTGCTGGCCTGGTTGACTTGTGCAGTGTGATTCCTGTTTCAAGGATGGGTACTGTTGCCTCAGTTGCTTTGCTTATTGGGGCAAGGCTCTCTCTTAGCTGCAGGGTTTTCCTTGTGCTTGTTGGTGGCGTGTAAATTGTCAAACTTCTGAGCTGCGCCTTTTTCTTCAAGGAATACATCCTCAAGGTTATTTCAGCAGGTCATGTTGAACTGACGTCTAATGTGTGTGAAAAGGTCATTGTAGAAGTCCAGGTGTGGTCCAGGTTCATCAAAGTTGATGGTGTTGGGCGCACGGTCATGTAGTCCTTCATAAGCTGCAATGTATTCTTTGATGGTTCCTGTCATTTTGAAGGTTTGAAGTTTGGTCATAATCACCACATCTGAGTCCTTCATGGAGAACTTTTCAAGGAATACAGCCTTAAACACTTCCCAGTTTTCCTTCTGGTCAGGATGTTGGGCTAGCCATTTGGTAACAAAGCGTGAAGCAGTCCCTGTGATACGGAGGGCAATTTCGCTGACCCAGAGTCTTTGGGGGGTATTCCACTTGTTCAAACTTGCTCTCGGAGCTGTTGATCCAAAGAGAAGTGTTCTCACGATGTAGTCCTGCAAAGGCGCTAATCTCAGCAGTATGTAAGCGTTGAAACACAATATTGGCTATCTCAGGTTGCGTAGGCGCTGTTGTAGTTGGCATGGTAAGGAACAGTCTGTGGGTTTTGAGAACGTTGTACTGGTCAATGGGTACAAGGAGATTATCATAGATGACAAGGCCTGGGGGGACGTCTTGTCCTACTTTGTAATCTTTCCAGCCTTTAGGGAGTGACATTGTTTGGGTTCTTTTCTTGGGAGGAATTTTTCCTTTGAGTTGGGTAGGTATGGATAACCTACCTGTGCTACCACTGTTGAGTTTATACTTCTGGGAAGTATAATAAACAAAATGAAGAGGAAGATTAAGAAGAGAATGATACTTTATTAGATATGAATATAGGGTGTTATATAGTATCATGACAAGCCACATGCTGTCCATGTACGTCATGGAGATCATGGGGCTTATCTGAGTAATGTTCCTCTTGAGTCATAAGGCTTAATCAAGTTGTGTTCCATTTAGGACCTGGATTGAGTGATCCCCATCATAGATGGTTAACTGATAATGATGCCACCAGTTTATTGACTGGGCAGTGAACCACTCAGTAAGCCGCTTGGTGATTTACTCAGGGTGTTAATTCCCCAAGAGGAAGTAATCAAATATGTTGCAACAGTACTAAAGTGTATGTAATTTTGGGTTGCTACAGTAGTTTTAAAAGCTATGGCAACAAGCAAAAACAATTCAGATTTAAACAAAAGGAACTCAGCTTTAAACAAAATTGAAATGAATCCAAATCTATTTTAAAGCAATATAAATTCATTTATTTTTAATTTCATTTAAATCTGAGTTCATTTTGTTTAAATATGAATTGTTTTTGCTTGTTGCCATAGCTTTTAAAACTACTGTATTATATCAAATATTTTTAAAATAGGTGTTTATCTTTAGTTTTTTTATTTAATATATTTTATTTTTATCAAGCTTTTTTTTGAAAAATAATTTAAGAACTTTTTATATGATAAATAGAAAAATTATAGTAAAAACAGTTAAATTTATAGTAAATTATTTTTGAAGTGTATTCTTATTATATTATTAAATATTTGCATTATTTTTATTTTTGGATCTTATATGATTATATTACCCCAAAAAACTATTTGAAGCTTAATTTTTACTAGATGAAATTTTCAGCATTTGATTTTTTGTTTGTTAAAAAAGTGCCAACTTCCAGTAGGCTACATGATAGTAAACTTTTTCTAGACTTTTCTAATGTGTCAGCCTGGGTATAAAATTAATTTTGACAGTTTAAATGCAGAAAGTTTAAATGCCAACTGTTCCCATTCACATAACCCCACCTTGTCAGCTGGATGAGGTCCAAGTCCTTGTTGTCAATAGTCTCAACTACCTCTTGCGCTTTCAAAAACCCCTTCATCAGGTGCACGGAGGGATGGTGTTGTTGTTGACATGAGTAAGTGTCTCTTTGGTTATTAGTGTACGTGTTGAAATCCCTAGCATAAAATTTTTGGTCAGGGAGGTCAAGTGAAGACAGGATATGCCACTCTTTCCTACTTTCTTGGTTCCCACCAGGTTCCAGGTATACACCAACAACTGTGAGTGTCTTATTGTTCCTAACATCCCTGACTTTTGTCACCATTATTATGCCCTCTAGGTGCATAGTCACAAAGCTGATGTCAATGTTGTCTCTCAGGGCTACAATTGCCACATGGTTGTCCAAAGTCCATTCTGTTTACTCTCTCTTGACCATGCATGTGCTGCCAGGTCAAGTGAAAATTCTGGTTTGGTTGCAAGTTGCTGAGCCTGGATCTCTGTTATGATCACCAGGTTAATATTGTTATTTGTTTTTATATAGTGTAGTTTCTCCTACCTCAATTTCAACGTTGCAATTTCTCTCACATTGATTGTTGCAATCCTCATAATTGATTGTCCAACCCGCAGGTATGAGGTGCTGAATCAGCAAGGGGTTTTGTTGGTTGGGGAAGTTGGGAAATGGATCAGCCATGGTGAAGGACTCCAGGTTCTACTTGCTCTTAGCAAGAAAAAAACCTGGGGCTATTTTTGCTGAGGCCTGAGTTTTAGTCATTTCTGCAGGCCTAAAGTCCTGTTCTATGGCATCTACATCCATGAGAACGGCACAAGGAATTTTCTTGGTGGGATTGCTAGTAGGTTTAGGGTTCACCGTGGGCTTGGGTTTACTAGGAGGTTGGATCTAGCAGTCTTGCTCTTCTTGGGTTTCTGGTTCCACTTGCCTCTGCTTCCTTTTTCCACTCATTATGTGGTTTTTGGGTAGAGAAGTCCTGCTGGAGGAGCTCAACCTCTGACAGGGCTGTGAGATCACAGAAGGGCTCTGTGACATCATTGTCAAATCTTGACGCTGTCACAGCCCAAGCTTTAGCATGTCTCTGAGCCAGTGCAGTTCTAGTGGCCAGTAATTTATGGAGATGAAAAAGACTAGTGAGTATCCACACCACCAGGTTTGGGCAAAAAAATGTTCAATTATTGATTCTAGTTACATCATTCTCTGGCTCATGGATGATGTCCCGGTAGTGGACATTTTGTCTGTGATGACAATGGCTAAGTGTGTGGCCTAATCTGTAAAAGAAATGGCACATTTGTTTTTCCCCTTCCATTTCAACTGCAATCACCTTGAAATTTCCAGAAATACAGATGCAGTGTGGAACAAAAATCTTCTTTTTTTAACCACAAGAGATAAACCAGAAGGGCATTTATTGTAGTAGGCACAAAGTTAGATGATAATATATCTGCACATTCAGTGTGTCATGCTACTATGACCCCATAATATCTAAGACCAGTCTTGATAGCATCTTGCATCCACACGCTATCTTCACACTCAGTTGGCACGTTAGTGAAAGATATACACTTGATGCGCTTATTGATGAAGAAGGTCCAATTCATTTGGATGTTTCCTCTTTTGTAGCTAATGTCCTTCTTTTCAGCCTTGTCTCTAGACTCTGCATCAGGGAACCCAACATCCAAGTAGTTCTGTTTGATAGTGTAGTATAAACAAAGCTGAGCATTTGGGAACTCACTCTCAAAAAATATTTTTATGACCTGCATGTACCCTTCATAATCACTATTAGAAAGTTCATTAAGGATAAAATAGACTGCATTGTTTATCACTGATTTGGGTGCCATGCTATCCATAGCAAAGACATTGAACTTTTAACAAATGTACTCTTCAAAGGGCATGTCACCCTTTCATGCTCTCTTAATGCTACATGAGAAGCTATGGTGAACTCCTCCTGTTAAGTCTGACTCTTATGCTTGGGAGGGCTAGCGTGGTCCAGAGGTATCTTCTTGAGGATCCAGAAGATTGCCTCCTCAGTGATGTATCTGTATTGTGACAAAAATCACTGGATAATATGAAGCCATTTCTAAGTGATGGGAAATTACCACCCAAATCCACATGGAACTGATGATTAACCACCAACGCAACTTCAGATATTTTTTTGTGAAATTTCCAACTGTAACTCCAGGATTAAGTAGAAAAATTAGTCCTAACCAAAGTAGTCCAAGATAAATGACCTGGGAAAGCATCAATGCATCTTTGGCATAAAATTATGGGCATTGAGAATTGACACAATTATCATTTTCAAGAATGGGGGGAGGAGCTGCAAAATCAGCTGGCATGAAATTAACATTGGGAGGCACCAACGACAAAGTTTCAGTTGCAGGGCTCCATTTTCAAGAAATGATTTGGTTCATAATCAGATTGTACGGGATATACCGCAACAACCTGATCACAGGATGCATTTTTAAAATCAAAAATTAGAAATTGGGATAAATGATTTTTATTGAGTAAATTTAGGAGGACTCAACTCTTAGAGTTGAAACAGGGAAAACTATTCAATATACATCAGAAAATTTGACTAAGCAATACCACCTGAGTCTTGACCTCCTATTCCTTCCACATTGTCAAGTAAGTATCTGGTCCAGGTTGCAAAGAACCCTTGCGTGACTAGTTTCTGATAAACATACTGATTAACAAGCTCATATTGGATGACCCTCATATTACGTCAATTTATCAACGTCAGTTTGAAAGGGGGAGCTGGTTTCAGCTGGCAGACTGGAGCAGCCGTGACTCATTTTTGATCAACCGTTTGGTTTAAATCTGAAAACTTGGTCAATTTTGATACAGGTTTTCTGGCCTTCCGAGCCTTCTTACTTGAACGGACAATACCCGGCATTATGGAATCTACTGTGACATGTTGGCCCATACCAGAGTCTGGCTGGACTTTCACAGGGGAGGCGGGCTGGGCCTGGAAGGTCATGTACACAATAGGCACAATTCTAACCAGGTAGTTGACTGCAGTAGCTAAGGGACACCAACTCACAGTATGGGGCACAACCTGGTTGGCCAGCCCCAATACTGTAATATAGACAAGCCCCAACTTATCAAAGTCCTGGGCAGGAGGCACAGTTGGCAAGAGGAGAGTAGGAGGAATCTTTAGCATAGAAGACAAAATGATCACTCTTGGTGGCCAGGAGGGAGCAGATACGTGAAGTTGTAAAGTGTAGTGAAGTCACAAATAGATGCAAAAAAATAATTGAATTTGAGCAAAAATAGACAATTTCTGCAATAAGATAATGATTTCTGGGCATAAACTTGTTTTATTAAGATGTCAACAGTGAGGAGGGCTTCTTCTCCTCACTACTTATACTTACTGGTAGTTTTGTGGCCTTTTGTGCCACAAAGAACTGATGACATTAATTTCAGTTAAACTTTCAATTTTGACTAGAATTTGCGTATTTGGGCCTGAAGGTGAATGCTCATTGGTTGGTATAACAGAAACCTTGCTTGGGCTGCAGCAAGCTAAGGTGTTATTGCTATTTATAGAACCCACAAGCAATCAAGCACCTAATTGTGTGATCAAATAATTGTGCTCTCAATGTCTTGTTTTCTGATAATTAAGATGGCTCAAATTGTTAATGAAATTGAAGCCAGGGATTTAAGGCTTGCGTGCCTCTCAAATCCTGGGCCATCTGTTAATTAAAAGAGAGGTTTTTTTGCTCTGAGAGACAATCTGTTAGGGTTTTCAGGCTGCGGGTAGTTTGGCCTCTAAGAAGGCCAGCTAATTGTCCAGAGTTTTCTGGGCCCTGGCATATTCTACCTTGACCCATTTGATCAGCCTGATAAAGTTAATGTGTTGACAATGTAATTTGGATGCTTGTTCCAATTTGACCCCCATGTTTGTACAGACCTTGGCCTTGTCCAGTTTATGCCTTTGGCCAGCCAGTCAGCAGCTTCATCTGGAGCAAACCTTTCTTGAATAAACATAGCCACATTCTGGAAGTTCCGGACTCTTGCCGGGCACCAGTTCTGTAGATCAATAGGGCTCAATTTCTCATTCTTGAAGATGAGAGCCGCCTTAGCATTTTCTATTTATTTTGCTGCTTTCTCAGCTGTCATGTCTACGGAAAAAAATTCAAATGCCAGATATAGTGAGGTCAAAGCTTGCATCCATTCTTTGACGCTCTTCATTTTGAAACCCTCTGATGTCTATTCTCTGGCCACCTCAGAGTTAACTTGGTCAGAACAGAGTTGATCAGTGTCTTCCAGTATGAACCCTGTTTCAGACCAGGCCACAGCTGCCTCTGCATTAAATTTATAAAAAAACTACTCTGCAGTGCTAAGAAATCTAAAACTGGCTGTCTTCTATGTCAGCCAGGTTTTAATGGAGAACTTACTTGTGTTCAAATGTGCTGTCTTGCTGTGAAGACTTGCATCTAATTCAGACCGCACCCAAGCCAGGGCCTCATCAATTAAGTCTTGTTGACTCTCCCAGTACTGCATCACAGTGACTGAGTATTCAAAATCTTTTTACCTACATACCCTGTTGTAAGAAATAGATGTGAAGAATCCCTATTTAAGGTATACCTTAGGTGGCCAGCCAGCATTAGACAGATGTGCCGCTTGGATGCAATCTAATATTTTGAATGCCCATGCTTGCGCTTCAAGAGGGATGAAGTTAGTCTTAGTTCATATACTGTAGTTCACTGGTCTCCACCCCAACTTTGCTCATACTCTTGCATTATCCAGGATTATATCAGCTTTGGCTCACACTTATGCTGATTCATCAGAAAACATCACAAAATAGCTATTGGCCTCAGTCAGGGAGAGTTCTAGTTCCAGGATTGCTGTTGCATGTTCACCAGACAGACCTGAGTTAAAATTTTTGATGATTTCAGTAGCTGAGTACTTACTCATCACCCATGGTTCTGCTTGAGTAAATAATACCCGGAATCTGACTATGTAGACAATGGAGTCAAGAGGCAATCTTGTACTGACTCACGCCATAGCCTCATTTCTGGGCACCTGATACTTACAGAAAACGTGTGCAGCATCAACATTCACACCAGCGCAGTGCAATTTGTTAGCTGCATCTGCTGTGCTTTGGTGCTTAAATCACTGCTTGGCTTGTTCAAGATTAAATCCTAAGCTACACCATTTAATCACATCTTGTAGACAAATTCTGTTGTCTTTCTACTCTTGGGCAGTATCTTTCTCTACATTGTATACTGCCAACAACTCTTGGACAAGCTTTTGGCGGCCCAGAATTTCCCACTTTTGTTTTGAAAACAGGTGGTCATTCAACATAGCCAAGCCCACGTCATTCACTTTATCAAGCCAATCAGGATTGTTAATTTCAACTTCTGGATCAAACAACGCATCATTTACCCTCACTTTGATAAATTCATTTTCAAGTTGGAAATGTTTGCTTTTGCTCTGGCTATAGCTGGCACAGTTGTCTTCCCAGTCTTCAGGAACAACCGCTTTTGACTCTGGCTTAGTGTACGCGCTGTTGCTGCCCCACCCTTGCCTTTAAGTTTCTTTTTGTTACTCTCGCCTTTATTGTGCATCATACTACCACGTTAATATATCACTATACTACTACCTGTGTTTGAGTACACTTGCTTGACTTGTTCACTTTAAATTCAATTTAAAAGTGACATTAAGTAAAGATATCTCACAGACATGAACCCAAGGAAAAGCTTCATATTCTGAAAGAACTTTAAAATTAGTAGTAAGTTATGATGTTTATTGAACTACTGCAGTAGTTCTGGTAAATTTTCAGGTGATATTGGGCTTTGAAATAGTGCTGATATGGCAGGGGGGATTTTTGTCACCAGGCTTCCAGGATAGACCAAAAACTGTATGGCATCATAAATTGATTTTTGGGCCAAAAAACAACAAATTGCCTGAGTTTTGGGTTTTTGGGTCTTAAACAACAGCTTTTCAGGTCCCATTTAAAGGTGCACCTGCTTGGCATTTACCTACTTCCTGTCAATTGCTTGATTCAGGTCAGTATAAGTCTGCATTGGTGTTTTCTCACTGGCAGCTCCTTTTTGTTGGATTTTTTTGGGTGTGTGATGCCAACCAAGATGTCTTAAACTATAACACCAAATGCACTATTTTGGATCCTGAGATTTAATAACTCTAGTGTTTACTAACTATCCAGAGCTATCAATTGAGACATTTTTTGAGATAGTTTGAGTTGAATCTAGAACATACTGACATATACTAGTTCTCAACCAATTGGTCACCTGATTGCCTAATGCATAGGTGAATCTAGATCTTACTTTTAACTTAATGTCTATCAAATTCATTATTTTTTAGCACATTTGCAACAAATTGAAACATGAGAGTGTTTCAGATTCAGGTGTTGAATCCCCAGCAGTAGAAAAAATTCAGAGAAAAGTTGGTGTTCAGACCTGATGACCCAGTGAAAAGCTCTTCAAAAAGTGATTGAGGCTTTTCAAATTAAAAAACTTTGAAAGTAGTTTGGCCAGAATGAGCTTCAGGGCTGTTATCTTTAAATGCTGAAGAAAGCCTATTTGTTTAAACTCTAAGAGTTTGATCAGTATTACAATATAAGAATAAAAATATTTTGAAATAAAAATACATATCAAACTTCTGAAAAACTTTATCAGACTAGATCAAAAGAGAAGTACAAGCAATTAAAAATTAGAGAAACATGGAATATAAATGACAAAAATAATGATTGAAGTTCTGAATGAAATGAGAAGTGTTCATCAAAGTTAAAGATCATGATTGAAAAAGCTGATGCAGAGTAAAAACTGAAAAATGAGTATTACAAAAGTGTCACAAATAGTTTAAGGGTCGATTAAAAGTAAAACCCTTATTGACAAAATAAATTTAAAATAAAGGGTCAAAAAAAGGCCTTTAATACATGATAAATGTAATGCTAAGGTGTAACAAACTAGTTAGTGAGTCTACCTTTCTGGACGTCTGAATTATTTTATTTTGGAATGTCAACTTGGGTGTATCAATTTTAGATTTCAAATTTGCCTGGTTTCCCATGTCGCTTATTTGATTGGCTGTTCAAAGTCAAACTTGAATTCCACAGAGTATCCTCTTGATGCAATCAAATCTAATTTGCTGGAAAGCTCTTAGCTATCCCAAGTGGATATCAAGTTTAGAGAAGCTAGATGGTGGTAATTAATTTTTCCAAAACTTTCAATTATTCAACCAACTCAAGATCCAAAAGACTCAATACTGTGATCAAAGTCGAAGCTAAGCCTTACAACTACTAATTTTTAGATAGTCACTAAAATAAAAATAAGTTTCTATAATAAATCTTAATTTTTTGATTTGGGGTTGCTTTTATTAATTTTTACTTTAATTTTCTTTAAAGTATATGTATATTTTAGTGGTTTAATGTTTCATTTTAATCTCAATCATTTTTCATTTTTCGTTTTTTGAAATCTTATCTTGTTCTACATAATGTTGATAATTCATTATTTATTGAGGTACTGTATACAATAAATCGTATTTCAATAATAAATTATAAACACTGGCAGCTTTTTTTAAATAATAATCTGTGTTGGCACCTAGTAGTCACTTTGTAAAAACCCAGTAAAGTAAAACCGTATCACTAGTTTTTTCTATGGAACAGTGCTTAAAAGTCTTATTACAGCCAGCAGGCAACCTTTATAAGCAATCTGATAACAGCTTAGTATCTGTAAAATTTTCGTTGGTTCCTTGTCCAGGAACACGATTTTATATACCAATCAGCTTGGTTTCGAGTAAAATAAATGCCACGCGAAGGTATGTTAAGTATTTTAAAGGGTAACACCAAAGAGATATTAAGATGGTAGATCTTACTTTAGATTGACTTGGAGAAACACTTACTTTGACTACTCTATTGCAGGTTGTTAGTTTCTCATGAACTTGTAAACAAAAAGACAGGTGGGCTATCATAGCAAGTAGACAAAACAGCCATTTATACAAACTAGAGTCAAGAATGGCGCCCTTTTAGTCACCTCGCAAGAGAAAGCCCCTATCTTCCATCATACTCAAAGGTGGCCAGATGGATAAGATTATGTCTGATGCAAAGGATTTCCTTTCTTTTGGCGAGCGGTATAATCAGAGTTGAGTGTCTGAACAGCCAACTAAACCACAGTAATTTCTTATCATTGATGATATATCCTACCTGGCCTCCCTCTAAGTGGTAAGTAGCATTACTAGCGCTGACATGGGAGCTTTGATACAATATCTGTATCCTTAACCTCAGCAAACGTGGCCTGACTGATGATCGCTTAAACCTTTTTATGCCTGTCATCCCTGACAAAAGCCTTCGCTAAACATGAACAGCTGCATCAGCAAGGGTACCACTACATGGCTACATTTAGTGGTCTTCTAGACGACCTTGATGGCGTTACTGCAGCTGAAGAGGTGGAGGTCTTTATGAGCACTAGCCACATTAAAAATTTGACCCTGCTCTTGTCCGCCCAGGGCAATTAGACATTAGATCATTTTTCGGGAATGCCAATTCAGATCAGACATTGCTTCTTTTCCCCATATTTCACGAGATATAATCTAAGTTAGCCAAGCTCTTTGTTGATAAGTTGAAAGCGCTTCATATTTCTGCTGCAAAGACATTTCGTTTTCTTTAAGCAGCAGTCCAAACAGGCTGTGGAAAACATTAATTCGTTAGGTAGGCTTCTAACGAGAAAGTGCCTACCATGACAAGGGTTGGCCAACTTTGAATATCTTTAATTTTACTCGAGTCAAGGTTTGTTACATCAATTCTTTTCTTCATTAAGCATTAACTACGGGACTTACCCTATCTTAAAGTGTTCTCAGTTCCCCTTCACTATTCATATTTAGCATCTAATCTAGGTTTAAAAATTAGCTCTTATTAAACGTAAGAATTCGTGATTAATCCTAAAGGATTTTTTATGCCAAGAGGTTCAAAAAAGCATGACATCCGCCGCTAGAAATATGAATATCTGGTAGTATTCTTAAGTTTAGGGTTCAGAAACTTAAAAAAACCAAAGTGCTATTACAAAATAACTGTAATCAAAGGGTAAATCTTGAAACTTTTAGATTTCAATATCAGCATCTGGAACCAATTAAGCTCTTTCCGGAGCATATTTCAATTTAAACCTATAAAAGATCCAGCAACGTTACAGGCTAACTTGTAATAAGTTGGGCTGCTATTCAATATTAAAAAGTTTATAAAAACAGAGTGACAATCAGAAAAATGCTATACAGAAATAGTGAGGTAAAAGTAATTTTTAACTGATTCTGAGGTCTTAAGTTAAATATCAGTTTTTCAATCTTATTTTAAAGAATTGATCAAATGCTATCCTTTTAAATCTTACCAATGCACTATTTTTGATATAGCTATGATTATGTATAGCTGTTGAAGCCCTTTACACTTAAACTTTTACTTTGATTTAAAAAAAATTTGTGATTAAATAACATGATCAAGATACTGTGTTAACTTTGTGCATTTTATAAAAAAATTGACATCTATTTTATTGGGTGCTAAGGATGAAAGATTGTTAACTACACCTATAACAGTGTTGCAACGTCTACAATTACTACCTCTCAGGAAACTAATTCCCCTAGTGACTTGCAAATGATTTCCCAACTAATCATTAAATCAGTGGCACTGTTATCATTTGGCCATCTATTACAGGGATCAAAAATTTCAAACCCTAAGCAGAACATAACTTGGACAAGCCTCATGACTATCATGATGTACATGGACAGTATGTGGTTTCTTATGATACTATATAATACCCTATATTCATATCCAATAAAGTATCATTCTCTTCTTAATTTTTCCCTTTATCTTATTTATTATACTTCTCCAAAGTATATAATTGACAGTGGTAGCACAGGTAGGTTATTCACACCTACACAATGTAAAGAAAAATTCCCCTCAAGAAAAGAATCCAGCAGATGGCACTCCTCACAGGCTGGAGAGACTATGAAGAAGGACAGGATGTCACTATGGGATTTTTTCTCTTCAACAACATCCTTGTCCCTATCAAACAGTATAACCTTCTTAATACCCATTAAATCCTGAACCCCTTCAAACTCCAATTCTGCAAACAACTGAAATACCCAGTATCATATTCCAGCGCCTGTACTTATCAGAAATTGGAACATTTTCAGGATTACGCCAAGAGAACACCAACTTTTTGATCTAAAGCATGAAAAACAAGTTTACACAAGTGGGCTACCCCGCAGACTCTGGGCCAGCAAGATTGCCCTATGCGTCACAAGGGCTGCCTCACACTTTGTAAGCTAATGGTTTGACCAACATCCTGATCACAGTGAAGACTGAGATATGTTCAAAGCTGCCTTTCTCAAGAAGTTTGCCTTAAAAGACTCTGATGTAGTGATCATAATAGAACTCAATTTTTTCAAAATGACAGGAACAATTGAGGAGTACATTGCAACCCACAAAGACCTACATGACTGAGCTTCCAACACCATTAACTTTTACAAAGCTGGTCCATTATTGGACTTTTACAATGGCCTCCCCACACACATTGGATGTCAGTTTGACATGGCACACTACAAGAACCTTCAGGATGTGTTCCTAGAAGGAAAAACACACCACACAGAAATCTGACAACCTACATGTAACAAACAAAAAAAGAGATCCCAACAGCAAAGAAGGACCCTAAAACTAACAAGCAGAACAACTGATCCAATAACTCTCATCCTCAAAACAAAAATTGTACCACTCAAGTTAATCAAGCAAGCACTGATAACACCACCAAGAAGAAAAAAGCTCAGGGGAGTGCTTAGGCAAGCCACTCTCCCTCACTTTGCAAGACTTGTACAAGAACCAAGATATGGACTCAATCACCATAATCCAAGTACCCTCCAGCAATTTTCTACTGTTTTCTGCCCAAACTGGAAATACACTCCTCACTTATTGTTTCTGTTTTTGAGAAACCGGGGCACAGCACTATTTGACACTGGAGCAGGCCAACCTCATGAAACTACTCCTGGTCCAAAGTAATATCAAGAGAGTTATCATGGCAGATAACAGAAGTACACCAGTCACTAAGGAAGTAAAACCTTTGTGCTCAAATAGGAGACATGAAAACTACAATTAGTGATCCAATCATACCAATTCCCAAATATGATGTTATACTTGGCCTGGACTGGATGAGAAAGACCAAATCCCATATCAACTGGGATAGCGCTACCCTCATCATATAATGAGGTAAGGTGCACCACCATGTCTACCCAACTCATCTCAACATGCTTATGAGAGACCACATATTTATGAAGATCATGGAGACAGAAGAGGAAAAAGACTCCAGCAAAATCAACTGAAACATTTGAAAGTGTGAGGTTATTCACTTTAAAACTACAGAAACCACATGTGAAAGAGACCCAATCTGAGCACAGCTAGTCATTGATTTTCCTTCTGTTTTCCAAGAAAATTTACCAGGACTAATGCCAGATTGGGGCATCTAACATGAAATTGACCTCAAAGGAAGTGTGTCAAAAGCATAACCTATATACCGTCTAACGCAACAAGAAGATGACACCCTAAAGGCCTACCTAGACAAAGCGCTTGAAAAAGGACTCATACAATCTTCTAAATATCTTTTTGGTGTGGCTGTCTTTTTCATAGCAAATAAAGATGAAAGACTCCGCCTGATCACAGACTACAGGGTGTTCAACAAGTTCACAATTATGAACAGGTATCCCTTGCCCCTGATTGATGACTTTTTTGACGCCCTGGGGGTCCCAAATCTTTACAAAGATTGATCTAACAGCAGGCTATCACCAAATTTGAATAAAGCCTAAAGATATCCCAAAGACCGCCTTCAGGACTAAATACAGATCCTTTGAATGTGTTGTTCTAGATTTTGGGATGACCAATGCCCCCAGTACCTTTGTAACCTTTATTAATGAAGTCTTCAAGGAACACATCATAAAACAAGCAATCATCTACCTGGACAACATCATCATTTACAGTCTCAACCTGCAACAACACTGGGAAGACGTCCACCTGGTCCTCTGCACCCTCAAAGACAATCAAGTTGTGGCCAAACCTTCAATTTGTGATTTCTTCTCAGAGGAACTCCCATTTTTAGGACACATTATCAGCAAAAAAAGAGTTAAGTCAGACACAGAAAAGATACAAGCCATAACCAACATGCCAGCACCGCAAAATAAGAGTGAGCTTTGTACATTCCTAGGAATGTTAGCCTATGTCAGAAGATTTATCCCTGACTTGGGTGCCTTGACTGCCCTCTATCTGCAATCACAGTTGAGACAACCAAATTTGTATAGACACTGTTAAGAGACCAGCATTTCCAAAAATTAAAAGAGTACTTGGACACTGCCCCTATCTTACAGTATCCAAGCCGCAAAGGAGTATACGAGCTAGAAGCTGACGTATATGATTACTGTTGTAACTGTGCTGTTTTAGCAGAGTTACACGGGGAAAAAATATTTAGAAGCTAGATAATAATATTTATTGTGAGATAGTGATTATATAGTTCATGTGGATCAATGGATAACAGGAACATGATAGGTGATCACACAGTTGGATGGAAGAAGGGGGTGGCTTGCTCCTGATAACAAGTCAAGTGCCAAAACAAGGTATCCACTATAAAGAATCATCATCTGTTCATGTTGTTGAATTTGGTAATTTGAGTTGACTTCCTAGTCTGTCTTTAAGTGACCATATAATTGGATTGCAGGTCACAAACCTGCTTGGTTGGAACCTTGCTGGCAGGTTGAGCCTGCAGTTTTGACACCCCCCCAGCTGAAGGTCAGCCTCCTCTGGGGGCAGGTTTTCAGGAGCCCAGGCGCTGTATTGAACTAGCTGCTGTTCTGTAGCAGGTAGGGCGGTTTCCTGTTGTTTCTGTCTTGCTTTGCAGGGTTGTAGGCGGTCATGGTGTAGGGTCTTGTCTTGCTTACGTTTGCCAAGCCCTTGCATGAGGTAAGTGTTATTGTTGTTTACCTTTAGAATGATTGCTGGCCCCACTTTTTCAGGTTGTAACTTGTTCTTGTCAACATTCATGACCCATACTTTGTCCCCAACTTCATGCCTATTGCAGATGGGAACAAATGTCTTTTGCAGACGTTCATCCTCTTTGGCTGTTTGCTCATAATTAGCCTTCATTACTTGAGAGTCTGAGCGGGGGGGACTTTACTTGGAATTTCCATTTTAGGTCCTGTCAATGCTTGAATGATATTTGGCTGTGTGCTGTATACCAACTCAAATGGGCTTTTTCCGGTGGATCTGTTCACTTGGGTTTGACACAAAAGTAGTGCAGTTGGTAGCTGCTTATACCAATCTTCAGGTCTCCCAGCGGTGAATTTGGCTAGGGTTTGCACAAGGCTACCATTAAGCCGCTCTACTTGTCCATTGGCCTGTGGGTGGTATGGTATTGTTACAGTGTGTTTGACCCCATTCTTGGTGAGGTATACATTGGTGTTTTTGGAGCTCAACTCTTTGCCTCCATCAGTTATCAGGAGTTCTGGCTTTCCAAACTTGCTGATTATTTCTTTGCCAATAAAACGTCAAACATCATTGCCGGTGTGTGCCTTTACTGCTTGGGCTACTGGCCATCTTGTCGCAAAGTCAATGACAGTGATGATGTATTTATTGTTGTTGTGTTTTCCTGGCATGGTCCAACAATGTCAAGAGCCCATACTTTGAAAGGTAGTTGTGTGTGGATGGGAAGTATTGACTTTGGCAGGGTTTTGCTTTTGGAAAACTTTTCACACACCTCACATTGGTCTAGAACTTTCTGGACATTGCAGTATAAGGTTGGTCACCAGGATTTGTTTTAGGAACTCATATAGGTTTCTGCTCTTGGTATGTCCAAGGTCTCTGTGATAGCAAAGGATAGTGTCAACTTGCTGATGTGTGGGGATGTAGGGAATGGTTGTGCTGTCAGTCATTTTTCTGTGAAGAGTCCCATATACGTCAGCAAAGAGATGTTCATTCTTTCTGACTGTTTCTTTGGTTATGTTGGTTGTGACCGGGGGAACCCTTTGTCTTTTGTTTGTAACACCAGGAGAGGCCAGTCTGGGTCAAGCCCATTCTCTCCTCTTGAAGCACAGACATATAGATGGGACAGGGCGTCTGCCATGGCAAGCTCAGCCCCAGGCTTTTACTGGATGAGCATGTAAAACCTCTCTAATAGTTCCATCCACTGCACTTGGCGGCGCAACAGATTTGCTTGAGTCTAGAAATAGACGAGTGACTTGTGATCAGTTAATGCTGTAAATTCTTCCTGGCGTTCTAGGTAGCAGCACCATTTGACTAGGCAGTGCACAATAGCCAGCAGTTCCTTGTTGTGGATAGGATATTGACACTTGCCATCTGTCAATTTCTGAAATTTGTAGGCTACGGGCAGGAAGTCACCGTCACTATTTTTTATTTGTAGTGCTCTTTCAATGGATGCATCTGAGGCATCAGTTTCCATCTGGTATTCCTCATCATGTTTGGGGTATTGCAGGATGGGAGCTGTTGTGAGCTTCTCTTTGAGGCGTCTAAAACAGAGGTCACGTTGGGGGGTCCACATAATCTTAGATTTGGCGCTGGTTATGGCAGATAAGGGGAAAGTCAAGACGCCACAGTCAGGTATGAAGCATTGTACATAGGCCACCATTCCCAAGAAGATGTGGAGTTCCAACTTATCCTTGGGTGGTGGCATCTTGCAGATGGCTTGTATCTTTTGACTGTTGGGTTTGATGCTGTCCTTTGAGACTATATGTCCCAAGAAGGGTAGTTGCTCACAGAAGAACTGGCACTTGGAGGGCTTGGCCAACATTTTGTGTTGTACCAAGGTTGCAAAGACTGCTTCCAGGTCTTTGTGGTTCTGTTCCACCAAGGGACTTTAGACAATAATGTTTTCTAGGTACACTAGGGCGTGTTTGCCTATGTGGGGCGCAAACACTTTGTTCATGAAGGTTACAAAGGTAGACGGGGGATTGGTCATATCAAAGTTGAGCACCACACATTTGTAGAAGCTGTATTTAGTGTGAAAGGCCGTTTTGGGGATGTCTTCCTCCTTGATACAAATCTGATTGTAGCTGCAGTTAGATCAATCTTGGAGAAGACAGTGGCTCCTCCCAAGGCATTGAAGAGGTTTTCAATCAGTGGTAGTAGATAACAATTCTTAATGGTAACTTTGTTTAGGGCGTGGTAGTCTGTGACCAGGCGTAAGGTACCATCCTTCTTAGCCACAAAGAATACGGCAGCCCCAAAGGGAGACTGTGAGAGGCAGATAAGTCCTTTTTCCAATGTTTCCTTGAGGTAGGCGCGTAAGGCGTTGTCTTAATTTGGGATCAGTCTGTAGATAGGGCGAGCCTTGGGTACGGCCCCCTTGAGCTGGAAAGAGTGCTTAATATGCTTCTCAGGAGGCAGCCCAGGTAACACTTCCTTAAAGATTTCTGGGTGGCGGGCCACAATGTTGCGGTCCTGAGGCGTGGAGGTGTCCTGGTGGTCTTTGAAGTGTATGATCTTGTACTGGCAGGAGTCCTAGTCAATTGACACCTTCACTATTGATAGTCAATACTGAGGTTGCCCAGTCTATGTGAGGATTGTTCTTTTGTAAAAAGTCTAGTCCCAGTACAATGTCAAACTCGGGAAATTCAATGGCAGGACCTTGAATGGTGGAGTGGAGATTATCAAGCATGACAGAGAAGGGGGAAGTTTCCTTTGTCACAGCAATGTGGTGTTCATCAGCCAGGATCACATTTTTAATCCGCAAAGGATTAGTGGCCAGCTTGAACTTATCCACAAAGCTACTGTTGACTAAGGTTTGGTCTGCGCTTGAGTCCAGGAGTACTGAGCCTGTGCATCTGCAAAAGCAGAAAGGATAGGACATCAATTTATTGGGATGTCTGGCAATGGGGTACAGTACTGGGTCCTCCAAGGGCCTGGATCATTGGGCATTGGTCCAGGTCCTTGGGTTGGTATTCATTGTTGGGCAAGTCAGGAGTTGCGTGGGGAGAGCTTGGCTTGCTTAGTGCTTCCCAGGCTTTTCCCTCACCTTGGTTGCCTTGCGTGGCAGTGACACGGAAATGAGTATGGGTTGACTGGCCATTGTTTCCATTTCCATGCCCATTAAAACCTGTGGGTTTGTGGTTGGTGTTATTCCTGTTGATTCCAGGGGATGGTCAAGTGGAGCACCTGCCTGTGTGAGAATCCTTGGGCCTCTCTTGTTTTCCAGTTTGTGCCTTATGGAGGGCGTTGGATGTTTGTTCCGCTTTCTCCAGCCTGCAGTACAGGATTTGCAGGTTGGTCACCTGGTCTGGGTTCACGTGCCTCATTTATTGCAATTTAAGGGCGTCATAGTACATGAGTTGTATGGCTGGGGTGTTGAAGGCCATTTCAGAGGGTGCACAAAGTCAGAGTTCCTTGTAGGCGCAGGTGAGTTCCTTCACGGTGCCCGTCTGGGTTAGGTTCTTTACTTGGTGTATGATCATGAGCGCCGTGTCTTTAAGCACAAACTTTGTCAAGAAGTCTTGTTTGAAGGTATCCCAGTTATTCTTGGCGTGTTCTTTGTGCAACTTATTGTACCAGGTGCCAGCGTTTTGGGTCAGTTGGATGGAGATTTCTGCAATCCAAATTGCTGTGGGCATCCCATCTGGGCCAGCTTGCTCTGGGCGGACTGGATCCATGCAGCAGCGTTGTTGTCATTGGCCCTAGAAAAAGGTTCCAAGGCAGTGCTTCATAGTCTTTGGGGTACGTAGGCAGGCATGTTGTTTTCATTGGTTGATTGCAGAATGGTGACAGCCGTCTGGAAGAACCCTTGTGCAGACATGGCGTTGAAGGCAGGTAGTGGAATCACTGTGTTCTGGTACAGGACAAAGTCATCAGGTATCTCGGTACCAGGGGTGTATGGGGTTCAGTCCAGTGGAAGGCCAGACATGATTCTGTCAAGGATTTGTTGGCTGCTGCAAGTACAGGCAACAGGCAGAATTTTACAAGATAAGGTAGGATGGAGAGCCTACCTGTGCTACCAATGTCTGAACTGTGCTGTTTTAGCAGAGTTACAAGGGGAAATATTTTTAGAAACTAGATAATAATCTTTATTGAGAGATAGTGATTATATAGTTAGTGTGAGTCATGGATAACAGGAACATGATAGGGCTTATCACATAGTGAGATGGTGAAGGGGGTAGCTTGATCCTGGTAATGAGTCAAGTGCCAAAACAAGGTATCCACCATAAGAGATCATCATTTGTTCATGTTGTTGGATTTGGAAATTTGAGTTGACTTCCTAGTCTGGTTTTGAGTGGCCGGGTAATTGGATTGCGGGTCACAAACCCACTTGCTTGGAACCTTGCTGGCGGGTCAAGCCTGTTGTTTTGACAAAATGCTTACCACAGACACCCTATCAAGGCTATACTGTAAACATATCCTATGCACTGATAGAGACCCCAATTGATCCATATTAATCATGGGGAATCTCCAAGAGGGGTTCCCACCTGGCACTCCAATGGACATCCAAGAGAAAGTTCTTAAGAATAAACAGCTGTTCAAAAACGTATATGGCACATTGCACCAAAGCCTCCCAAATGGTGACACTGTACCTTACATCCTGTCAATACAAAATATTGACACAATCCTTTGATATCACAGAGATCTGGGACACACCTGTAGAAGGAACTTGAATGAATACCTCAATATACGCTATTGATGGCCCAATATGTTGGACAATATCAAGGAAATACTGGAGCAATGGGAAGTCTGTGAAAAGTACACCCGCTCCAAGGCACCTCCCAAATCAGTAATACCAGTGTCAATCACACAACCCTTCAAAGTGTGGTCACTGGAAATTGTAGGATCAATGCCTGGCAATAACAAAGGCAACAAGTACATTATAACAGCTATTGACTATGCGGCCAGGTGACCTGTAGCACAAACTACAAAAAAACACAAAGGCAATGATATTAGACAATTTATTGGCAAAGGGATCATAGCTAAGTTCAGAAAACCTGACCTACTGATCAGAGACAGAGGGACTAAACTTAAGGCCATTGACACCACTGCCTACCTCACTTAAAATGGAATAAAACACACCATAGCCAGTCCCTATCACCTGCAAGAAAAAGAAAGAGTAGAAAGACTAAATGGCTCTCTAGTAGAAGCCATCAGTAAGTTATCTGATAAGAATCCAAAGGCCTGGGTCAACATGCTTTCAACACCACTCATGGTATGCAGAGCTTGAGTTGATTTCAACACAGGAAAAAGCCAATATGAATTTCTCTATGGGCAGAAGCCCGCCCTTGTTAGTACTACCACAGGACTACTGTTACCTATACCTAAATAGGTGCCAGACAACAGCAACCCTGACGTACAGCGCACCAGGAAGGACCAAGAGGACAAGGAAAGGAAAAAAGTGAAAAGAGAAGCAATCCCACTACAATAGGAGTGCTTCCAAGTCAGGGACAAGATCTAAGTTGTCAACCACAACATGCACAAGTTGGATCCTGGATTACAAGGGCCATGCATTGTCATGGAATTCAAACCCAACAATACCTACCTCATCAAATTAATTGGCGCTCAAACTGAATTAAAGTGCATGCACCACAACCAACTATGCCTGTGTAAAGCAAGAACAGCCCAGCGCAACTTCAGATTCCCTGTTCCCAACGCCAAATTAGATCAATACCAAGCCCATATCCCGACACTCAAGAAAATTCCTAAGGTTTCACCTTCTAGCACCCCAGGGGGAGATGTTGCAACACATATAATTACTCCCTTTTGGGAAACTAATTTCCCTAGTGACTTGCCAAATAATTCCCCAACTAATCATTAAGTCAGTGGCACTGTTATCATTTGGCCATCTATTACAGGGATCAAAAACTTCAAATCCTAAGCAGAACATAACTTGGACTAGCCTCATGACTTAAGAGGAACAATTAATTGGATAAGCCTTATGACTACCATGACGTACATGGACAGTATGTGGCTTCCCATGATACTATATAATACTCCAAACTCATATTCAATAAAGTGTCATTCTCTTCTTAAATTTCTTCTTTATCTTGTTTATTATACTTCCCAGAAGTATATACTTGACAACAGTATTAAAATAGCCGTATTGAATTAAACAGTTCTGAATATAAGTTATATTCTTGAAATTGTTTTAACAACTGTGCTTGTTTCAAAGATATCCTTTTAATTAAACATAATATATAAGTTTGGCTATATAAAAAGGCTTGGGTGAGGAATCCTATAACATAAAGTGAAAATAAAAAAGAAAATGTTGATATTTATTGGGCAGTTATACTGTATTGAATTTATATTAAGCTTATTACATAGTAAAATAAAGCAGAAGTAAATAAAATCTGTAGTAATTATTCAATATGTGATGTTGGGCTGACAGAAGCCAAGATGCAACAAAGGTATCTGGCAAAAAAGCCCAAAACATCACCAAAATTGTGAAGATCATTCATTAGTTTTCAAATTTATGGTGTTAAGCAAAATCAACTCATCTGTAAGTGAAAACAACTGAGATGTAAACAAAATTAACTCAGATGAAAAAATAGAAGTAAACCCAAACCTATTTTTAAGCAATATACATTAATTGGTTTTAATTTCATTTGCATCTGAGTTGATTTTGTTTACATCTGAGTTGTTTTTGCTTAGTGTCATAGCTTTAAAAACTACTGTAATTAACAGTCATGCATTTTGGGTAGACAATGTGCTCAACTATACAAAACCATCAAAATTTTTTAGTAGGATGGTAATAGCAAGAACTGATAATTGGAGTAAATTCAATTCAAGAATTTTTACAAGAGAATGAAAAATAGGGTTTTAATTTTCCAAATCTTTAAAAATATAGATAATTTTGGTTGATAATTTCAAAAATACTGATCTTTAATGTTTGATAATTGCACTGGGTCTCCTTTTGTGTTTAGGAAACCAAGTTGGTTTTTATGAAGCCAACTGGTAAGCTATATTTGAAATGAATTTGAAAAGTTCATAGCAAATTTTTTGAACAAAATGATCTACAATAAGGGATAAATTGTTAGTCAGATATCCAGCATGATTTTTTTTGAGCTCCAAATTTCATATTCAACTTTTTTTACAGAAAATAACTGTCACAGGATTTACTGGTGAAAAATGACTGGTATAGAAATTTAACGGTGGTAAATATCACAATAAATATATCATCTTAATCCCTTATATAAGCACTGTATAATCACCTGCTTTTGGGTGCTGATAATCTACTATCAATATGGCTTATCATCCTTTATAGGCAACTATCAACAGTTTCTCATATCCTATCACTAGCCTTTAAATAGGAGATCAGAAATGGTAAGATCAAATATGTCTTCTTTAATATTGTGCCAAGTGATCAATTATAAGCTTTATCAGAACTTTTTGACCCCTATGACCACTGAGCCTTGAATAAGCTATAATTGACTAGATAAGAGGTCCAGAAAGAATATGTATTACAACTGGAAGACACATTAAGAACAGCAAACCAGTAAAGAGTCAGAGATCTTCTGGTCCAACATAGTGTATATTTCACAGGCATCTTTTTTAAGAGTTTACATACACTAGTTATGTCTTTCAGTCCAAGATAGTATCAAGAGTGGCTGCTCCTGTGCAGGGGCATCAGATTCTGCCAGTGTCTAATCTATGTAACATGGATAATTTTCCAATGCTTTTTTAGCAAATTCCACAAGGAGAAATATCCTGTTGTAAAGTATAACCCTGCCAACATTAATAGCTGTATCCTGAAGCATTACACCTTAATAAATGTATTAAGAGAGTTTTTATTCTGGATGATGCAACTTCTTTAGGATATTAACATTTATTAGTATCTGGTGCTTTCTGTAAAAAAAGGGGAGCTAAACTAACTTAGTCTGACTTTCATCTTGGGGGAATGGGTCACCAGTATATCACCTATTAATCTACTGGAGTGGCCACTCAGAGAGAAGAACATAGAGAGGAAAAGAGAAATCAGGTGAGAAAAGGTATTTAAACTCATGAGAAGCATCACAGAGACTAACCAACAGACACAGCTAGGGTGAACCTCTCCACCTGGGAGGACACCTGGGCCTGAGGTTTTGCAGATAACTGAGGTCTCAAAAAACATGATCATGCTCCAAATGAGGTTAACCCAAGACCACAACTGGGTTAGAAGGAAACCCCTCCATATTTGGACTCTGTATCAGTTGTCTCCCCTGAGAAAAGAGATCATTTGCACAATAAGGGAGCTCTCCCAGTTTGGCCAACAGCACTGAGAATTAATGCTCAGGGCAAAGACAGACAGTGAAAAAATACCCTAGAGATCTGAGACAGTGAAACTTAGGAGAAACAAGGACAAAAGTTCTTTTGTGATCACATATTTGATTCATGGAAGCAGCATGATTTTAATCCTTGTCAAATTTCACTATAGAAAGCTAGCAGCAGCAGGAGTTTAGTTGAATGTAAATGGTGATAATGGGGTGCAGCTGGTATTTTGTGGTTCTTGAGTGCCTTAGAAGATGTTCTAGATGTAAAGGGGGGAACAAAGGGAGCCAGGGTTTTACAGAATAGATTTTCAAAGTTTGAAAACACTCTTAAAGGACCATCAGCAATCCTGAATTAAACATTTATATAAATACTTAAAGGAAATTTCAGTTCAGACTCAAGATTCAAGTTTGAACCAGAAAATAAGCAGCAGTAAAACATCACTAACACTCTTATTAGATTTCTAGAGGGGTCCTGGATGTCAGGGACCCACTTGGCAGGGAAAAAGTGCCCTAATTGATGGGCCAAGGCCCCTAAGTTAAGCCCTGCTATTATCAAGCCAATGGGAACCATGATCATTGTAAGGTATCCTAGGTGACCCAAGTAGGCAAATATTCCAAACATAGAGCTGAAATAACCAAGTATGTAGTATCTCACCATGTACGTCAAAAGGTAGAAGGAGGCGTAAGATCTAACCAGAGCGGGTTTGACAGGAGGCGGAGTAAACAAGCAACCATATTGGAATTTACGTCTCCAGTGGCCAGAGGGGTACTTGAACCATACATGGGCTAGGGATTCCTTTTGATGGGCGTCATCTGGAGAGGAGTTGTACCAGTCAGTAGTAGGTGTTGGGTTTTCCAAGGTTAACACCACCAACAAGAAGGAAGCTAGAAACCAGAACAGGAATAGAATTACTCTCATGGCTTCAAAAATAAGTTATAAGAAGGTAAGTGAGTGGCAGGTATAGGATAAAGTCTTTATTGTTGGAACGACTAAGTTTGATAAAGTTGGTACACTTAAATAGCCCCAAAATAGAGGCTGGGCAATTTAAGTGGATAATGGAGGAGATGAGAGGGATTTACCAATAATTTGCATGAATATCATGGCTGAAATTAATACCAGTGATAGATGGGCATTGATTCTGGACTGTATATGTAATATAAGCATAGTTCTAGCAGAAAAAAAGCAAGGCAAGCCATAGGATCCTGGTAATTTAAGTGGTCTTCATAATGAACATCAAGTAATTTAAAGAGCAGAGCCTCAGTTTCATCTTCTTCTAGTGGATCTGTGAACGTCAAGATGATCCAACACAGCCAATCTGCTGCTGAGCAGTAAGTGACGTTATCACTTAACTTGCTAACCTTTTCAAACTTGATTTGAAGTGCAAAAAAGAAAATCAATTCAGTAGAATGATTATAAATAGGTAAAGTAAGCTGACTAGTCAATTTTAGACTAACAATAGGTGTTTCTTGAAGGTTCTGGGTTTGATTTCCGTTCCAGTCAGCAATATCAAACAAACTGGTGTCTAAAACTTGGTTTCTGTGTTGTTGTGTCTTTGCTGGACCATTACTGTTGTTAATAAAATTAAGGGAGTCAGGGAAGGAATCCCTGACACTGGGAGCTAGAAAAGGGGCAACAGAACCAGAGAGGAGGAAAATATTCAAAGAATTTTTAAGCCTATTTAAAAGTAAAGAGAAGGACTCCAAGGTATCGGAATTGAAGCTTAAACTTTACTAATTTGGAAAATAAGCAAGCTAGATACCAGAAGGCCTCATTAAATAAACTTAAGGGATGTAATTTTAATTTGGAGGACCATATTGAGGGGAAGATGAGGGGGCAGGATCCAATTAGCTGGAAGAGAATTTTTGCAACTCAGATTCAGGGGTGTTGGAAAGTTTATCAAGAATTTATTGATCTTATTTTGATTGGCCATTGCCTAATGAGTGTTTCTAGGAATTATTTAGGTCAGATTCTGGGAAAATTGTGAAAGTTTTGAGGCTTCATCTGATTGGTAAGCTCTAATAGTCTCTAAGAGTGGATGAAACCAGGCCAGCAAACAGTCCAGATTGACTAGTGTTTCTTTCATTCTTGGATCAGGAAAAGCAGGGAGCCTAATGAAGTAAGTGTCGTGTTCTGAGGCGCGGCACAGACACACAACAGGAAATCCTAACCTTAGGATTGGATTTGTACTAAGTCTTGGTTAGATGACAGGAAAGGCTATGTGATTACCTTGCAGCCTTGGAAGAATAATCTCTACTAGTTGTGACTAGAGAGAGGCACAGAAGTACAGAAGACACAAAGACAAAAATGTGAATATAACTTAATTTTTATTGGTGAATATGAAATGGAATATATAGTGGTTAGGAATACCACAAAACACTACCAGGACAGTAGGATAACTTGCCACCAGCATGAGTGGGGCAAGTGAGTTGCACAGGATCAAGAAACCAAACAATTAAATTTCCTAATTCAGCCATCAACTCATTTCGAGAGGCAAAAGCAAAAAGCAAGAGATTTGTCTTTGAAATGACCCACCAAAGGCAAAATTGATACATGGTGAATAGCGGTATTCACAACATTGCCCTCCCCTAGATTGGCCTTAGGGGGTGGTATTTACAAAGGAACTTTGCGTGCACTTGAGCAAAAGGACAGCCACTGGAGAAGAGCTTTACAGTGTATTTGGACCCTTGTTTAAAGGTCACTTCTAAAGGGCCAATCCACAGAGAGTCCAACTTATGTGCGCAACCACCTAATCTGTGTTGGTAGTAAAGAACATGGTCCCAACATCAAATTCAGGTAGGGGGAGCATCTAGCATTATCATGAGAAAGCTCAAGCATCTTAGTCTTGTATGCAGAAGTGTAGGCAGTGGCCTGTATATCAATTATGTGGTTGACTAGATCATTGATGTGGTTGTCAGGATTAATGGCCTTATCAGAGGTAAGCAGGGGCCCCCCAAGAGCAAGGAAGTAGTAGCCTCTTGCTCATATAACATATCAAAAGGGGAGTATCCAGTGACACAATGTTTGCTAAGGCGGTACACAAAGAGAGCAGCAGGTAAGTATAGGTCCCAGTTGACTGCATCAGAGTAGGTGAGCTTCCTCATGATAGAGACCAGTGTTGTATTTGAACGCTCAACTGCTTCATTGGTAGAAGGATTGTAGGGGGCAGAGAAGGACTGGTGTGATCCCAAAGCTTTGACAACAGAGGTTACCAGCTTGGCATTAAAGTTAGTCCCATTATCTGAGAGCAACACTTGAGGACACCCATGGCGGTAGAAAAAATCTTGTAACAGAAAGGCAGCAGTTGTCTTAGCTGTGATGTCCTTTGTAGGGCAAGCCTCAACCCACTTGCTGAAGTGATCAACAGCAAGCAGGATAAAGCAACACCCAGAACGTGAGCGGGGGAGAGGACCTACTGTGTCAATGCTGACAGTATGAAAAGCATGTTGCAGGAGAACTAATTTGAACTTGTGGGTGGCAGCTCAAGGCCTCTGCAGCTGGCAGTTGTGGCAACTAGCTATGACGTCTGGGATCAGCAGGCAAATTTTCTCCCAGAAGTAATTCTTTTGAAGCCAGTCAAAGGTCTTGGCAATGCCTCCATGCCCAGTCTCTTTATGAGCTTGCAACACCAACAAGAGGCAAAGACTGGGCCGTACATAAGGCAGATACTGGTCTTGTACCTTCTTGAAGAGCTGATTTTTGCGTATGAGGGTATCTTTGGATAGTTTGGACAAGGCCAGTTGTATCTCTTTTGTCTCACTCTCCCAAGAAGAAGGGTACCCAATTAGTTTGTATAACCAATCAGCCTCTGCAGGATGCAAAGCAAGAATGGGCATTCTGGAGAGCCCATCAGCGTTCTGGTGTTGAATCCCAGGGCAATGGAGCACAGTGAAGTTATATCCTTGTAGGCGTAGAGCCCATCTAGCTAGGTGCCCTTCAGGCTCCTTAAGCTGTTGTAACCACTTAAGTGAAGCAGGGTCAGTGACAACTGTGAAGTGGGTACCATATACATAGTGACAAAACTGCTTGACTGTATGCAACACGGCAAGACACTCATTCTCTGTGATGCTATAATTCTTCTCATGCTTGTTTAGCACGCAGGAAGTGTAAGCCACAGGATGGGCTACACCCTTGTTGTCTATTTGGGCCAGAATAGCTCCAATAGCAAGATTGCTAGCGTCAGTGTATAGGATGAACTCTTTATTGTATTCAGGATACACTAGGATGGGAGCTTCTTTGAGTTTTTGCTTAAGGGTCTCAAAGGCTTGCTGCTGACTGGTGGTCCATTCAAAAGGGACATTATATAACAGCTGGATAAGAGGTTCACTAGTATTAGCAAGGTCAGGGATAAACTGTCTATAGTAGCCCATCATCCCTAAAAAGACTTGTACCTCTTGCAGGTTGGTGGGCAGAAGCATTTTTTCAATGGCTTCAATCTTCTTAGTCATTGGACAAATCCCTGTCTGGGTTGCTTCATGGCCCAAGAATTCAAGACGCTCTTTGAAGAAAGCGCACTTGGAAGGTTTTAGCTTGAGGCCAGCTTCTCAAATCTTTATGAACACCTCTTTGAGATGAGCCAGGTGATTGGTGAAGGTAGCACTGAAAACCGTTATATTGTCCAAATATACTAGGACACATGACAGCTTCAAGTCGCGGAGGATGGAGTCCATGGCCCTTTGGAAGGTAGCCGGGGCGTTGCAGAGTCCCTGCAGCATGCAAGTAGGCTCAAAAAGCCCTTCAGATGTAATGAGCGCGGCTTTTTGGCAATCCTTGGGGGATAGATCAACTTGCCAGTATCCAGATGACAGATCTGTTGCAGAGAAAAACTTAGAACCTACAAGACGTCAAAGAGCATCATCAATACACGGCAAGGGATACAAGTCCTTCTTGGTCAAGGAGTTCAATTGGCGGTAGTCCATCACAATACAATGACCTCCATCTTTCTTCTTTAGGATGAGTAGCAGGGATGCCCAAGGACTTTGGGAAGGTGCTAGCAGCCCAGCGTCCAACAGTTGTTTGAGCTCTTTAGATACCTGGGCGTCCTCCACGCAACTGCAGCAATATGGTTTAGCACGGAAGGGAGGAGCGTTGCCAGTGTCAATCTGATGGATAACACTTTTGGCTAACCCATAGTTGGTACTGTGTTTTGTAAAGATGTTGGAAAATCGGTCTAGCAAGTCTAGCACCTCTTTCTGTTGAACCGGGGACAGCTGTGGGAAGTCCTGTGCAGTGAAAAAGGATAGTTTTGGGGTTTATCCTCAGGTAGGTTAAAATCTTGGAATGTTTCAAAGGGATGAAGAGACAGGACATCAGGAGCTCTCAACAACTTTCCATATCTGACAACTTGCCCCCTAGACACGTTCATGGGGAGTGCAGTCAGGTTAGCTACCAACAGTTGAACAGGGTTCTTATGGGAGACATATAGGATCCCAGGACAGAGATAAGGCTCGTTGCACCCTAACAAGGGGGGAGAGTACAACTCCAAGAAGGTTTGTTCAGGTAGTTCATATGATATCTGGGAGTCTAGGATAGCCTGGAAGCCAGGGGGATGGTGATAAAAGACATGGCTAGGAGAGGGATCCCTTCAGACGCAGGACAAGCCATGGGTAGACATTTCATGTTTGAAGAGTGGATGCAATATTTGAGGTTAAAAACCCCAGTGGGATATTCCAAGGCACATGTCTTGAGACATTTTCCAGGAATTTTAACCAGCTCTTCAAAGATCAGAGGGACTTCATATCCCAGAATAGAGAGATAACCATCTTTTAAGTTGATTATCCCATTATATTCCCTAAAGAACTGTGTGCCAACTAAGAGATTGTAACTCTCATTCTCCAAGACAACTGCTGGCGCAGCTAGGAGAAGCTTGCCAAACCACATGGGTAGAGCAGAGTACGCCCCTATGGCGTGGGTCATAGACAGTCCAGCTGTGTCATACGTCTGGTGGTAATTAAGGTCAGGGGCAAGTTTGAGTTTCTTCACAAGCTTAAAGGAGACAACATTGACTGGCAAGCCCGTGTCTAGAACAGCCTTGATCTTCAATTTTTGAATGGATATCTCTACTTCAGTGGTAGTGCAACCAAAGGGTGGAAGGAAAGCCAAGATATCTTGAGCCTCTGCTATCTTCTTATCCCACAACTCAATCATGCATCTTAATTCAGGGAACTCCTTATAAACAGTTTGGAGAGAGAGAAAAACAGATAACTTCTTGAAGACAGCGTCAGCAACCTCAGCAGCTTCTTCTGACAGCTCCACTAGCACAGGGGACCTCTTAGCCTGAGTGAGGTAAGGGCAAGAGACAACTTCTTTGGCTTCAGGAAAAGGCTTAGCAGTAGTCATAGTCTTTCCTTATTGCAACTTATAGGGGACTGTAATGATCTCAGGAACAGCCAGGACAGAGTACCCATATGTGTTGGCGTTGTCAGTATCAGAATCATCCAGGTCAGAGTTGTCAGAGATATTGTGGGACAAGAGGAGGATAGGAGGAGCCTCATTATCAGCAGGCTCAGAGTCAGCTATAGAGGGAGGGATTGAAAGAGACCGGGAAGAATTGTCAACCAAGAGCATCTCTGCCTCTAGGTTGACTGTTCTTTTCCCGCCTGCTCTTTTGGATCAGCTTCTTCAACCCGTGGGTTAGTGCAGACTTGAGAATGATGACCTATCTGAACACAGTTGTGGCAACCTTGGCGTCAAGGAAGATTTTGCAAGTTCATAGTAAGAATGTGAGGACTACAGGAAGACAAACCAGAGTTAGAAGTAATTTGACCTTCCCTAACAACTTTTGAGAATGGGTAAGATGCATATCCTGCAACAGCATCTTTATGCTCTTCATGGAGGAAAGCATAGCCTTATGAGCTTTGAAGTAAAGGCACAGAAGCTGGTTAACTTTGAGGGCTTGAGCGCAAGCCATGTAAGCTTCATGGGCTGTCAATTGTCTGCTTGTTATCAGTTGCTGTCCTTCCATGTATAATTGGTCTGCAAACTCAGCTAGTGTCTCTTTAGGCTTGAAAGCAATATGCATGAAGGTGTCCTTCTTTACTTCCAGGCTAAGGTCACCACCAAACTTGTCAATTAGAAGCTGCTTCATATCTTCCCAGGTCTCAATGGTGGGCTGTTCTGGAACAACTACCTCTTGGCAGGTCAGGTGTAGACAGGTCAGAATGTGTTCCATCTTGACTTCATCTGAGGCTCTTCTCATGGCAGTTTTGTAGATAGTTAGGAAAGCTGCAATGGTCAAGGTTCTGGAGTCAAAGACCTGCTTAAAGGTAGGCTTAAAATATGCTTCTGGAGTTGGACCACCATTATTGCTATTGAGCACATTTATATGTGGGGAGAACTCTGCTTTAGATTCAGAGGGGGGCTGTCTAGCCCACAGCTGACAAACACTCTCTTCAAGGGTAGTCAGGGTCTCAACAGTGCGGGCACCCGTATTGACAGCTTAAGTGGTCTGTTGTGCAATAGCATATAAGAGTTGACTTTGGGTGGTCACTATTGTGGAGAGCTCAGCCAGTCAAGAAGTAAGGGATGGCCCCACTGAGAGACAAGGGGCAAACATGTTGTTCACAGAGTTGATCACGTCATTCATCTCTTGTACGTCTCTATCTAGTTCAGTATGGTCTCACTTCAATTGATCCACCTTGTTAGCTAGGGCAATTAGTTCCCTAGCATATTGAATCTGAGGGGCTCCTGGTAAGCCAGAGAAGCAACCATCTTCATTGACAACCCCAATTAGACTAGCAGCAGTTGCCATCATCTCAAGTAGGGCGGCAAGTTCTTGCTGTAGCTCCACAACTTGAGCAGTCAACTCAAGCACCTGGGGGTCAGATTGAGGAGCCTAAGTAGGACGTCCTTGACTGTGATTAGTTGTACGTAGCTCTCAAATAGTGTCCCATGTTCTCTGCTCTTGATCTCCCAAGTCATCAGAAGGGGGGAGGACAAAACATCTGGCTTGGGCGTAGATAGTTCATTCACTTGAATCTGGAGTTTGGCTATAGTAGCAGCGGTGGCAGCTCTCTATTGCTCAAATGCTGTACTGAGCTCTTTAAGGCCACTAGCAGCAAAGTCTGCTACTTGCTGTAGTTGCTCAAAAGAATACATGCTGAATGCATTGAGCTGCTGCACATGTTGCTTGAAGTTGGAGAGGTAAGTGTTTGAGGTGGAATCTACTTGAGTTTTCCAGGGTTGTTCTAGCTGGTGAAACTTGTGTAGAAGCTCTCTCATGTACTTGGGGATGGACTGGCGCATACGTTCAACAGAGTTAACCAAACAAGTCTGGGAGGTAGCAGAGTTGCGCTGATTGTTGGATACCAAGGAAAACAGGGAATGGATCCACTGTTGATAGGCAGCAAACTGATCCCAGTGATGAGTAACTGCTGCTTGTAGAGATAAGATTTCTTGGCTGTGGAGCCCCAACACCATTTGATGGTGGGCCAAGGCAGGCTGCACAAAGGACAATAGTAAGTGCTCAGTGGAGCCAGCTGCTGAGAGGAGATGCTGTGGAATTTGAGGAGCCACAATCAATTTGTAGTATTCCACTTGACTGAACTGCAGCTGAAGGCAAGAGATGGCTCCTTCACGGGCTATCCCAAGGGCTACTGTCATGACTTGTTCCAAGTCAGGGGTGCCCACAGGGTAAGCAACTAGGCAGGGAGCATTCCCAAGGTTCAGTATAGTGGGGGTAATAGATGGGTTGGCAATATTCTCCTCAATAGAAGGACTAGTAATTTAAGGTGAAGTTGGCTCTTGTATAGGCGGAGGCAAAGGACCTGAAAACATGGATGCAAAAGGGATAACCAAGGGGCTTACAGCCCCTGTAGAGAGCACCATTTTTGTTGTGTTCTGAGGCGCAGAACAGACACACAACAGGAAATCCTAACCTTAGGATTGGATTTTTACTAAGTCTTGGTTAGATTACAGGGAAGGCTATGTGATTACCTTGCGGCCCTGGAAGAATAATCTATACTAGTTATGGCTAGAGAGAGGCACAGAAGTACAGAAGACACAAAGACAAAAATGTGAATATAACTTAATTTTTATTGGTGAACATGAAATGGAATATATGGTGGTTATGAATACCACAAAACACTACCAGGACGGTAGGATCACTTGCCACCAGCATGAGTGGGGCAAGTGAGTTGCTGCAGGATCAAGAAACCAAAAAATTGAATTTCTTGATTCAGCCATCAACTCATTTTGAGAGGCAAAGAAAAAAGCAAGAGATTTATCTTTGAAATGGCCCACCAAAGGCAAAATTGATACATGGTGAATAGCAGTATTTACAACAGTAAGCCAACAAAAATCTCTCAACAATTTTTTTAATAAATCCTTCAACTAATTGAGAGGTTTAGCAAGTTTTTGAGAGGTTTTCATTATCTGGTGAGTAAAGAGAAGTTTTCTAGTGCCAAAAGGGAATAAATTTACACTTTTCAAGAAATATTATTTTTATGTGTGTGATATTGTGTTGAATGAGTTGTCCTGTTAATAATAGTGGTTGTAGATAAAGCCCAGACTTAATGTGTGATCATATACAAAATATCAGTGACAGTTCAGTTTAATTATGCTGCTATGCAGGTGTAATAAAAAAGTGGCTTGCTACACCTGAGATTCACACTAAGTGGGGCATCAGGGTTAGCAACAGCCATCATTCTCACTTATGGAGCTTTTTTGTGTTGCCATAATGAGGATGGGTTCTAAGGGTCTCATTAATTACATGTCTGAAATGGCTTTGGTTGTAAACATCTTCCTTGTGCCCAGAGACAGCCCTGCCCAAGGCACCTTGAAGGATATGCCCCTTATCATGGAATACTACTATGCTAATATTCTCCATAAGAAATGCTTTCTGCCTAATGAAATTGCGGCCAAGAACTTCTTGGTGGGGTGGTTGGTCCTGAGGGCTTGTTTCTCTATTATATGTGGTATAGGAAATCTTGGTTTGGCAGATTTGGATATCACTAGCTGCTTCTTGACTTGGGATTGCCTCCAGCCTCATAGATGTCATCTTTGGCTGAAGAATGTGACTGTGATGTCAAGATGACTGGTTTTAACAACTTTGATGACTATGTTGAGGTTCATGAGCAGGAGAAGCAGGATAATTAATTAATGGTTTTCTCCAATAAATTAATGTGGTGTATATATTAGTAAATTTTCAATTTATCTTTTCTTATTTTATTATATTTATTTTACTTAATTTTTATTTTATAATATGTGCTTTTATTTTTTAAATTATATAATTGTTATTGTGATTGGTGTTATTTTGAATGATTATTTATTTTGAAAATAGTATTATCAAATATTTGAGCTATGCAATCAATGGGTAGGACATTTCATCTCAAAAATGACAACTCAAAAATTACTAACCAAATTTACTCTATCTCAAAAACACTATCTTGGAAGCAATAGTACTTACATCAATTTGATTTACAGCATCATGGCTATGAAAAATAAGCTTTAAATTTTAGTTTTTTGACACAAAAAACTCAAAAAAATATTTTAAAAAATATTTTAAAAAATATTCTAGGCTTAAAAAAAGCCTAAGAGTTTCAAATCTGAAATAAAAAGAGGGTCAATTAGTAGCAACAAGGCTATGTAAATCCCAAAAGTTAAAATTAACCCAAGAACAGCCCTTTTCATCAAACTATTGATGATATATATTTTAAAAGATGAATATAATAGTACAAAATACTGAAGAAAAGTAAAAAATAATAAGATTGGAGGAAAGAAGAGAGAATTATAAGAATTATCTATTGCAAAATGACTCAGACATTAGTAGAAAGAGCAACAGAGTGTCACAGTAGTTTTCATAATACTGGGGAATATCTGTCCCAATTGGAAAGATAAAAAATTGGAGTGACAGTTAACAAAGTTAACAAAGTTGACCAGATTGACAGAAGTAAATCAAACCATTGATCAAAAATGGGTTATTGCTGCTCCAGTTTGTCAGCATAAATTTATTACCCAGGGTAGATTGGCACTGATAAACAGATGTAATATGAGGGTCTCCTGATACAACCTTGTTTATCATAATGGTTATAAAAAATTAATCACACAAGGGGTTTTGCGTGCTAGACAAGGTAATCTTGAAATGAGACGGAATAAGAGTCATGGATTCAGGTGGTATTGACGAGTCAACAATTTTGCTACATATTGGAAAATTTTCACTGTTCAACTCCAAGAGTTGAGTCCTCTCTAAAAATTATACTTAATAAACTTAAATTATATTCTGGATAACAGTTATTTACAATGCATCCTTTGGTGGTTCTACTCTGCTATATTCCTTAGAACTTGATTTTAAATTGAATTGTAACAGGAAGATGGGGTCCCACTTTGGGCTCTACATTGTCTTTGCCTCCCAATGTTACACCAATCCCTGCCAATCTTGGAGTTTTTGCCCCAGAATCTGAAACTGAGACTATTGCCACTTCCCAATGTCCAGAGTTTTATTCTAAGAATTCTCTAATCTTTTTGTAGGATATTTATACTGGGATCTCTTTGGCTGGGTTTAATTATCCTGTTAAATCCTAGTGTATCTTTTGGAAATTTTACTAAATTGTACTTGAAGTTTTGGTGGTGGTTAACTATCAACTCCTTACAGATTTGGGTTGTTATTTTATACCACTTGAAGACCTCTTCATATTAATTAACAATTTCTGTCACACAGAGATGGCTTAGAGATGCTCAAGCTTTCTATCCTTAGGATAGCATGTAAGAACTACCTTGCTGATCACATATATTTCTTTAATGCCTTAGCCTGCTTAGGGGGATCACTCTTGGTCTTCATGCTAGTCTTAAAGAGACAGGCAGAGATGGCTTGATGGGTTTTAAAATAGACAAGGATCTTGTTTAATTTAGGCTTCTTAACCCTGACTCTAGTTGTAAATTGGCTATTGTGGGGTTCCTGATCACCAGTCCCCAAAGTGTGTCCTGGGTCATAGCCAGGGACCGGCTTGGAGGAGTTGTCATTTCCCAACAGTGGTGAGTGGTTGATCAGAAGCTTGTACTTAGTCTGCATAACAGCAAACTCTTCCAGCAACTTTCTGATCACTTGGTGGGCATCCCCACCATGCACCTGTACTTCAGCGGGTGCCAACCCCTCTGTGAGTCTGTACCACTCTTGTAATAACCTGGTAAATTCATTCCCTATAAACTCCCTTCCCCTATCTGTCATTTCAAGATGCCTAGTCAATCTCTCCTACTACTCCTGGGAAGACTTACTAGTGGCAAATCTCCTACAACTCTGACAATAGGTATCCTCTTCTCCTTGACTAGGGTAAAAGATATGGGGTAGTTCACTCATTGGGCTTGTACTCTAATTACTGGAAATATGGGCAGGGGTCATAATAGGCCTTTATTTACGGTCAGAAGGAAGATACCCTTAGAAAAATTCTGATTTAATGCATGGTTAGGGGATCAATATGGGTTTGTCAACATGAGAGTCCTTCAACAATCTCTTGGACTCCTTGTACTTGGTCTTGGGCTCCTGCGGTCTGCTCCAACTTTGGTTCCTCCTTTCTAGCTCTGGCTGCTTTATCTTGAGCTTCTGCACCTTTAGCTTGGTCTTCATCTCTATCTGTAGTCTTTGTGGCCTTTGTAATCCACTTGATCAAATCCCTGAAGAGTCTCAGATAGCTCTCCCTTTTATAGCCCCTTGCTTCAGACCAAAAACCTCTCTTAGAACTCTGGTCTTTCAAAGCTTAAACTATCCAGTTTTTCTCCTTCTAAAATATATTAAACTTTAAAGCTTACTTTAGCCAATGAAAGCCCTGAATTTTCTGCTTCTGCTCCTCATTTTTTAGGCTTTAACTCTTAAGTTAAAGCCCTCAAAACACTGATCAAATAGACTCTGGCTTGTAGCCAATCATACACCTTGATTCAATGGTTTTGCCAAAAGGTTTCCCCAGATGACTTGCTCTTGACTATGGTTCAAACCCAAAGCTTTCTTGCTCTGGGTAAACAACTGCTCCACGTTTCAAACAGTTTTGTTGTGTTCCCATCATGTTTCCCTGGCAAATCTTGAGCGCTTCTGCATATGTTTTACTTAAACAAATTTTGACCCCTCAATTTTACAACGTTTCTCCGTGTTTCCCCATATTTTTCTCAAAGTTTTGCAACTTCAAACCTGCTTGCTGCTTGCCCTTTTGCCTCTCCTAGTTGTTCTTGGTAAAATTAACTCTTTTGTCTTCACAGTTCCTCTGTCCTGTTTCCAGCCTCCTTCTGGCTTCTTTCTCACTCAATTCCATCTTAATAAAATTAAAGTTTAAACCCTGTAAGTCATTTTTCCTCCTCTTTCTTTCTATGCCTATGATATTTAATTCTTTTATATCATATTTTGGCAGTATTTAATTCCTTATTTAACTGCTTTTTTCCTTAATATTTTTCCCTTTAAAGCCACCAAAATCAGCCTTCCAGCTTCTATCTTCAGTCTGGACAGTCCTTCTCAGTCATCTGCTAGTCCTGCACTCACACCTTCTGGTCCTTTTGCCTATTCTTCAGCCATGTTTCTCAGCTCATCAGTTTAACCAGCAATTAGTCTATCTTAGTTCACAGAACAGCTTCTTTCCAGTCTTTAAACAGCCTATCAATCCTCTGGCTACTCCTTCATCATGACCAGCTACTCCTGCATCATGATCTTTGAGCCCTTCCACTTATCCTCACTAGGAATCACCTTGGTTCCTATTGCACACTGAACCACTTTGGTTCCAAACTTCAATATTAACCAAAAGTTTCTCAACTAGTATTTACTGTGATCAAACAGTCCTTCTTACTAGTCTTCTCTGCTGTTTCCGTGAACCACATTGGTTCTTTATCTCAGCCCCTGTTACCAGAACCTGTAGACCCAGGCATGAGTCTACATTAAACTGGCGTTTGACTGGGCCCTTGCAAGTGGTATTACACTTAGGCCATCCAACCATAGATCCTCAAAGCCTATGTTGTTGTTTTTACTCACCCAGGTGATTAAGTCTGGGCTTTTAGTTGCAGAGTAATCAGCTCTACTTCCCAGAGGCCTGATCACACCAAGTTCTGTAGCTGCTTCCCCAAGCAAACTGCCTTGGTGACACCTCCAAGCAAATCTATACCCTACAATGCTCACTTTGGGATCTCCCCAAAGCTCCCATAGGGACATAAACAAGAACACCATACCAGTCTGTTAGGTAGGATGCTTGCTCACAGACCTCCTGTAAGCGTATCAGGGTATGTAGAGCTATTAGAGCTCTTCCCCTCCATGGCAGTCTGTGCTACCTGCCAGGGGTCCAAAACTTAAAGCCCCGGTAGCCAAGTTATCTACCATGCTGGCACACTTTCCTACCCTGGCAGCCTGCATTACCTGCCAGGGTCTCAACAACATCCAGCCTTAGTAGCACACGCTACCCATCAGGCTGGATCACTCCCCACCCCAAGCAGCTAAAGTTCCCTGCTGAGCTATCTCATTCCTCACCCCAAGCAGCCACAGTTCCCTGCTGGGTGAATACCTCTAGCCCACAGCAGCCAATATCTTCTACTTGGTGGAGACCAAACTCTGCCCCCTAGTAGCCATCATTCTCTACTAGGCCTCTACCTGCACTCAACTAATAACACATTGTTACTCTCTAGCATAGCGTCTTTATTTGAAGCCAAATCAACCCTTGCCTGCAAAACTGTTTATATGTGGATCATTACAGCTATGTTATTCTTCAATGGAAGAGGTGGTCTTGATCAACCTGTCTTTGACCTGCTTGAAGCAAATCCAGGTGATTGAGTCACCACTTTTTCTGATGCAGCATGCTCTTTGAAAGACATCAACCCATTGAGTTTCAAAATACTCAATAAAGGGAGCAAAGGCTACCTGGTTGGCAATAATATAGTGTCAGGAATCCACTCATTGGGAGCCTTTCTCCAATTGAATGGAGAAGAGCTCCCAGGTTAAACTTAACTAGGGTGGACCCTACTGGAATTCCTATCATTAACATGTGTAAAAGATGACCAAAAAAGTTGAATCTTCCCAAAAAGGGAGTAAAGTGATTTAGAAGGTAGTAGACACTAGTGCATCCCAAAACCAACCAAGGAGCCTTGGGATGGATAATAAGAGGAACCCAGCTGTTTCTACATAAGGGGAATGACAGCAGTGCGGACCAAAATGATACCATATGGAGTCTTCAGACTTTTCTGTGGGAGTTGGTTCAGGACTTTTGAAGTTCAAAATACCCTGGCCTTGACCAATTAACACACAAAAAGTCCATACAAGGAAAATGAACTTCATGCTGTTGGGGGGAGCCTTATTTATCTACTAATCAAGGTTTAAAAGCTTTGAAAATATAGATTTATTGAAATAAGACAGGAATAAAATTTTTGGAGCAATTTTCCCAGGAGGAGAAGATCAGTTTAAAAACTGAGTTAAATATGGGGATATTCAAGGTTGTTACCCTATCCTGTTGCCAGAATTGATTGTGAAGTATTATCTTGCAGGACTGCAACAAACTGCAGCCTGCAAGACTTGAAGCAGTAAAGTTTAGCTGTTCTTGATGGCTGCATTTGAACTGGTAGTAATGGATTTGGGTGCTCTTAGTTGAATGAAGGCTATTACTTTGGCTTGGGTGGATTACTGGTTCTGATTGGCTGTTTGGGACGGCAGGAGTTGCAGTGGAGGCATTGTTTGATAATTGGAGACTTTGATTGATAGGTTTCAACACTGAGGTGTTTTTGGTTACATTAGATTTTATGTTTGAAACCTTCTTATCATTGTTGTTGTTGTCCTTATGATTGCCCAAAATCAATTTTAATGAGTTTAAAGTAGAATATATAGGATTTGAGAGGGTTTCAAAGTTTTTTTGAATTTAAATTTTAAGTCAGAGTGTATATCAAAACCACATTCATGATTTGATTTCAAACGTGGATTTGACAACTTGTTTTTAAATGATTCTAAAATTAATGAATCTGTTTCTACATTTATAAATGTATTGATTCCAGCATCTTTTGTGAAAGTCCCCATTTTCATATTATTTGTGTAAGAGGAATGTAATTCCTTACATATAGGGATGGCAGATGAGGGTGCTGTAGAAGGCATTGGTTTCCTCCTTTCTAACCAGAGCAAGGGCAGCAAAGCAGTTGAACACGTCCTTGGCTTCTTTGGTGCCTTCTGCATTTAAAAGCTCATGTAGATCAGAGCACTTTTGGAGGCACAGAAGAGTGCCTTCTAGAAGTGAAAATAGCATCCCTGGGAGGAGCTCTTTACTCTAATAAAAGCATTGGCCTGAGCCTGCTCAAAATCCACTACCAGATATTCATGGTAGAGAAGGCTTTCCAGCTGCTTCTTGGGGGTGAGGGCATCTTCATCCTGGGAGGGGGTCTTCTTCTTTCACCCTCTAGTCTCCCTGGGCTCCTCTTCAATGGTGGGGAGAATTTCATCAAGCTTGATCTTCAGAATGGTGAGAGCACAGACATATGTTCACTGATTCTTGTTAGGAAGGCAACTGTGGTGAAGTTGATTCACTGGTACTTGACTGCTGCATATGTGAATCTATTTTTTTGGATTAACCAACTTTAAGCCAATTTATACTAGTAATTTAGGGGTTTAAAACCAAAATCCAATATTATATTCACTCAAATTAAATTCTGTTTAATAAATTAGTTAGCTCAAAGACCAATTTAAGGGGCAATTTATAAGCAAATTTACTAATGAAAATGAAAAAAACCTGTGTTTGACACTTTAAAAGAAAAAGTGGCCAGTTTGACACTTTTTAAGCCAAATCTTAATTTTATTAATAAAACACATAAGCTCTTATATAAAGTTTATTATTTACTATTATATTTTTATTATTAGTGTCCATAGTTGTTGATTAAGCTCCCAAGCACCACTATACTGGATTTTGTGGTATATAAATTAATCAAATACCCTACTTAATTTACATTATGTCATTCCTGGGTTTTTGGATTAAGTGGTGCCACATAAATTAAGCCCAATTTATTAAAAGATTTCATATGTAATTTATAAAAAACTGAAACTTGACATCTTTTTTGTTTGATTCTATCCACTTGACACCCAATTGGTTTTGGATTTAACTAATCAAAGGATCAGAATAAAGGCTAAATTAATAAGTGACACACTATGAGTTCACTCAATTGTAAGAGAGGGGGGCTAAACTAACTACGTTTGGCTCCCATCCTGGGGGAATAATCCACCAGGACACCATCCAGTGCAAGACTGGTATGGTTGCTCAAAGGGGCGTCTAAAGCAAAGACAAGGATGACAATAAGGGAAAGTAAGAGTCTAAACCCACCAAGAAGATTCCACCAAGCAGCCAAGGAGTATGCTTGGGGGTGTACTCAAGGGGAGCTTCTCCTCCTCATGAACAGTGTACTTTGTTTCCACGGAGAGGTAAGGCTTAGGGAGGTCCAAATTCTGGGGGATCTGACAAGTAGGCTCAGAGGAGAACACTTTGAGATTGTCACATATGAGGCTCTTCACAATATTCTCACTGCTGACAAGAAGGTCTTGGGAACAGCCAGGAATATTGTCAAAAATGTTTAGGAGGTGGACAGGGTTGTCACCCACATGGTGAAGGGAGGAGGAGATTGGATCCCACAGATCTGGAGTGGTAGTCAAAATTTTCATCAAGATTAGTGTCAGGGTAAAACCACAAATTTTAAAGGAGAGACCAGCATTTTCTGAGGACCCAGTAGGTTTTAATACCTTTTTGAAGCAAAAACAGGTCTATTCCAAACTGCAACTAGTAATATAGAGTGTTACAAACAACTAAGAAGTAGAAGAGATAGCAAAACTAAGCTATACACTTTAAAGTTAATTAGAAGAAGCTCTCAAATCCATATAAGTAAGTCTAGACAACAACAAAGCAAACAGATTACAAAATTGAACTTAAAGAATTAAATATATAGGTTTCAATAATATCATTATAGTTTGAGTAAAGTTTTTGAACCCCAAGGCGCTAAGCAACAACTTATACACTAACTATAGTTTTAGGGGCTTTGAAGAAGGTGCCAAAACCCAGAGAAGAACCAGGGGAATGATAATAACCAAGTCTAATATTAGTAAAGTCAAGAAGCATAAGACACCAGTAGAGTGTCTTGAAAATCAAAACTTTATTAATGGGGAAGTATATCAAGCTTTAATTAATAATAATGAGCAAGCAGGGGACTTCTGGTCCCCTGTCTTGCTTTAAGATACTAGGTTTGAATTGGGAGGTCATCTGACCTCAGTTTGGCATCTGATTAGGCAGGATATAATTTTTGCCAGGTGTTTCAGGAGGCTTGAATGATTTTTCATTAATTTCCAACCCAACCTCTAGTTGACTGATGCCTAAAGAACACTTCAGGATGCCATTAACTCCAGTCTGAATGGAGTTTGGTGAATTGGCAGAAGCGCAAACAGATTGTTTAGCCTTCAATTGTTTTAAATGAAGGCAAAACCAAGCCAACAAATAATCCAAATTAATCAGGGATTCCTCCCAAGTAGGAACAGAATTCAGAGCATTGGTATTTACCACCTGGGAAGGATATTCTAACACAAGTCTCTCATCAACTGTGTGGGCTAAATCCTCAAGGGAATTAAGTGATTTGACCAAATTTTGAGCTGTTTTCTTTGTATGTTGGGGGAAAATAGTCCTATTCAGGGTCAAAGGGGGGAGTAAATTTACATCAACACCCATCCACTCAACAATTTAACTTGGGGACTAGCACATAGAGCTTCTTAACGTTTTAACCAACACTATGGTAAATAATTCACTTCTAGCTCCTCCCAGCATAATATAATCACTAATAAACGCCTTCCCACTCATTTAATTTTTTAACTTATGTTGATTTTTTATTTTTGAGCATATGAAACTGCCTTTCTTTTGGGTTAACTTTCAAACCTGTTTTAAAACAAGGTAAGTTTTATATGTAAAAAACATAGTAAATTTGATTTTTCTGCTCAACTCTGGGAAACTTGACAGTGAGAATTCAGTTTTTTCCAGCTGATTACAGTGCCAAACTGACGCTTTGCTATGTTTTGAATATTTAACTCCAAATAAAAAATCCCATATAATATTTTTTTGCAATTATAATATTCTACTCTCCCTGCTTTTCCCCATATAATTTTTATATAATTTATTTTATTTTTAATTATACTTTTTCATTGATTTAGCACTAAGATGTTATGCTGAACCTAACATCTTTGATGCTTCATCATAAAATCACTTATTTTCTATGTTTTAATCTTTATATCTAAAACTTTAGTTTCTATTTTGCTTTTATTTACTTTGTTATGTTTTTCTTGTTAAATAAAACTTTATTTTCATAATTTTTACTTAAATTTTGCTTTGCTTTACCTCTTTGTGTTTCATATCTTTCATACTGTTTTATTTAAAAAACTAAACTTTCCTTTAGCCAAGATCAAACAAGCCCACTAAAAAACCCAAGTGCTAAGCCTCCAAGGGCTCCAAGGAACCAGTCACCACACCCAAGCGTATAAAGAAGCCTGCAAAGGCAAAGTCTTCCTCCCCCCACTCCATCTCCTCCCTCCTCCACCCTCATCTTCCCCTTCACCTTCTCCTCACCACTCATCACCTAATAAATCTGATGATGATCTAACCAAACACTCCTACTACTTTAAATTCAGACTTTAACATAAAAATGCAGGGTTGTCAAATCCTTGGTCCAAATTTTGAATCACTTTTGCGGGCAACACAGCTGAGTGAAAATTAAAATATTTAATAAACTCAACCATTTATTTTGACTTTTTTTGATTTATTTAAATTGGCAAATTTAAAATCCCTTGAGCAGATAACTCAACTAACTAAAGACAAAACACACCAAACAAATGTGGGATACATGAATCAGAAATACAGGATTCTAATTTACAATTTGAGATTTCCTGTATGTCTAACAAATCATAGACAACATGCAAAAATTAAAAAATCTGAAATTGTGGGATTGTCAAATCCAAGAATCAGATTTCAAATCAAAAATGAGGTGAATTTGAAATAAATATAATTTATGGGCATCTCAAAAAGAATGCTAAAGGATCTAGAGTAGATTTGTGCTAGTTCTTTTAGGAATCATAGGCATTCTCAAAAATCACCCTATTCTATTTTAGGACAGCTAAAATTTAGATGCTTGATCACAGTAGATTTTAAAAAATGCTAAAAATAAATTAGAATTATATAATACAATCTATTTTTATAAAGGTTCCTTTTACTTGATGTGTTGATAGTTCATTTGCTGTTGATAATGTGCTTGTGTTTAATTGGATAGTTTCACCTCCAGTTGCCAAGGCAATAGAAAATCAAGTTGCCTCCCTGAGGCCAGCTGTGGTTGCAGGGGCAACTTGATTTCCTATCACCAAGGCAACTGGAGGTGAAATTATCCAATTAAACACAAGCACATTATCAACAGCAAATGAACTATCAACACATCAAGTAAAAGGAACCTTTATAAAAATAGATTTTAATATATAGATCTATTTTATTATTATATTTTCTGAAATCTACTGTAATCAAGTTCCTTAATAGCAATACAATAACACATTTTTTTAGTAAACTGACGGTTTATCTTTCCAAACCTCCTTCCTTCCTTGAAACCTTTTCTAAGTTTTATGGCCCCTTGGCTGCGCCAGGGGTCAAAAAACTTTTAAAAAATTTCTGTGTCATCAGGAGGGTAGTTCATATATCATTATATGGGTTTATGGTTGCTATGTTAGTAATTTAGAGTGCAGAATATCTTATCATTTCCAGTTTAGAAAATTTTACATTTTACTTAATTTCATGTCTAAACATGGTTGTTGAGATTGGATTTTGATTTGATTTTATCCAGAGTGAAGCTTCCTGATTTGGGTTGGTGTTTCCTAGTTTCTTACTGTACACTCAATTTGGGTTCCAAATCCTGCAATTATTTGAATTTACTAGTGGCATTCAATTATGACTTGAAATTTGGTTCTTGGATTTGAAAACCTGCAATTCCAAAAAACATAGTAAACTTAATGAAAACAGTTGATGGATTTGAATGCTTCAAATCTGATTCCAGTTAATTCATTTAGTCCATTGGAAATATGCAGTTTGACTTAGAGTTTACAAAGTGTGTATGAGTTCCTGCATTTTTAAAAGTTCAATTAAAAATACAAAGAATTAAATTTAATTAAAAAAGTCATCCTGCAAAAGTGATTCAAAATTTGGACCAAGGATTTGGCAATCCCCCATTTTTACGTTTAGGTTCTGAATTTACAGTATCAGTCAGAGGCCAACTCTGAGTTACTAAGGAGCGCCACATCAAGAAAGGAAAGGCTACCAAGGAACCTACCTCTTCTTTTGGTAAGAAAAAGGAGGCATCCAAGCAGGCCTCAAAGAACTCTTCTCCTCCCCCTGATGAATCTTCTCCTTCTCCCTCATCTGACCCCCAAGATGTGACTGAGGAATATTCCAAGAAGTTCAAAGCTTCTGGTCACGTTGGTTGGGATCCACTGGCCATCCACAACATCTGTAATGTGGATGAAGAGTTCAAAGTTACCAAGCACTTCCCCCATTACTTCCCCATCATGTCTGTAAAGTGCGGCCCAGGGTACGTTGCTGATAATTACATCTTTAACTGTAACAATCAAAAGCGCCAAATCAAAAACAAGCACTTTTTCTTTGAGGATAAGACTTGTGAGGACCAGATGAACACCAAGGGCTGGGAGCAAGTAATGGCAGAGAAGGGGGAGCACACTTGTGAGCCCCCCAATCATCTAATCACTCAGATGTTAAAATAGTACCTTGTTCAAGTAATACCCACCTCCTCTCACCTCTGGGCTTCTGATCTGGCCATAAAGGCTTTGCAACATCTCAAACCCAACAATCTCAAGTTGGTGACAACTCAAGAGCAGTTGGTTAATTTTATTAGCAACAAACGTATCACTGCCAATCCTCCCCCACGCAAGGCCTCTGCTGTTCTTTTCAAGCTTACACTTACCCATGAGCTCAAGCAGCTTCCAAGTGGGGAATGCTTCCTCCTGAACAATGATGGGCCTGGCTCCAAGGAATGGATTATCTGCTATGCAACTCAGCAGAACATGATGCAGTAAAAGGGCATCAACCTGGCTAGTTGAGGGTACCTTTGCCACTTGCCCCCAGATGTTTTACCAGCTCTGGATGATCCATGCCCAGATAGACATCTGGGTGATTCCACTCACATTATTCCTTCTTCCTGGGGCTACTGAGGCAATCTACACCTGTGCTTTTGCTATCCTCTGCAAAGCACTTTTTCTCCTTCCCCCTTATGACAACAATGCTAAAATGACCCTTCCCCCACACCCGCACCAACCCTCCTGACGCTGACAAAGACAAGGCCACCCTGGACTCAGAGGAAAAGGTAAGGCTGAGAGCTCTGGGGCCTCACATTTGCATAATGGACTTTGAGCCTGCTCAGTTCAATGCATTTGAGCAGCTGTTTAGAAGGGAGGTTCAGGGGTGCCACTTCTACTTCCACCAAGCAGTTGCTCAAAATGTGCAGGCCCATGCTGAGCTTAGTAGGTTGAGCTGGAGGGACACTTTGGACACCTGCAAATTTGTGCTTGCACAATTTAGTGCCTTGTCTTTTTTAAAGCCAGAGCACACTGCGCAGGGGTTTGAGGTTCTCTCAAAGGATCTCTACATAGCAAAGCATCCAGAGTTCATGCCTTTTCTTGAATACTTTGAGACCCAGTGGATTGAGAGGGTTGTCACGCAGAGGCAAGGTAAGGCCTGCATTAAGGCCAGATGGAATGTGTACCAGGCTATGGTAAATGGCAAGCTGAAGACCACTTTGGCTCTTGATACTTACCACAAGCATCTCAAGGCTAACTTTGGGCTGCACCCAAAGTTCAACAAGTTCTTCCTCCTCCTCTAACATGAGCAGGAAAAAACCATCTCTTAGCTCAGAGATCTTGCCAACCAAGTCCCCCCACCAAGCCTACCACCTGATCCACTCTCTTCACAAAGGCCATCCAGGGTGCATCCAAGCACAAGTACAAGGCCTCTGAGATTAATCAGCAGATTAAGCTTATTGCCACTGCCCTCCTGGAAGGGGCTATAATGAAGAAGGGTGAAGAATAAACTTGCTTATATGATTTTTACTTTTAACTTTTTAGCTTTAATTTTTACTTTTTAGTTTTCATCATTTAGTTTTTAGTTTTAATTTTTCTATTTTTATTTTAATTAGATAGTATTGATTATTTTATGTATATATGGTAAGTTTGAGATGAATAGCTAAAGTTGAAAGTGAGTGAAATATCTTAATTTTTGTTAATTTACTAGCAAAACATAATATATTCACAGGTGTGCTTATATAAACTATATCAAATAAATGTTAATATTTCTTTATATTTTGCGTAACTTATATGATTGTGTTTATGCTTATTTTTTTATCATCTTAATTTTAATTCTTTATGGTAATCAAAAATATTTTTATAATGAAGAGTGTAAATTATATAGTAAAATGATAAACAATTTCTTATTTATCTTATTCTCATTAATTAGAGTACTGTTTTTATTACATTTTTTGCTTCCTGGAGTCACTTTGGCATACAATAGCTGCAATGATTAATTTTCTTTATTAAAAGTTTTCAGTACATCAAGATCTGTTAATTAAAAAAGTGTCAATTTCCAGTTGTCAATCAGGGAAAAAGTTGAATTCTTACTACTATAGTGTCAAGCACCAGGGAGTCAAACTTACCACAGTTACTGTTGGGAAGGAAGTAGAAGACCAGGGGAAGGACTAGATTATCAACTGCCCAATGATATTCCAAAGCTGGCTGAAGAGCTTTAGGCAGGTGGAGAAAGTGCCATCTGCAAGCCATGTTTTGCATTTCAAGAGGTTGTGCAGATCCTGGTTTGTAGCAAAGTAGATAATGTGCTCATGTGCATTTTTGATGTTGTTGTGGAAAAGGAATATCTCCTCATGACAAGATAGTTTTTGTTCCTCATTCAAGATCAAATAATCAATGGAGGTTGCACTGACACCTTCAGTACTCATAGCATGTCACTGTAAGTTCCATAATGCCGGGGATTATTTGGCCAAGTAGAAAAGCTTGGAAAGCCAGAAAGCCTTTAATAAAACTGACTGATTTAACGGACTTGAATCAAACGGTTGATTGGAAATGGGTTACGGCTTCTCCAGTTTTCTGGTCAAATCTGAACCCCTCTGTAAATTGACGTTGATAAATTGACATAATTTTAGGGTCACCAGATGTGAACTTATTAATCAACATGGTCATCAGAAGTTGGTCACTCAAGGGTTCTTTGCAGCCTAGAACAGATACTCACTTGACAATGTGGAAGGAATAGGAGCCCAGGATCCAGGCGGTATTGCTTAGTCAATTTTTGATATATATTGAATAATTTTCACTGTTTCAACTCTTAAGAGTTGAGTCCTCCCAAAAATTTACTCAATGAAGTCACATATCCCCTGGTTTAACTTTACTTTTGAAATGCATCCTGTAGTTAGATTGTTGCGCTACATTCCCTACAACTTGATCCTTAGCCGGATCATCCCTGGAAGATGGGGCCCTGCTGTTGGAACTTTGTTGTTGGCACATCCCAATGTTCATCCCATGCCTGCCAATCTTGGAGTTGCTCCACCTGTCTTTGAAGCTGAAGATTTAGTTGTATCTCAGTGTCCTAAATTTTATTCTGAAGACACTCTGATGCTTTCACAGGCAATTTACCTGGGGCTACTCTGGTTAAGATTAATTATTTTACTTAATCCTAGTATCTCATTTGGAAATTTTACAAAACGGTTTCTGAAGCTGTGTTGGTGGTTGATCATTAACTCTATGTGGATTTGGTGGGTTATTTCCCACCACTTGGAGACAGCTTCTTATTATCCCTCAATTTCCGTCACAGAGCATACCTCTGATAAGTGAGGTATCTCTATAATTTTGCATCATCACCAACAGATTCAAGTTATGAGTCATTGAGGTTGATGAGGGCATCATTAACAATCTCAGTGGAGATTTTATCCCTGGTGATAGGAATAACTTGGCAAAAAAAACCAGTGGATCAGTTGATACAGAGGGATAAGAAGCTCACTGCAGTTGTGGCTAACAGTCAATGCCCTAAATCTTGTAAATCCATATGTGGTTAGCCTTGATGGGCAGCCAATGGTATCATATTTGAAGTGATTTTTACAGATGGGTTATTTTCTTGTCATTACAGCTGAAGCTGTATCCCTTTTGAACACAGCCGGCTTCTCCCTTTTTGGACATTATAGGATAGCTAGCAGGGTACATGGGGAGAAAGCAAATGTGTCATTTTGATTGCAGATATTATGGACGGGCTTATCATCCCAGAGCTCAATCTGGCCGTCAACAGGAGCACCAGACTCATGCTTCTGCTCCTGCTCCTCTTCAGGCTCTGAGGTGGGATCAGAGTAGCAGTTAAAGTTGAATAGCTTCTCCTGGGGATCTGATGGGGAGTATGCAAATAGAGAGTGAGGAGGGGTGGGGCTGGTTTCCTCAGGCTCTGGGGATAGTGTGGGGGTCTTGGGGGGCTTTAGCCTTAGCAGGCTGCTTCTTGGGGGTAGTTTTAGCCTTTTTGGCCTTGGGAGGAGTGATCTTAGACTTTGAGGCCTTGGAAGCCTTGGACAAAGCTTTGGTGGTAGGCTTGGGAGACCTCTAAATGTGAATTAGTATCAAAATACGGGAAATTTAGGGTTAATTTTTAAAGAGAAAAATGAAAATGTTTTAAATAAAAGAGTAGTAAATATTTTTACATAGAATTTTAGAGGAAATCTAAAAATATATACTATAAAATTTCAATGTTTTTTATTTTGTAAAAACAATTTTTATAAGTAGCAGAAGTAGGCAAAACTTTGAGTTTTGATTGAAACCCTGTAGTTGAAATGGTGTTTTTGAAATGATGTAATTGAGGTGCTGTAGCTCAAAAACATAGTTTTTTTGACCATTTTTTATATTAAATTAAGAAATTTATTATGGAGATTCCACAACCAGACCAAAGAGTAAAACTTGAATGTTTCAAAAACTAGCTTATGAAACTGGGGTTAAAAAGTGCCCAGTTATTTAGAGAAGGCCAAAAAATAAAAATTTGCAAAGTTTCAGTGAATTTCTTACATTTTTCAATGCTATGATATTTGACATGAAATAATAATTTATAAAAATAGAAAGCAAGAATTGCAATAGGGGAATCAATATAGTTTAGTGTGGCGTCATAGGTAATTTCCCCTTATTTTCCCTTATCCATTGTGCGCATTGAATCAATTGGGTGATATGAAACTTGGTGGAATTCAAAGTGACGTAAATAAAAATGGCGTAATTACCCCTTCCATATTAAAATCACTATTAAAATATGTTATTAAGAAATCCCTTATCAACGTATCCATGTATAATAAAGTTATAAATTATATATAACAAAACTGGTTTTTTTACCCAGCAATGGCAATCACTAGAAGGACTATCATAGTGGCGTCTATTTAGGTTGTTCTTAGTATAAGTGCCTTGGATTAATACTACAGAAACATCTTCTGATTGTATACAACAGGCTTTGATTTAGTGCAGTTATAGGCTTATTTTATTTTAAGATAATTGTTGTATATCAAAATGACGTAAAATTGAGATAGTGTAAACACACCCCACACTAAGTGATTTAATATGTAAACAAAGTTAGAAAAATAAGATTTTTTAATTTGACTCAAAATGACAGAAATGAGGTGGCATAACTTTGAGATGCTGCATTATAAAATTATATGTAAAATTTAATTATTTTGTTATTTTTTTGTGATTCAAAATCACTAACATAAAAAATGCTATCTCAAATTAAAATTGAGATGGTGTAAATTGAAATGGTGTTTTCAAGATGGTGTATCCTACCAATTTCTGCACCCATTAAGAAACTATATGTAAATTTTTATAAATTTTTATGAGATAAAGTTTTATTTTTTAAAAATAAAGGGCTTATAATTGTAAATTATACTAACATTTAAACAAAACAAATTAAAAAGTTGCCTAAAGCTAAAAAAGCTTTTTTTAGCTCTTGATTTCTTTTTTACATATAGAAAAAACAATTTTAATTTTTTTTAATTTTGATGTGTCAAATATTAAATTGAAGATTTTTTTGCACTTCAATTTTTGCACTTTTAATTTTGTCTCCTATATTCAAAGGGTAAAATAAATTCTATTTTAAAAGCCATATTAAAATAGGGTGTGTTTTAAATTGCATCAATTTGGGCACTTCAAACTTGGTTTTTCATTTTAGCTACTAGTAAAGATATTTTAAAAAAGTCAAATTTAAGAAAAATATTAAATTTTTGGAGAAATTTTATTTGAAAAAAGTGCAGAAAACAAAAAATCTATCAATTTGGAGATTTCAATCTCCTCACTTTGACTTTAGGCACTTGCCCCTTTTAAAGAGTATTTTAAAATAAAAAATAAAGAAATATGAAGATAGAAACTGATGTTGAAGCTATAAAGATGACATGAAAGGAATGATTGGTACTAACTCTCCATAATAGCGGTATCATAAAATGATCCTGATAATCAAGGTTAATTTGAATCAACTACATTTACCTCCATGGTTCCTGCTTAAAATCCCCCTTTAATATAAGATTCCAGACTGAGTTTCCCTTGTATTCTGCTTCCCTTGATCCTGTTTTTGCTTGCTCTTGCCCCTAGGCTTTCCCACTATATTTCCAATGTTTGACTTTGGGTTCCGCATCCAAAGCAAGTTTAACTGCACCTGGTTACCTTCAGGCTCCTGTCTTGTTTTTTTATTTACAAAATAACATTCTTATTTCAAGAAGTTAAAACCCCCTCAGATTTTCCTCAATTCATAAGGAAATAAATGATGGAAGCCTCCACTCCCAGCATTGAGTTGAGATTGTTTGGCTTGCACCCAAAAGGTACTTGCTAGGTCTTGGTGCTGATTCTTTTTAAGTTTTTCCCTCTTCCTTTTCATCTTGGCTAGTTAACCTACCCATCTGAGTTATGGTCCCTTTTGAATTTCTCTCCCATCAATCAAGTAGTCTTTATAACCCCACCCAGCCATTTATTGCTGACACTCAATCCAGCGGTTGATTCTGATCAGTATCCTGACCCCAAGATCAGTTTCTTGGACCTTCTCTCTGTTATTAAGGACGGCCTTTATCCCCTTAACTTAATAAACTGCCTTGGCCCTTGTTTCACTTCATATAAGTTATCAGGTGCCCCTTTCCAGCTACTCTTGCAGACTTTGCCAACCTTTCTGTATCTGGCTGGTATACACACGTTAGGCATTGAGGCATCATTCTACAGCCATCTCTCCAAGAGCTTCAGGCCTTACTTGATTCAAGGCACATGATGCAAAACTGGAGCAGGTTCAGCTGTTGGGTTTTTTTCTTTGACTACAATTTATTGCAAGCTTTATCTGCCATTTCTCATGGTGATAGTTTTGATCAGACCACAGTTTGGGTTAGATGATTGTAGCAAAATAATGATCAGATAAATGAATATATATCTATTCTGATTTAAAGTAATGGTTCACATGCTTATGATTGGATACAATATAAAACAAGATAGTGTTGTGCTTATTCACATCAAAGTTCAGGCAGATTTGTTTTGTGGCTTTAAGAGCAGGCCACATAATGTGGGAGTTATTTATGTGACCTGGTCCTGAAGCCATAGAACAGATTGGCATGGGCTGTGATGTGAAATTAAAGTCACAAATTAATTTTTGCCCAACTTTCAAAGCCACAAAACCAATTGTTACAGGCAAATCATGGTCACAACACAGATTTTGAAGGTTTTGGTGCCCATCCCTACTCTAATTGGCAGGGGTTTAACTTTGATGAAAGCTTTGGATCTACAACCAGCTTAATGTACAATAACTCCCTTACTATCCCACCTAACTAGGGCTTCCTTGGATTTGAGACAGTGGCTCCTTTTTAGAAAAGGAGCCACTTGTCTCAAATCTGGAGGCAATTCCAGGAAATTGTCTAGGGTGCAATTTTTCCGGAATCATCTCCATACATAGCCACAGAAGGGATTTTTTTCAGTTTCTTTTAAATAAAAATTAAAAAAATAAGAGTCTAAATTTGAATTTATTTTTAAAAAAGCATTTTAAATATATATATGATTCTGGCTCAACCGGAAACAGAAAGCCTTCTTTGACATTTTTATAAAAAAATTGGATTCCCCCAACACAGGGGAATCCAAAATCTGGAAAAAGGGAAGGGAGGACAGGTGATTACAGCAAATGCTGTAATTGTCCCTTTTTGGGTTGACATAGCCCTACACCCAACCAATAATCAGCTGCTCTGGGGTGGCTGACCCATAGGCTATTGGGTTGGTTTCTTACTTATCCAACAGTTGGTTACTTGGCTGCATCAATAATCCCAAACTGCAAATATACTGTAAACTCAGAACCTGAAAATAAAAGTGTGGGATTTTCAAATCCTTGGTCCAAATTTTGAATCACTTTTTCAGGATAGCCTTTTTTAATTAAATTGAATTCTTTGTGTTTTTATTTGGATTCTTAAAATTGCAGGAACTCATAGACACTTTGCAAAGTTCAAGTCAAACTGCACATTTCCAATGGACAAAATGAATTAACTCAAATCAGATTTGAAGTGTTCAAATCCAATAATCATTTTCATTAAGTTTACAATGTTTTTTGAAATTGCAGGATTGTCAAATCCAAGAACCAATTTTCAACTCACTTTCAAATGCCACTAGTAAACTCAAATAATAATTGCGGGAACTGGAATCCAAATTGAATGTACAGTAAGAAACTAGGAAAAATCAACCCAAATCAAGAAGCTCCACTCTGGATAAAATCAAATGAAAAATCCAATCTCAACAACCATGTTTAGACATGAAATTAAATGAAATTTAAAATTGTCTAAGCTGGAAATGATGCAATATTCTGCACTCTAAATCACTAATATAGCAATCATAAAACCATATAATGATATATGAGCTACCCTCCTGATGATGCAGAAATTTTTTAAAAGTTTTTTCCCCTGGCGCAGCCAAGGGGCCATAAAACTTAGAAACGGTTTCAAGGAAGGAAGGAGGGTGGGAAAGATAAACCATCAGTTTACTAAAAAAATGTGTTATTGTATTGTTATTAAGGAACTTGATTACAGTAGATTTCAGAAAATGCTAATAATAAAATAGAACTATATATTACAATCTATTTTTATAAAGGTCCCTTTTACTTGATGTGTTGATAGTTCATTTGCTGTTGATAATGTGCTTGTGTTTAATTGGATAGTTTCACCTCCAGTTGCCTTGGTGATAGGAAATCAAGTTGCCCCCGCAACCACAGCTGGCCTCAGGGAGGCAACTTGATTTCCTATCACCAAGGCAACTGGAGGTGAAACTATCCAATTAAACACAAGCACATTATCAACAGCAAATGAACTATCAACACATAAAGGAAAAGACAACATGGTAAGATAGATTGAATATATAATTCTATTTTATTGTTAGCATTTTTTAAAATATACTGTAATCAAGCATCTAAGTTTTAGACGTCCTAAAATGGAATAGGGCAATTTTTGAGAATGCCTATGATTCCTAAAAGAATTAGCACAAATCCACTCTAGATCCTTTGAAATCCTTTTTGAGATGCCCATAAATTATATTTATTTCAAATTCACCTCATTTTTGATTTGAAATCTGATTCTTGGATTTGACAATCCCACAATTTCAGATTTGTTAATTTTTGCATGTTGTCTATGATTTGTTAGACATACAGAAAATCTCAAATTGTACATTAGAATCCTGCATTTCTGATTCATGTATCCCGCATTTGTTTGTTGTGTTTTGTCTTTAGTTAGCTGAGTTATCTTCTCAAGGGATTGGAAATTTGCCAATTTAAATAAACCAAAAAAGTCAAATTAAATGTTTGATTTTATTAAATTTTTTTTTCACTCAGCTGAGTTGCCTGCAAAAGTGATTCAAAATTTGGACCAAGGATTTGGTAATCCCGCATTTTTACGTTCAGGTCTGAATTTACAGTATTGGGAAGTGGCTTTTAGTAATTCATTTGAGATTATCTTGGGGAAAGTAAAGGTGAACAATATTTTTATTGATCTTTAGCCAAGGTCAATTAACTTATTGGTTTTATGGATGACCAGATATAAATGGATTTCAATATACTTAATTAATAGATGTATTTTTTTAGAGGTAGTGATAGTGGATCCCATTTAGATTAAACATGAGGTGAAAACTTTAAATTAGACTAAACATACCATAGATCTAATATCACAGGATATATGTTAAATAAGCTAATTTTCTTATGCTTGAGTGACTTGGATCCTTAGGATTGAGCACAAGTTGAAACTGTCTTATTAAATAGTCAATAGCAGGAAAGAAGTTCATGTGATTGGCTGGATATATGATCTAAACAAGATCCCACAGTAGGGCTGCTTCAGCCAAGCTCAGGCACCCGAGGCCAGGCTCTGAACCTGGGTCACTTGTACCTAGGGCTGCAGTTGATTAAAAACATGACAATTACGGCAAATGCTGTAGCTGTCGCATCCAAGCTGCCTCTTTTTTTTGTTTTTAGGATTACCTGACATGAGGGAATCCAAAATTTCAATATTAAAAATGGTCATGAATGGCTTTCTGTTTTCTGGATGAGCTGGATTCAAATATATATACTTTTAGCAAATCTTTTATTCTTTAACCTTAGAGTGGGATCAGAATTGGTATATTTTTTATTTCAAAAATTGAAGGGAAAACAAAATATGTTTTATTTAAAACAGAATCTGTAAAGACACTCCCGTTTGTGGATGTTTATGGCTACAGCTCCAGAAAAATCATAGCCAGATCTTACACAGCTGGCTGCTTTTTTATAAAGCAAACACTTTTTAAGATCCATCCCTGCCCTACTTGTACCAAGGAGTCACCTTGAGCTTAATAGATATCAAATGACTCTGTTCTGGCTCAAACGGCTCAGGGCCAGAAGCTAGCTGGTGAACCCTTTGACATTTGGACTGAGACAATGGTTCTTGAAAAAAAAGAGATTTACGCCCGCAAAGATGCTTCTGAATACTGGCCCGCTGCTTGGCAAAAATGCAAGTCAATGGATGGGAAATCTCTAAGAATCTTGATCTTGCTGGTCCACAGAGTTGGGACCTAAAGGGCTGGCATCCAGCAGATAGAAACAGACCGATGAATTACTCTGGATATGAAGAGCTTTTTCACACGCTGGAAGACAGTGGTGTCCAAGTGTGGGAAGAAGTTAATCCAAGACCAAAAACCCAAGATTGAATATCCCAAGATGGTTTGAAAGTGGGTAAAAGCCGGCAGACTGGTCACAATCACCCCCAAAGAAATTGTTACTCTGATGCAGGTGCCAATGGTGACAACAAATGCACAGACTCTGACTTGGAGACCGTTCAACAAGGCCTTCTGGAGCGGATCAACCTTTCCAGCAGATCATCCAATTTGCCAGTGTGGGCTCTGCCTATTCCAAGATGCTAATCTGGAGCACAAATTCTTTGGTTGCATAGTTGTATTGCGGTTCTAAACGGAGATTGCTGACATGCCAAACCTCTCTGTACGCTTTCAACTAAAGTCTGACATCTTCATGAGAAGTCTCAGTTGGGAACCCCTAGTAGTTTGAGCAGTTGCTTATCATCTTGTACTGTGGACTATCCACACTACCCATATAGATGTAATTTTTGACAATGGACCAAACCAGGTGTCACTCATGAAGGAGAATTCTGAACCCTAATGGACAATACTATGATCTGACAGAAAAATTTAGTCACACAATTCCTGGGAACAGGAAGCTTATGGATACCATTGTTGACTCATCCCACCTCATAGTTGAGAGAGTCATTCAATGAAAAGACAGGCACACAGAGGACCTACAGATTACTACCCCTTCCTCTGGTATCCCTCACTTCCCTCCCCCCATGTCAGTGTTTCCTTTTAAAAGCCATCTTTGAACCTTAATAAACCTGTGTTCCCTTAAAAAACAGAAGCTAGCCGTTATGGGCCGAAGCATCTCTGATCCCAAAGCCGGTGTACGATTTTTATCTCCGAGAGGACATGGCTAGGGCACCATGATTTATACCGATTTGATTCAAAAATGCGAGGGTTAGTTTAGCATTTATATCCAGAGGATTAAAGTTGGGAAGCCCTAGCCGTGAGCTGATGCTTTATCAAATTCCGTAATTCTAAATGCAAGCAGCTGGCATCCAAGTTCTTCTTCATCAGGTCAACTATATAATACTTCAGGTAGTGTTTTGTTTTGGTAAGAATGGTGATACTTCTTTTCTAGATATGAAGCTATATATCGGAGTTTCAATTGGCATGGAACATTATTAAGCATCGTGGATATATTTAAGAGAGTATAAACCTAAGACATGTGCAAGGTATAGATAGACACATGGAATATGAGTATAAAATAAATGTACCAAAATTGTAGTGGCAGAATGGCTTTCGGTGGGCAGGCATGCAGAATCAGTTTTAGGTGGGAACCACATCTTTCAGGACAAAGGCTCGTCAGAATCACCGCATTGATTCGAGAAATGCATTGCTCTTTGGATCCTGGCTTTCGCTTTCTCATCCACTGATCCGAAATGGGGGCATTGGTTTAGATTTTATTGCAATACGGTTAAACCGCATGCTTTTGCTGGATAGGCTGACTTATTAATAGTCACTCCAGGATGTCCCGCATCCTTATGAGAATCAAAGTCTAAGCAAATTCATCAGTACACAAGCCTTTATTGGCAATTAAATAGGACTCAGACAGGGTTTGGCAATCCCAACAGAAATAAGCATCAGATCTGGGATCGATTAAGCCATGCGGTTGGAAGGGATACTCAGTATCTGCCTGGTAGTAGCTAGCGGGATCTACGTGCACTTCTTCCTATTGTTCGTCCATACATTCGATTACTGATGTTATCTTGTGGTTAAAACCACGTCATTATAAATCCTAAACTAAAACCATATTTGAATGAACGGAGGAGAGTTTTTCTCGTGGCGGAAATTGATGTAATATGGCGCAGCGGTAAGTTTAATTCGTGTAGCTTTGGATGCAAACTCTTCTTTGTCGAATGCTTCGCTTGACGACTTTTACTTTAGAAATTTAATGGGGAATCGGTTGACGGGTTTAAAAACAGGACGTAAAGATCTCCATGCTGGTTTGGTAGGCATTGTAAATCAGATCAGCATCCACAAACAGTAGGGATGCAACCTGATTTAGCGTGGCTGGCATTATAAGCACGATGGATTTCTAAGCTCCTGGTGATGGGATGACAATTCACAGGAACAGGTCTAAGTTCTGTCAGGAGCAGTACCGTGGTCTAAATAGCATTTCAATCAGGAGGGGCGATCAGAGGGATGTGGCAGTTTAGCGGCGCAGGCGATTTGCCATTAATACGCGCCACTTTTAAAGAATAAAACCCCAGCAGCAGGCAGGTAGGATCCATCATTAGCATGCAGTTCGGAATACTGGCTTCGGCTTTGCTTCTTACTCTGGTCCAGGCCGGTCCCAAGGCTCGCGTTGTGGGCGGTTACGAGGTCGAGCCCCATTTCCGGTACAACTTTGCCGTGTCTCTCCAGCGGTTCAAACGTCACTTTTGTGGCGGCACACTTTATCGAGAGGATACCGTTATTACCGCTTCTCATTGTACAGTCGGCCTGGTCAACTTTGGCTTCGAGGCTGTCTCTCATCGACATGATCTCGGGCTATCAGACGAAGAAGAGGAAGGGTCGCGGCGCCGTGTCTTGAACCGAGTCCGCCATCCCGGATACAACGAAACGATTGTCAAGGATGACATTGCCATATGGAAGCTGGAATCGCCTTCCAAGAGGCGAACAGGGATCATTCTCAGCAGCGGAAAAAACACCGCCCCAATAGGAACTGTAATTGGGTGGGGCACGACCTCGGCTGGAGGCTCGGTGTCAACCAAGCTACTTGAAGTCAAAATCCCTCTCTATGATATGACAAAGTGTTCAAACTTGTACACGCAAATGGGGGGTTACATCAACAAAACTCTTCAGATATGCGCTGGGTATCCCGAGGGAGGAAAAGACGCCTGTCAAGGCGATTCTGGCGGCCCCTTCTTCTATCAGGATAAACAGAACCAACGCTTTTACCTCTTGGGCGTTACCTCCTGGGGTCTGGGCTGTGCACAGAAGGACCGCCCAGGAATCTACACTCGCATTGAAGCATATGTCCCTTGGATTCTGGAAACTATATCTTCATCTGCCGACTTACCTCCTGCCCCTTAGTTCTCTAATAAATACTTTATTTATTTTTGATGTATTTGTTCAAATGAAAAGAGTTGGCTGGGCACACTTGTGGATTTAATCTGATCACTTATGGAGCTCGTTTGGGTCCCATTTATCATCTAGCCTTCAAGAAGACGGATTTGCTAATTGCGGTTAACAAATCTCACTCCAGGCTCTTTTGAAGGCCAAATATTCAACTGTTCATTTAACCAAATTAGTCATGTATTTTAAATCAAGGCTTAGCTAAAACCATTCAAAATAAATTGTAGTTCACTTCCACTGTAAATAATATAATTGGTACAAAACTCCCAAGTAATCTACCTAGAAAACAATCAAAGGGAATTAAAAGCTATGAAGTTTATTAGCGCTAGTGCCCAGAAAAGGCTTAACTATCAACATAACAGTAGCTGCTCTTTTTCAACCAACCTTTTACTCTGATTTCTAGCGTGTACCCAAAAACCTACGCATAAAGCGCTTAAACCGATCCATTTCAATCATCATCTGATGCAAGACCAAAATTATAACCTTATTCTTATCATCACTTCTATTTCAATACCAAAAGCTTGATGCAAAGGCGCCCATACAAAAAGCAATCATCATCTTTAGTTATAAACCAAATCCCTTCCAATATAAAAGTTTAAGCTTATATATAAACCTCTGCTTCATCAATCTGTATTTAAAATACCAGAATTCATATTAACACTCACCAAAACAGGAGTACAAAATTATGGGGCCACTTGTTTTACCCTAAAATTATATGAGAGGGTGGCTAAAGGTAGCTTCATAATTTGAACCTGATTTCAAAAATGAGTTCACCACAGATCTATAAAATATATCTTTGTCAGGATTTTGTAACTTGATAGCAAGCGGCCAAGATTACTCCCCCGCCCGCTAACATATCTCAGAATATACAGGGGCACTCAAAGAGATGCTTCATAGCGTAACTAACGGTATAGAAGATCCTTTGGGCAATGTCAATTACGGGCATTATCTCCAGATTAGGAGCAATGTCAATTATACTCTGATCCCTTGCGTAAGATATTCCCAGCCCAAAACCTTATATCAACCCCACCACAGTGCCACTCCCTGATGGGTATGTGGCTTCTCAATATAGTATATAGCTGTCAGGATTCACCTTTCTTGTAGCTGCTATTCTTTACCCACATGTATTTGGCTTCAAGGTTTTTTAAAGATCAACCATGATCATTATGCTCAGTCTACTCATGTTCTCCTCCTTCTCCCCTTCATTTTCCACTTTCTGGTTTTAAAATTGGGGGTTTTAAGCCTAATTATAGCCTAAATATTGGTTAATATTATTTTCGAACTTCCCTTACCTTCCGCTCTGGATTCAAACTCTGGATCTCCACACAGAAGTTAATAATTCGGTTTTCAAGCTTCTTACCTTTGACTATACGCTCGATTACATTTATTCAAGCTTCAGACCTAGTTTTTCCTTCTCTTTTGCTTGCTGACAACAACTAACAAACACCACAACTGTCTCTCTCCTTCCGGTGCCCTTATGCAAGTTTTAACTTCTTTAAGTTAACTTTAAACCATGTGCGTTGTCCCAAACCTTTTCCTTTACCAAGATGCCTTAACCTACTTGGGTTAACTCCATTATTTCAGATTTGCACCTCACTTTCCCAAGCTAAATAAAAAGGCTTGGTTTTCCAGTCTCAACAATAAGTTGAGATTGTTTGACTTGCACCTCAAAAAGGTACTTGTTAGATTTTGTGGCTTGTGTTTCTTTTTTAATCTTAGTTAGCTTTAACTTTTGTTCCCATGATTCCTTTTGACTTTCTTCTTCACCAGTTAGGTAGTTTTTATAGTAATACACACAATTTAATTGTGGATAGCTTTAATCCTCTCACTAGTGCAGACCATTTCCCATACTTAGAAATTGAATTTTTAACCAAATTATCAGTCATTAAGACTGGCCTCTATTTTATTTTCTTAGGGTTAATAAATTGTCTTAGTCCTTATTTTACTTCATATAAGCTCTTAGGAGCCTTAGTTCAGTTACTATTGTAATTCTTGCCTACCTTTCTATACCTGAAAAATATAAACATACTTGGTTTAAAGGCCTTAGTTTGCAATCATTTACCCCAAGCCTTCAGACCTTACAGGGGGAAACAGTTTATGATGATGCTTAGTTGTCATTGAAAAGCAAAAGGCAGGAAAACCTGGGTCCAAAGCTTGTGTGTGTCATTGGGCATAAAGCAAAAAGGTAAAGAGTTTTGAAGGCAAAAATACTAACTTGTCTGTATAGGTACTGGGTTCAAATCCTGTGGCAAGGTAAGGTAAGTTCATAGATAATAACTAATTGTTAAGTTGTTAAAAAGGCTGGAAATCCCCAAATAGCAGCAAAAAGTGATTGGTAGGATAGAAAATAAAGGGGAATAATTGTGCAGGGTTGTGGAGAATAAAACAAGATAAAAATGACAAGGTTGTGAAAGATAGACCAAGATAAAAAATGATTCAAAGAATAGCAGCTAAAAGAAGGTAAATCCTGACATGTGATCAGCCAATGAGTGTGGATTTAAACAAATCAGAGTGGCACAATTAAGCCTAAATTACTATGCTACTGCCTATTGAGGATGTCGTAAGTGGTGAAGTTGATACTTTACCCTTTTCATTATTTCAATCAATGTGTTAACAAATTTTAGTATATAGAATGGGAAATATCATATTCCCACCCCTAAATATTATTTTTAATAAAGATTTTAATAACTTTGATGATTTTTAACTTTACTTTTATATATTTTTAATTTTATTATGTGAGCAAAAAATACAGAAACAGGTTAATATTTTCTGGTTTGCTTAAATTTAATTAAGTGTACTATGAAAAAACAGTGAATTTTTGAAAAAAAAGCTGTCAGTGCCAATGTTGTCTCTAATGATGCCTAAATTTTTTCTAATTGACAGTATGAACTCAGCATATTTTTACTAATTGTCATTTAATATGTTGACACTTTTCACTTTGTATATACAAAACTTTATGTTTTACTTAATAAAAGCATATAAAATTTTAACATGTTGTATTTTTAACCTTTCTCTTCTATACTTTTTGGTCTTAAAAATAAAATATACCTCTTAATGTAATACTTTTGCATATTTCTCTTAACTTTTAACTTGCAATTTAAAGCTCTAATAAAATAAAAATAAAAATTTATCAATATTTTTTATACTTTATGTTACAATAAAGCCATTTAAGGTTTAATTTTTATATATTATGTTTTTTAAGTTGTTTTGTTTGTTTTTTAAATACATTGCTTTATTTTAAACCCTTTTACTTATTATTTTAGGACAAGAACACCTCTAAGCAGCCCAAAGGAACCAAGTGTCCCTCTAAGCCCACCAAAGCCACCAAGAAGAAGCTTGTCTAATCAAAGAAGGCCACTCCTAAGCCCTTCCCAAATTCCTCTCCTGATAAGAGCCCCACTCACTCCACTGGGGGAGAGGAAACTGATGGTTCCCTTACAGATCACAGTTTCTACAACTTGGCTTCAGATGAGGAGCCAATCAAGAAGCGGTGCCAGACCAAAAAGACCTCACCCAAAATAAGTCTCCTGCACATGAGGAGCACCAAGATAAGCCCCCTTCTGCTTCCCTTCCAGCATCAAACTTCCCCTTTAAATTTCATCTGGGGATGATACAAAGCCCCACCCTAATTACTTCCTTAGCTTCTGCTATGCTCCTGCTGGCTCCTGGAACCCTCTGTTGGCCCACAATATCTGCAATGTTGACAGGAAGTTCAAGGTTCCTTCTACCTTACCAAAGTTTTCCCCATCATGAGTGTCAAAAGTGGGCCAGCCATGGTGGCAAATGGTTACATCTTCTCATGCAATAATGCCAACCAGGGCTTCAAGAGCCGGCACTATATCTGTGAGGACCTCTCCTGCCCAGTACAGCTCAATACTGAGCGCTGGGACTTGGTACAAACCATTAAGGGAGAGCATACCTGCATCATTCCCAACACTACCATCTCCCACCTTCTCAAATGGTGCCTTGTGCAGATTATGCCTACCTCCAAGGACCTTTCTCCCACTCATCTAGCTGTGCTTGCCTGTAAGCACCTATCCCCCACCAATCTAAAGAGGGTGCAAACCCACAATCAGTTGGTCAAGTTTGTAAGTGATAGGCATCAAGCCTCAAACCCCCTGGCCAAGAGTGCCACTAAAATTGAAGACCTGGTCCTCACAGATGCCCTCAAAAAAACTGAGGATGGTGAGATGTTCCTGCTCCATGACAATGGGCAGGAAGTGGAGGATAGTATTATAGCCTATGCCACAACCCAAAACCTGGAGCAGCTTAATACTGCTACCACCTGGCTGTGCGACAGCACATTTGCTACTTGCCCCTCTCTCTTTAAGCAGCTTTGGGTCCTGCATGGGCAGTTTAATGACCAGGTTATACCTCTTGTGTTCTTTCTCCATCCTGGTGCCAAGACTGAAGTCTACACCAGAGCCTTCAAGATTTTCTGGGATGCTTTGAGCTCCCTTCCCACCAACCAGCTCCCCCTCCCACTCACGCCACAAGGGCAAATCCCTCCTCTGCTGAGAAGGATGATTTGACCCTAGCTGAAGAACAGCTAGCTTATCGCACTCACTTGGGCAAAAGGTTACAAACATGCAATTTGAGCAAGCTCAGTTCAGAGACTTTGAGACCACTTTCAATGGAACAGTTCAGGGCTGCTTCTTTCATTTTAGGCAGGCCCTCATCAAACATCTCAAGAGCAAGAAGGGCCTCTTTAATAAGTATCTAAACAATGGTAAAGGGAATTGCCGCTTTTCTTTGGCCCAGTTTGCTGCCTTGGCTTTTGTGCGGCCAGAGCATACTAGGCTTGGCTTTGAGGCCCTCTTGGAGGATACTGTCAAAACGCACACCATCATTTTCAAGGACTACCTTGATTAATTCAAGCACCAATGGGTAGGAAGGAAGATGACTACCCAGAGAGGAAAGAGCGGGGCCACTGCACCATGGAACTGCCAGAGTGCCTGCCTCAAGGGGGGAGATGAAGACCACGTCCAGCCTGGAAGTTTGGCACAAGCACCTTAAGATGAAGTTTGGGACTAACCCTGAGTACAACAAGTTCTTCCAGAAGCTTCAGGAGGAGTAGGCCCAGAATGTTTCCAAGTTTTGTGACCTGGCCACCCGGGTGGCCCCCAAGAAGAGAAAGGGTAAGGACCAGGACTACCAGGAGGGCGTCCAGAAGGTGGTCAGGAAGAAGTATAAGGTGGCAGAGATCAAGAAGTACCTAGAAGATGTTGTCACTGCTCTTGCTGGTGGCTTTAATTAGGTTAATAAACACTGCCTTGCTTTGCCTTTATGGGGTTCACTTCTGAATTTTTATATTTATTTATTTGTTTCAACTTTGCTAATCTTTTAGGTATAAATGGTAAGTTTCAGATACAGTTTAAATGTGGTTTAGTAAGAAATCTTGTATTTTGTTAATTTCTCTTTAAGGTATGAGATATTTTCAGTTGTGCTTATAAAAAGTATGATTAATTAAATACATAATCTTATTATATCCTTTATAAGAAATAACTTATTAAATATCTTTACTTTTGGTTCATTGGAATTTATAGGTTTTATGGGAATAAAAATTATTTCTATATTCAAGAGTTTCAAAACAGCAGGCTCGACCCGCCAGCAAGTTTTCAAGTAAGCGGGTTTGTGACCTGCAATTCAATTACCCAGACACTTAAAGCCAAACTAAGAAGTCAACTCAAATTGCCAAATCCAACAACATGAACAAATGCTGATCCCCTACAGCGGATACCTTGTTTTGGCGCTTGACTCATTACCAGGATCAAGCCACCCCCTTCACCATCCCACTGTGTGATCAGCCCTATCATGTTCCTCTTGGAATGATTTGCTTAAACTATATAATCCTTATCTCCCAATAAAGAATTTTATCTAGTTTCTAAATATTTTCCCCCTGTAACTCTGCTAAAACAGCACAGTTACAACATTGATAGCACAGGTAAGTTCCACATCCTACTTTATTCCCCAAAATCCTGCCTGTTGCCCGTACTTGCCGCAGCCAACAAATCCTTGATAGAATTGTGTCTGGCCTCCCAATAGACTGGACTTTGTACACCCCTGGTGCCAAGATACCTGATGGTTTTGTCCTGTACCAGAACATGGTGATTACTTACCTGCCTTCAACGCCATGTCTGCACAAAAGTTCTTCCAGACGGCTGCCACCATCCCACAACCATCTGAAAAAACACCATGCCCACCTATGTAGCCCAAAGACTACAAAGTGCTGCCTTGGAACCTTTTGCCGGGGCCAACAATGACAACACTGCTGCATGGATCCAGTCCGCCCAGAGCAAACTGGCTCAGATAGAGTGCCTGTGAAATTTTTGATTGCAGAAATCTCCATCCAACTGACCCACAACACTGGCACCTGGTGCAACAAGTGGCACAAAAAACATACTTAGAAGAACTAGGATACCTTCAAACAAGACTTCTTGGCAAGATTTGTGCTTAAGCACACTGCGCTCATGTCATACACCAAGTAAAGAACTTGACCCAGATGGGCACCGTGAAGGAACTCACCCGCGCCTACAAGGAACTCTGACTACGCGCACCCTCTGACATGGCCTTTGACACCTCAGCCACGCACCTCATGTACCACAACACCCTCAAATTGCATGTAATGAGACACGTAAACCTGGACCAGGTGACCAATCTACAGAGCCTGTATTGCAAGGCAGAGAAAGCAGAACAAACATCCAACACTCTTCACAAGGCGCAAACTGGAAAACAAGAGAGACCCAAAGACTCTCACACAGGCAGGTGTTCCACTTGACTACCCCCTGGAAACGGCAACCGCCAGAATTAACTCATTTTGCAAGTTGACTTACTGAATGTTGACAATTTGTCAACATTCAGTAAGTTGACATTATTTTAGTATTTATCTGCCGGAATTGGGCATTTCCAAAACTAAGCTAATTTTTTATAGTGAATTATTAAGTCAGAAAACAAAATTAAAAAGGAACAGACATAATGTCAACACCATTTAAACAAAGGCTTAATTTTAAGCCAAAAAACTAATATAATTTACTATGAAAATGTAAGTTACTTTGTACTTTTACATTAAGGTCAACTACAATAAGTAATATCTGGATGTTGACCCCAAATAAGAATCCATGAGTTTCTTAATAAGATACACAATATTCTAAAAATAACTATTTTTTGTATTTTATAATACAGTTTTTATTAAATAAATAATAAGATAAGCATTGAACAAAGACATATGCCAACTTTTAGAGCATTCTTTGTATTATTTAGATATTTACTGTTATTTTAAACTCACTGGATAAACTATAGCTTATTTCCGGAGGTCCACTTAAGCCAAAATGCATATGTTAAAACTAGAAATTATATATGTAATTATAATGTCAACTTTGTGTCAAATTGACGCGTTAACTAAATTGCAACAAAGGGGTTCAGCTAAGCAAACAAAGTGACATAATTTTAGAAAGATTTAATAGGAGAGTTGCTATAAAAGAACACTGACTGCCTGAATGTTGACACCTTCACTTGTTTATTAGTAAAACACTGCTGCTTAACAAAAAGCATACATACAATGGTATGGTAATTCAGGTCAAAGTACCCAGAGCTGTACTTTAGACTTCCCTCTACAATCCCTATCATTTAATTTTTATAAGTTACATATGCAAATCTTTAAATTTTTTAAATTTAAAAATAATCAATTTTGGACTTAAAAAACCAACTCTGGAAAATATTAACCAAGCTTTATAAGTGATTTACATAGTGTTTTTCCACTTTAATGCTGACTGTCAGTATGTTGGCGTCAAAATTAAAGCATTTTTTATGCTGATAAACTAAATTAAATATTTTTGACTATTGTGACTACCAGAATGTCAACTTTTTATTTAAACATGGTTTTTTCTATTCTTTACTAATAAACTAGCTCTAAAATTACTTTCTATACTTCTATAAACTATTTAATCAATAACAAAATTTAAAACAAGTGATTATTATTTAGTTTCATTCATGTCTCACATGATTATTCTTACTTTATGAACTCTATTCTAATTATTGTAGGAAAAATCTTCCAAGAAGTCACAAAAGAACCCCAAGTCAACCAAGAAAGTACCCAAAGCCTCTAAAAAGGCCCAAAGTCCCTACCCCAACAAAAAACCAGCCAAAGAGCCCTCAATAAAACAGAAGACAAAGGAGAAGACCCCAGAACCTGAAAGCAAAGAGCCCTCCCCTGCCCCCTCCTCTTCTCCAAGCTGGTACCAATCAGAAGGAGACGAGGTTCCACTAAACAAGCAAGGAAGAAAAAAGATACCCAAGAGTCCAGAACCCCTGTCAAGCCCAGATGAATCAAGCTCAAAGGAATCAAGCCCCAAGGAATCAAGCTAATCCCAGTCTCAGAAAGCGCAAGAATCCAACTCCAGATAATTCCCCTCCACCGCCCAATAGATATGCACCTCCATCCTCTTCATCAAGTATCAATAAAGAAGATCCTGATGATTACCTATCTAACTATCCTCAAGCACCAATTGGCCCATGGGATCCCCTAAAGGTTCACAATATATATAACGTCAAAGGATAGTTTAAGCTCCCAAAGAAGTTCCCTCGGGTTTTCCCTCTAATGTCTGTCAAAGAAGGTGCAAATTTAGTCTGTGATGACTATGTTTTCAATTGCAACAATCAAAATAGATCAGGAAGAAGCAAGAATTATGTATGTGAAGATAGAAGCTGCGCTGCCAGGATCAATACAGAAGGATGGGATAAAGTCACTAGTGAAAAAGGAGAGCACACATGCAATGCTCCAATCAATCTTATTAAAAAGCTTCTAAAGTGGTACCTCTACCAAATGGTCCCAGTCTCCAAAGACGTCAAGGCTTCTTATCTGGCATTTAAGGCCACCACACACCTAAGTAATAAGAACCTGAAGCTCATCCCTGACTGCAACCAATTAGTAAAGTACATATGTGACAAACGCTGTGATCTATTCCCCCATAAAAAATCTGCCATGGTCCAAGGAGAGTTAGTCTTGACAGAGGAGTTAAAGATGTCCAATGGTGATGCAGTATTCCTTTTACATTATGATGGGCCTACAGCAGAGGCAAGAATTATATGCTATGCTACACAACAGAACCTGGAGCAGTTGAGGGATTCAGACACTTGGTTATGTGACGGTACCTTTGCAGTATGCCCCCGCCTTTTTACCAACTATGGGTTGTGCATTCCCTTATTGAAGGCAAGGTGCTCCCATTTGCCTACTTTCTGCTTCCTGGGGCAACATAAGAGATCTACAAAAGGGCCTTTAAAATCCTTCAGGAGGGCATCAAAGCCCTACCCAGTAATAGAAAGAGTCCCCCTGGCCATAACACTAGATCCAATCCAGATGATGATGAAAAGGATGAAGCCACTCTTGCTGCAGAAAAAGAAGCTCAAGATAAAGCACTTGGACCCTCAACTATAATCATGGACTATGAAACTGCCCAGTATAACGCTTTTGTAAACACCTTTGATGGAGAGGTCCAGGGTTTTTTTTCCCATTATCAACAGGCTGTCAACAGGCAACTAAAGGGTCTACCTGAGCTCACCAACTCCACTGTCTAGATACATCAGAAAAGTGCAAGTTCTTAATTCAGCAGTTTGTAGCACTAGCTTTTGTAAAGCCAGAGCATACTGGACAAGACTTTGACCTCCTATGCCAGGATTCATATGTCAAGAAACATGATGGTGCCTTCTACCCTTTCATTGAATATTATAAACCACAGTGGATTGGATGTAAGGTCACTAAGCGCTGGAGCAAGCCCAGAGCCAAAGCCAACTGGAACTGCTACCAGGCAGTTCTTAAGGATGAGATGAAAAATAACTCATCTTTGGAGGGATGGCATAAGCATATCAAGTCCTCCTTTGGAATCAAGCCCAGATACAACACCTTCTATGAGAACCTCAAAGTCCAACAGGAGAAGACTGTTGCATCCATCAGAGATATTGAGAACTGCTCACCCAAGAAGAAGAGAACCACCAAAGAGAAACAATATCAAGAGAAGATTAAGGAAGTTGTCAAGGCCAAATATAAGCTTTCAGAGATTGGGGAATACATCAAGAAGATTGCCACAGTTCTTAATGGCAACCAGGTGATTACAGTCTAGCTATCAATTAAATTTATTGAGTATTGCCTAATTTTTTATATAGTTCTTATATATTAAGTATAATATTTTTTAATAAATATTTATTCTAATAACTCATTAATAATTTATGGTACTTTTTTTATAAAATCATTGATTTTCTATTGATAGTTTGATGCTTTAGACTGTGTTACATGACCTATATTGGTATTTTACTAGTAAATTATATGTTTTTTTGTAGTTTTCAATATAGAAAAAACTTTATATTACTGTTTCTGATTGCTATATTTTGCTAGAATATGTAACTTTTTATGTAGTATCTTTTTTGTATTGGATTTTTATTGTTTTTTATAAGTGGGAAAATTTTTATTATAGTAAAGATAGCTAATTTCATAGTAAAATAAAATAAAAGTGTATTTTTATGATTTTTTTAATTTTATGTATAATTTTATGGAATTTTTAAAATCTATGTTGTCACATTACCCTAAAAAGTATCTTGAAGCTTAATTTTTATTAAGTAAAATGTTCAGGAAACAGGTTTCTGCTTATTATAAAAGTGTCAACATTTAGTAGTCTGCATGAGTTAAAACTTAATTATGACTTTTCAATGCTGTCAACATTAAAGTATTTTTAATTCTGATTATTGACATATAGTAAGTCAACTTGCAGAATGAGTTAATTCTGGCAGTTGCCCTGGAAACAATAGGAACAACACCAGTCATAAGCCCGCAGGTTCAAATGGGCATGGAAGTGGGAACAATGGTCAGTCAAACCGTACCTATTTATGTATCACTTTTCATAAGGCAATCAAGACAAGGGAAAAGCCCAGGGAGAGCATTAAGAAAGCCAAGCTCTCCCTGCACAACTCCTGATTTTCCCAATGATGAGTACCAACCCAAGGACCTGGACCAATGCCCAATGATCCAAGTACCCTCAGAAGACCTGGTACTGTACACCATTGCCATTGCATCTCAATAAACTGATGTCCTATTCTTTCTGTTTTTGCAGTTACATAGGCTCAGCACTTCTGGACTTGGGTGTGGATCAAACCTTAGTCAACATCAGCTTTTTGGACAAGTTCAAGCTAGCCACTAATCCTTTGTGGATTAAAAACTTGGTTTTAGCTGATGAACACCACTTGCCGTAACAAGAGAAGCCGCCCCCTTCTCTGTCATGCTCAAGAACCTACACTCCACCATCCAAGGTCCTGTCATTGACTTCCCAAAGCTTGAAAATGTACTGGGTTTGGATTGGTTACAAAAGAACAATCCTCATGTAGACTGGGCGACCTCAGTGTTGACCATCAAGCGTGAAGGGGTCAACCACCAGATCTACCCTGACTTAGTGGATCAATTCCTACGCAACCACGTCTTTGTGAGCATTACAGAGACCCTGGACAAAAAGGAAAACCTGAAGACAATTGACTGGGACTCCTGCCAGTACAAGATCATACACTTCAAAGGCCACCAGGATATCTCTATGCCTCAGGATTGCAAAATTGTGGCCCTCCATCCAGAAATCTTTAAGGAGGCTCTACCTGGGTTATCCCTGGAAAAAACATATCCAATATTCCATCTAACTCAAAGGAGCTGTACCCAAAGCATAACCTATCTACCAGCTGACCCCAAACAAAGACAACGCCCTATGTGCTTACCTCAAGGAAGCATTGTAGAAAGGACTTATCCACCCTTCACAATCTCCCTTTGGGGCCGCTGTATTCTTTGTGGCCAAGAAGGGTGGTACCCTACGTCTAGTCACGGACTACCAAGCCCTAAATGAAGTTACCATCAAGAATCATTACCCACTACCACTCATTGACAACCTCTTTGACGCCTTGGGTGAAGCCACAGTCTTCTCCAAGATTGACCTAACTGCAGGCTACAATCAGATTTTTATTAAGGAGGAAGACATTCCAAAAACAGCCTTCCACACTAAATACGGCTCATACAAGTGTGTGGCACTCAACTTTGGTATGACAAACAATCCCTCAACCTTTGTGATCTTCATGAACAAGGTGTTTTACCCACACATTGGCAAGCATGCCTTAGTCTACCTAGATGACATCATTGCCTATAGTCCCTTGGTAGAACAGCACCATAAGTACTTAGAGGCAGTCTTTGCTACCCTGGCACAACACAAGCTGCTGGCCAAGCTCTCCAAGTGCCAGTTCTTCCGCAAACAACTGTCTTTTCTGGGACACATAGTCTCAAAAGACAGCATCAAACCCAACAGTCAAAAGATACAGATCATCTACAAGATGCCACCACCCAATGATAAGTTGAAACTCAACACCTTCCTGGGGATGGTTGCCTATGTATGCTGCTTCATACCTGACTGTGGCGTCTTGACTGCCCCCTTATCCGCCATAACTGGCGCCAAATCCAAGTTTGCTGGACCCCCCAACATGAGCTCTGTTTTAGACGTCATAAGGAGAAACTCACAACAGCCCCTATCCTGTAATACCCCCAAACATGAAAGGGAATACTAAACAGAAAACAACACCTCAGACGCATCCATTGGGGGAGTACTATGAATCAAAAAAATAATGGTGACTTCCTGCCCGTAGCCTATGAATCACAAAAGTTGACAGATGGTAAGTGTCAATATCCTATCCACAACAAAGAACTGTTGGCGTTTGTACACTGCCTAGTCAAATGGGGTTGTTATCTAGAACAACAGGAAGAATTCACGGCACTGACCAACCACAAGTTGCTTATATATTTCAAAACTCAAGTAAATCTATCTTGCCGTCAAGCCTGCTGGATGGAACTCTTGGAGAGATTCAATATGCTCATACAATACAAACCTGCTCCAGAAATTGCCATGGCAGATGCCCTCTTGCACCTGTATGTCAGTGCCACAAGATGAGAAAATGGGCTCGGCCCAGACTGGCCCCTCTTGGTACTACGGACAAAAGACAAAGGCTTCCCCCCAGCACAACTGACATAAAGAAAGAAAAAGTCATCAAAAATGAACACCTATTTGCTGATGTGTATGGAACCTTACACCAAAAAATGCCCAATGGAACTACCATCCCTTACATCCCCATACACCAGCAAGTAGACACCATCCTATGATATCATAGAGACCTAGGACACACTAAGCATTGCAACATATACAAGTTCCTTAAACACAAGGCCTGGTGGACAACCCTGTAACGTGACATTCAAGAAGTCCTAAACCAATGTGAAGTGTGCGAGAAATTTTCAAAAAGCAAAACCCCACCAAAATCAGTACTACCTATCCACACACAACTACCCTTCAAGGTGTGGACCCTAGACATTGTTGGTCCCATGCCAGGAAAACACAATGATAAGAAATACATCATCACCACTATAGACTTTGCTACACGCTGGCCATTAGCCCAAGCAGTAAAGACGCAGACTGGCAATGACTTGCGGCAGTTTATAGGAAGAGAAATCATCAGCAAGTTTAGAAAGCCAGAGCTCCTGATAACTGACGGAGGGAAGGAATTGACCTCCAAAGACACCAATGTATACCTCGCCAAAAATGGGGTCAAACACACCGTGACAACACCACACCACCTGCAGGCAATGGACATGTAGAGCGGTTAACTGGCAGCCTCATGCAAGCCTTGGCCAAACTCACTGCTGGGAGACCTGAAGACTGGTATAAGCAGCTATTGACTGCACTACTTGTGTGCTAAACCTGGATGAACATATCCACCAGAAAAAGCCCTTTTGAGTTGGTATATGGCACACAGCCCAATATCATTCAAGCATTGACAGGACCCAAGTTGGAAATTCTAAGCAAAGTCCCCCCTTGCTCAGACCCTCAGGTCATAGAGGCCAATAGTGATCAAACAGAAAAGGAAAACAAGTGTCTGCAAAAGACATTTGTCCCCATCCAAGATAGACATGAAGTTGGTGACAAAGTTTGGGTCATTAAAGTTGATAAAAGCAAACTACAACCCAAAAAAGTAGGCCCAGCAATCATCCTAAAGGTAAAAAAAATAACACTTACCTTGTGCAAGGACTCAGGAAGCGCAAACAAGACAGAATTCTCCACCATGATTGCCTGAGACCCTGCAAAGCAAGACAAAAACAGTGCAAAACCACCATGCCTGCCACAGAACAACAGCTAGTCCAGTATGGTGCCCAGGCTCCTGACAACCTACCCCCAGAGGAGGCCAACCTTCAGTCGGGGAGGGGGGGTATTGAAACAGCAGGCTTGACCCGCTAGCAAGGTTCTGAGTAAGCGGGTTTGTGACCCGCAATCCAATTACCCAGACACTCAAAGCCAAACTAAGAAGTCAACTCAAATTGCCAAATCCAACAACATGAACAAATGCTGATCCCCTATAGTAGATACCTTGTTTTTGGCGCTTGACTCATTACCAGGATCAAGCCACCCCCTTCACCATCCCACTGTGTGATCAGCCCTATCATGTTCCTCTTATAATTATTTGCTCAAACTATATAATCATTATCTCCCAATGAAGAATGTTATCTAGTTTCTAAATATTTTCCCCCTGTAACTCTGCTAAATCAGCACAGTAACAACAAGAGTGTAAATTACATATTAAACTGAGAAACAATTGCTTATATCTTCTTATTCTTATTAGCCATGATATATTTTTATAATTCTTTTTGAACTTGCTGGGGTCATTTTGGTATAATATATTAGCTTTAACTATTTTTCTATTAAAATGTTCAGGGTAAAGTATTGCGTTAATTAAAAAAGTGTCAACATCCAGAAGACAACATTATTAAAAACTGGATCCACACTTTACTATAGTATCAACATGGCCACTGTTGACATGAGCACTGTTGCCTGGTACTGTCAGGGGTCCATTCCTGAGGAAGGAAAGAACCCAAGTAGTGTAGAAGAGCAGACAGATGTAATCCCACGAGAGAAGATCCCACAGGAATCCCAACCATTAAGGTGTTAACAAGGTATCCCCATATTTTGTAAGAACCCAAGAATGGAGCAAAATGGGTTAACCCATAATATACGGCAACATAGGTTAATACATACCAAGGAGCTCCTTATCAAATAACAAGAGAAGGCAAAGCAGGCGGAGGCGTTGTTTTATCACAGGTTGGAGGAAATTGATGCTTAGTATATAGGTAATCCCAAGCTGAAGTCTTTGTGGAATATCTGATTCAAATATTAGGATCAAGTTCATGACCTTTAGCAACCAGGTTCCAGAAGACAAACAGAACAGAAGCAGAAAGAAATTCTGTTTCCAGATCATTGGGAGGTTAATTTTGAATCTACTAATTTACTAGGTAAAGAATATAGAACCAAGATTTATTATCCAGAAAACAAAGTTGTTAGAGCACTGGGTAATTTCCCAGTGCTTCTAACTAAATACTGTGAAATTTGGTGTGGGGAAGTGAAATATGTGTGGTGAATTTGGAGGTGTATTGGTTACCACAGTATGTTTGGCTGCTTGGTCATTCTGGTTTGACTACTGCCAGCAAACTTGCAGGATGCAGTTTTCAGCAGCCAAACCTGCAAGGTGATTGAGAAGCATTAAACTGAAGATTGTTTTTAGGTGGTTATTAATATCTATTGCAGTGATTGGATCCTCTTCTGCATAATGGTCGGTTGGATTTGAAGTGACTTGATTTGGGTGGATTTACATCTTAACGTTTGCCTTATCATTGGCTGTAGGTTTTTTGAAAAGCACTTGATTGGTCCCCTGGGCAATTAAGTCTTTACTTCATTGATATATTGGCTGTGTAGTCTGGGAAGTGGTTTCGAAACCCACTTTTGCTTTCAAACTAGTCAGTAAGCTTTTGCTCTTGATTTTAACTAATTCCTAATCAATTTTAGGAGTTTTTGAAAGGTCCAAAGGTTCATAGTTTGATCCCTGGTGTGATGTTTGGCCTATGTTTAACCCAATTTTAAGTGCTTGTGGTTTCAAAACCTTCTTCAACCTATAATGATAACCAAGAGAATTCCCAAGTAACTCAAAGGCCAACTCTAAAGTTTTAGAAGGAAATAATAAAGGATTCTCCTAATTTAATAAAGATGATGTAAAAGCCAACATTTCTGTTCCTGTTTCTCAATCTCCATTATTGTGCATAAGTTGGAAGGATTTTAAATCCCTATAGGCACCCAGGAATGTTTCTAGGTGGCGCCCCAGCGTCGCAGATAATGTCATATTAATCAAAACTGCCTGCTTATGGAAGGGAGTGCCCAAGCAGCTAGCCCCAAGAAACCCCATGAAGCGTCTGGCTGATCTAGGCCAAGCCACTGGCAATAAACAAGCTGTGTCAATGCAGGCAAAGGGTTTGTCAATCTTGTTGAATGAGTCAGAAAAGGCCCAGGAACCTAAAAAACGGGTACCTTGGTGCCTTTCAGCACCAAAATCAATTTATGATGCCACAAAGGTTTCAGTAACTTCTGGAGGCTTGGCAATAAAAATTCAGGCCTGCTGCATCATCCCCAGATCCCAATTCCCATATCAGCCTAAAGTTGCCTAGGACCACTTTAGTAGTTCAATACATACTATACTATTAAAACTGATACCAGGGTTTAAAGTTAGCAGATCATTATCTCCAAAGACGGAGTTTCTTCCCGCTTACGTGCCTGTGTGGTTACTTGGGGTATGTGGCTATTATCCCATGGTTTCTGCGGCACCTGCGCTGATTTTGGACCCTGATTTCAAACCTGAAGAACCTGTGAAACCGGTGGGTAAGATTGTGTACCTGCAACCCCAGTCCCTATTTCCTGATCAGCTTTACCCTCCAGCCCACCTGAGTTTTCTTTGGCTGTATGTATCTTCTCCTCTGGTTGGAGATTTCTGTCTGATGACCTCCCCTTTACAGTTCTTGTTGGCTTTTGATCCTTTGATAATCTGGTATCCCATTCTTCATCCTGTGAAGCTTTCAGAATCTTGTAGCAACCCCACCATGACAGCCAACCCCTGAAACATACCCTATGAGCGCTTGCTGTGTCCTTGGGTGGGGCCAAGGGACACCCCAGGGAATCCCAACAGTAGGGTTAGGCCCTTACCAAGCCAGAGGTTTTCTTCAGGGATGGACAAGGGATCCACCTTGAGGCCCTGGGAATGATAATGATCAGAAATCTCCTGGATATACAGCTAGGAAAATGGTACCAAAGTACAAAAATAGTCACAAGGCGGGAATGAGAATTAGACTTATTCTTATGGGATAGATCTTAATAACTCTTATATGGCAGCAGTTTACCACAGTGAAGTAGAGGACAGGTAGATCCCTGGCAACTCTCATAAGTGGGTTGAGGATCACTCATGTTATCAGTTGGAAGGGAAATGAGCCCTTCACCCGGTTTGGGTTGAACCCCATTAAGAGTTATGAATGGGAACTGAAGGGGTTCACACTCAATAGGTGACTCTGTTAACAGCAAAATCACATGGATATTGTGATTCACAGCAGCGCTTTAAATATTGATTGGGTGGTGGTGCTTTTTAACATAACAAGTTTGCTGATGTGGGGTCTAGCCCATGTTTTGGGGGTTTCTTTTTGGTTAATCTTCACCAAACTTCTTGGCCCGTTCAAGATGGTTAACCCTGATGATTGAATCCCCGTCAACTGTATCCTGGGTAGGGTTGGGACAGGCACCAAAATCTACACAATTGGGTTTGTTACCAAGCTTTGATTGGTACAATTGGTTTTGTGACTTTGTCAGTTGAGCACAATTCATTTTGTGGCCTTCATGTCACATCACAATTCATGCAGATTTGTTTTGTGTTTTTAGGGAGCAGTACACAATTTCAACTGCCACATTTTGTGCCCAGCTCCTAAAGTCACAGCACAATGTACATGGATTGTGATGTGACCAAGCACAATCTCATGTGGTTTTGTGTTGTGTCCAATCATAAGTAGGTAAGCTATTCCTTTCAATTAAATTAGATATTTATAGTATTTTGATTGGCATTTTAATATAATTATCTAAAGCAACCTGTGGTTCTGTCAGATCTATCATTGTAAGGCAATGGCAGGTAAAGCTTTAACAAATTTGATTTAAAAAATAAAGTCCCACAACTGAACTTCCTCTAATTTTACATCCTGTGCCTTGCACAAAATGGCACCATCTGTTTCCTCCTTGAAAACCATTCTAATTTTACATCCTGTGCCCCTTCATGAAATGAAATCATCTGTTTCATATTTGAAACCCACCTTCCTTTTATATTTTGTGATCTACACAATAGAGTGAGGCACAAATTGTAGCCTACTCCAGAAGTTGTGACACAAAATCACATGGATTGTTTTGTGAACCAATCCAAAACTTCCAAGCAAATGGTTCTGTGACACTGTGTTTGCACAATTACTGTTTCCGTCCCTTCCCTAATCCTGGGGTATTTGACTAATTGATCTTCCCAGCCAATTAACTGATTATCTGACACCTAGTCTCTGAGGTTGAATTGGCCAATCGTGCCTTGATCTTGTTGATTGTTATTGTCCAATTAACTATCAGACATCTTGTTGTTTAGGGTATACCAATACCAAGCTTATCTGAGGATTCTTAATATGAGAATTCTTTAAACCTATCTGTATAGAATCTATAATTTATTGGAACAACTTAGTATATATTGGTGGGGTTATTTGGCTAACCATCCAAAGTGACTGTCATACATCCACAGCCTAGAATCAGTTGGGATGGATCCAGGTATGCTGGTAATCATGATGGGTTGATCTATTCTGTTGAAGGTTAAACTGGGTTCAGTCATCGCTTGTTTAAAAGCTGTAGTCTCCTTATAGGGAAGCTATTTATTTTTATTACAGTTGGTGGTGCCTTTAAAGGTTGAAAGTTGGCGGTATAGTTCTGATGGATATAAGGTGAGTTGGGATATTATCTGAAGTTGAACATTTTCATGAGTTTGGGGTTGCGGCAGATCGCCTTCGTACAAAAGTTGGGGTTTGTTCAGCTTTCCGAAATGCGGGGATTAATTATGGTTTAAGTAGAAATATATTTGGATTTTTGGATATGCCGGACAAGATCCGGTTCTTGTCAGAGGGCGATCCGCCGCAACCCTATGAGAAGGGATTGTGAGGTGAGGGTAAATGAAAGCAGCAGTTTTTTACTTGGGATTAGAAGGGGAATTAGGGAATAGTTAAGTGGTGGATTAAATAGAGTTCTACGTTGGCAAGGCCAGCCATCCTTTGATGTGCGAAAATACTTTGCGGCGTACCTCGGCCACGGCAGGTGGTTGGCCGGAAAGCCTTGGACTATTGAAGTCTGACGTGTGTCGGCCACCTTGGATAACATAGATGGGACGCTCGGGGGTGGAGAGGGACTCATCGTGGAGGGTCAGGTGGAACCATGGGTCCAAGTCCCCGGTTGTAAAGGCGAGCCTGGTGGCGTTTATCTTGAGGCCGCCGAACATGGCGTTGGTGGCATCGATGTTGGGGGGCTCGGTGATGCCAAATGGCTCGATGCAGAAGCGCTTGTGGGTGTTTTCGCGGGTGATGATGTGGGACCGGAAGTGGTTGCCGTTGTTAGGCGCGATTTGGAAGTGGCCGGTCTCTCGGCACATGATGTAGAAGTTCTGGCGGACCATTGCCGCATCGTTTGCGGGGTTAGTGTCCATTTTTTCGTCATGTCCGCTCAAGTCATTGCAGGTGAAGTTAAATTTTGAATAGAACCTTTTGTAAAATGATGACATGCCAAGGAGCTTGTCTTCGCCCTGTATATCGCTGCATATTTCGGATATTTCCGGCGGGCGCTGCGGGATCGAATACTGCGCCAAGTAGCCCAGAGCCTCTGCGATCCCCCAGGCAACGTCATCGTTCTCCACGTCATCGCATTCAAACTCGCTCTTGTAGCGCTTGCCTCCTTGTAGTAACAAGTTGGCGTCAAGCTGGTTGATAGCTTGCACCAAGTCCTTTTGACATTGCGCGTCCAACGAGTGCCCAACCCACGTGTCGTACTCTGGAAAGTCCTGGGCAGCTTGGAGAGGCGCGGACGATATCCATCCGGCATAAATTAGATCGGGGAACTTTAGTCTAGACCACGCTGCAAGGTTCCCGCCATAGCTTCCGCCCACTACAACCCACCGCGGCTTTTCTCCCTTTACGAGATCTTTCAAGTCGACCCTCTTTACAAACCGCCCAATGTCCTTTACCGACTGCTCAAGGGTCAAGTACTTCATGTTGTGCGTTTCCAAGTTGGGAAAGGGTTTGCTGTTGCCGTAGTACCGCTGCTCCAGGCCAACCACCATGGCGTTCAAGTCTTTGGCCAAGTTGATGATGGATCCCACGAACAGCAGCCCAGGCAGAATCTTTGTCCCTGAGGTTACCTGGACTGTCTTGTGAGAAAAGCAAATCAGAGCACTTACGCAGTATAGGCCCTCCAGGCTTGTAGAACTTATCGCTGATCAAGAATTTCTGCTTGAACGTGCCCAGCTCTGGGTTGTCATGGTCAATGTACTTTAAAGTTAGTGGCTATCTCTTGCCGGTACCTGGTGAAAGAAGGACTCTTGCGATTCCTGCTGCTTATCTGACGTTGTCTCTTCAATGGTGCGGATGAGCATACCGTCTCCGAGGTCAGAGCCGAGGAGGGAACGGGTTAGCGAGTAGTGATTAATCACGTGCATCTCCGTGCGTGCTTCGTCGCGCACGACCTTGCCGCTAGGCGAGATGGTCTTGATCACGTTGACCACTTCGCTATCAGTTTTGTTGTGGTAGTCAAACCTAAGCAAGAACCTAAAGTTTTAATCTTTGCTGACCTTTGCAAGTTACCCTCCAACACAGCCCACAAAAAACCATCTCATTGCACAAGGAGCTGCAAGTGTCAAGGTTAAAGGACTTACTTACCATCATTTCAACGGTTGAGCGGTTCAATCCAGCTATACCCGCGATGCCAACTTGGCTCGTTAATGCAACCATGCAGTTCCTCTGCATCAATTTAACCTCTGAAATTTAAATGTAAATCTCCTACTGGCTTATCTATTCCCCATTTACTTTTTCATAATTGGCAATCCCATCCCACGAACCAACTAACATCGAAGTACATATAATTTCGCTTCCGATCCGATGTAACTTGGTTCGGTGAATTTATCCAAATATCCTTGGCTGAAACCCATAATCACGAAAGGACCTCTTAATTATCGAACTCAAAGCTAAACATATAGAATGCCTTTTTATATTTACAATCTAATTGAGCTGCTCCCATCAAGCCAATAGATTAATATTACACCTGTTTTAGCTTAACAAATCAAATCAACCCAAGTGCCATTTAAACAATGTGATCCTATTCCAACGAGATCCTACTCCAGGCCTGCTATAAAATTTAATTGTTTACGGTCAGGTTAAATGGCTTACGGTCACCAGTACATCCGTTAACGATACCCTCTCTGCAATGGAATTGTTTTGCTTAAATCTATCAAATCGAATAGCTAACCCTCCAACCACACCATGCCTGAGCAACAGAATGGCCTGCATCCCGTTCAACTACTGACAAACCTTTGATTAAATTACACTTTAAATGCTATTGATGAATATAACGTATGCTCAAGCCCAGCTATACCGGTTCCTAGGCAGCCATCATTCCGCCCACTGTCGCCGCCAAGAAGTCACTTTATGCAAAATCCATCAGGAATTCCACCTCGCAGCAGGAGCTGAACGATTAAGGCCTGTAGGATAGAATTTATTAAAAGAGTGTGACCATCCTAGCCCAAGCACGTCAGACGATCGTAAACGGCTGGCGGGTGAGAAGTGATTGGTTACGGGTAAACCTATCTGAGGCTTGATCGCTCTGCCATAAGCAATATAAAGCTAAATTTAAACTTATTTTCATATCAAAACTTGTAAATGGCTATAGGCGGCATTTCAACTCTGATCACAGCTAGACTTTTAGGGTAGATGTACAGTTTTGTACAAATCCGTACACGTTTACAATCCAGGGTTTATCACTTCTGATACCGCTGTGTCAACCTCTTAAAATCACGGCATAATTTGAATGAGCTGCCATATGCTGCTATAGACCGATGCGAATCGTGACATCATTATTTGGATTCTTCCTCTCAACGATGTAGCATATCCCGCGGAAACATTTAAATATATTGAATTCTATAGCACGGCCAAAATGCCCAGTCTTTTCGGTTATACTTGCCTTTATATCAATATACTATCAGGGCAGTAGCAGCTTTTTTCGATACAGATGATATGATCTGGTCTGAAGACTATAACAACTTCACTTATTCCCACATCTTTTTCAGATCTGAATGGTTTTGATCAACAGGGTAAATTTAAATTTAAATTTAAACCACTACAATCGCTCCCCACGTCAAATGAACTCATAATCATTGCTCGCAGTATACTTCATCATTATCCTAAACTCATCCATTTAAAACGACCCTTTCTTATCCAACCCAACTACCCTTTACCCAACTGTTAAAGTGGAAAACATATCCATGTCAACTTTTTTAAGCAGGCTCAAGGCCTTTACTCCCATACCATTAAAAATTGAGCCTGGTTATAAGAAACTATCATAAAAGGGTGACATGAACATGGGGTTCCCTCTACTGGACCCTTATCCGGGGCAGGATAGCACCCCCTCAATGGATTTTCTATCAAATAAGCTTTATCATGGCACTCAATCTAAAAATAGCTTAACCGCTTGGATAAACATACCTTGCTGCCATGATCTCAAACTTTTCCGTTTAAAGGCCATATCGATTGACTTCACTGCCGGGGAAATAAAGATAAATCAAGATTTCAAGCAGTAAGCATTTAAACTACGGTCTGCCGGACATATCTGACTGATATCGGATCCAGAACTACCTTGGTACTGTGCTTTCCAGACCTGCCGAGATTGACAAGCCAAAGCCAGCCCACAGCAAATAGAAGCAGCTATTCGAACCGAATTGAATGGTAAGCACAATGCCAAAACTTACTGCTGTAGCATCTACAATTCCTCCCTCTTGGAAAACTATTCCCCAAGAAATCCCCCAACTAATTAATCATCTCTGGCACTCTTCTCATGCACCCATGTTGTACAGGGATCAGACATTCCAAACCCTAAGCAGAATAGTACTGGGATAAGCCTCATTACTGCCATGGCATAAATAGACAATATAGCTTCCCTTGATACTGTATAACACTTTATCTTCATATCAAACAAAGGATCATTCTCTTCTCATTTTCCCTTTATCTTTTTCCAAATACTTCCAATAAGTATATCCTCAACAGTGGTCGCCTATGTAGATTATCCACCCCTAAACAACTCAAAGAAAAGTTCCTCCCAAGAAAATAACCCTGCAGATGGGCCTACCTACTAGCTGGAGAAGATATGAAGAAGGTCAGGATGTCCCCATGGGATACACTTTATTTAATAGCATCCCTGTACCCAGCAAACAGTACAACTTCTTCAGTACACAAGAAGTTCTGAATCCACCTCTAATTCCCAAAGCAACCAAAATACCCAACATTGTATTCCAACACTTACGCTCAGCAGAAATTAGAACCTTCTCAGGACTATGATGAGACAACACCAACCTCTGGATTCAAAGCACATAAAGCAGGTTCACACGGATTGGTTACCCCAAAAGATTATGGACAAGCAGAATCACCCTGCAAGTAACAGGGTCAGCTTCTCAATTTTCCAGTGGCTAGTTTTAGAGAAACCCCAACCAGAACAAAGATTGGGAAGCATTTAAGAAAGCCTTCCTAGAAAACTTTGCCATCAAGGACTCTGTTGTGGTAGTCATGGCAGAACTCAGAACCTTCAAGATGACTGGGACTACCCAAAGATAATCCCAGCATACAGAGACATCCATGATTGAGCCCTAACACCATGAACTTTTATAAGTCTGGACCACAACTGGACTTCTACAATGGCCTCCCCACACACATCAGACACCAGTTTGACATGAGTTGCTGCAAGAACCTCCAAGACATGTTTTGGAAGGAAAATAAGCTGCACAAAAGTCTGACAAGCTGCATGTAACCAACAAGCAAAAAGAGAGTCCCACAGCAAAAAAGGACCCTCAACCCAACAAGCAAACAACCAAGTTAATAACTCTCATCCTCAAGGCAGAAATGATAAAACTCAGATTAGCCAAATGAGTACTGAAAACACAGGAAAAGAGGGGAAAGCTCAGGGGAGTGCTTAGGCGAGCTGCCCTGCCCCATCTTGCAAGACTTGTACAGGGACCGAAACATGAACGCAATTATCATGATCCAAGTGCTTTGAGTAATCCTATACTGCTTCCTGCCCAGACTAGAAATAAACTCCTTGCTTATCTTTTCTGCTCTTGCCAATATCAGGGCATAGCACTATTTGACACTGGAGGGGACCAATCCCTTGTTGACAAAAGATTCCCAACCTCATGAAACTACCACTTATTGAGAGCCTTGTCAAAAGCAATATCCTAGCAGACAGCAGGAGCCCCCAGTCACTAAGGAGGTGAAAAGTTTCTGGGACCAGATGGGGGGTTTATAAGCTACCTTTGGTGATCCAATCATCCTGATCCTAAAGTAAAATGTAGTACTTGGTATGGATTAGATGAGAAATACAAAGCCTCCCATTGACTGGGATAGCGCTACCCTGTTTATGCAACTGGGAGAAGTAAACCATTGTTTGGACCTGACTCACCTTGATGCCCTCATGCGGGACCGTGTGGTTAAAAAGATTGTTGTAAGGTGGTTAGTGTAAACTAGCCATTACTGATGTCAATGTACCTGCCATTGATTAGGCTCTAGTTCAAGGCTCCAAATAGACCTGTTGCACAGATGAATAACCAGTCCAGGGGATCAACGGGCTAAACCTTGGAGGGTTATTTAGCCTATCAGACGACTGCAATGAATGATGAACTGAATGCCAACATGATCTGACATTGAATCATGATCAGAGTATGAGTGGCTAAACATTAATTACAATCCCCTATATAACTCTTCCCTTGTTATTATTAATAAAAGATCAAATTTACACTATATACATATTACCCATACTAGGATAGTCTTTTAAAGATCACTTAGTTTAGGGTAAAGTATAACACGTTGTAATTTGAGCTAAGCTATTATCACACACCATAGCCTATAATACAAAAAAGATCACTGAAGCGGGAGATGGAAAGGATGCTAGTAAGATTGACTAGAACGCCTGTGCGTATGCGGTCTTCTGCCAAAAAATGGGAAAGTATTGCCTGAACGGGACCCTCTACACCAGCGGCTTGTCTGGGATCCCTGGGGTATTCCTGGGGAAACTGCCTTGCTTGCCGCCAGACAGAGGTATTCAACACAAGGTTGGTTTGAAAGGACGCGTACCCAAGGCACACCTCATCAACCTGTCAACACCCCCAAGGAGATGATGTGTTGAAGGAATACCTGGATAAGGCTCTGGAGAAGGGCTCATTTGACCTTCCTGATCCCCCTTTGGTGCAGCTGTCTTTTTTGCGGCTAAGAAGGATGGGGCAAGCTCTGTAGGTCAAAGTTCCCAAGGATAAAAGTGCATAGATGGAAAATGGGACCTCCAAAAAGGGCAAAGTTGATTTTCTGGAGGATAACTTTGAAGACAAAAATACAGTTCTTGATATAAAAACATATGTTTTATCCCCTTAATAGACTAAAGTAACCCCAAGGAATTCATTTTTGCAATAAAAAGTGTATGCTAGATAATAAAAACGCTTAAATTAGCTGTTTTTTGAAGAAAGTTTATTTTAGTTTTAAAAGCAGAATTAGACTAGAACTTATATGTAACTGTATTCAGATGAATATAAAATATGCGACTACACAAAAACTGCTTTATAAACTATAGGTCAATAAAAAAGTTTAATCTCATTTCCAGCATATGTAAAGCTATAACAATACTTCAGTATAAGCAAAATAAAGGATTTTTCCTAAAAGATACAAGCATATGATTTTAGGTATTTTGGTTTATCAGTGATCTTATTTCAATGATAAAATTATAGAGGCTTACTACTAAAATAATATAAAGTACATTGCTTGCTTATTGAAGCTATAATATACAATGATATACTTAATATAAGATATAGGCCTAGGTCTTATTTATAATCAGTCACAATATTCAAAGATATCAAGAGCCTGCCACTTACATCTCATAAAATGATGATTTGAATATTTTTATGTTAAAAACACTGTACTTTCACCAACAGATGATATAGATAGTTCACAGTTGTATATCAAAGAGATATTTTTTCTACATCTTATTTTTCTCTGATACATACAGTAAAAAGATATAATAGAAGATAAGAGAGGATAGGAGAGGAGAAGAAAGAAAAAGAATGAGAAGAAGAAAGTTTTTTCCTACTTGGTATCCAATTTTATGTGATCCACCCTCTTGACAACACAGAAATCTTTTTAAGGTTCTTGGCCCCTGGCGCAGCCAAAGGGCCAACAAAACTTCTTTTTGAGGAGGAATGGGTGTAAAGACCCAACAATTGGGGAAGTATTCTAGCTAAGTACGGTCCCAAGTTTGCAACTTGGACCCCAGTGAGCACTGTTACAATAGGGTAGACCGTCCTCATCCATCAAAACACTTTTGTGTGGACGTTAAATTGACCAAAATTAACGGCAAAATACGTGAGTACATAGTACACCATGGTGTAGATGGCTATGGACTGAGTTGATTGGGGAAAAACCAGTGAGGGCCAGGAGTAATGATTGGAGGAGTTGGGATGCTCTGGCTCCTTGTAAAAGTACTTGTTGGCAGGATCTTTAAATGGCCCGTGTGATTGGTAGTGTTTGTGGTCCCCAATCCTGAGGCAGGCTGTGAGGACAGCTGAGAAGATAAGGTGGTTCATCTCCTTAGTCCTGGGGAAGGGTAGACAAAGCTTAGTGGCTTGACTTCTTATTGTTTAAAAGTCTGTTTTGATTTATGTGATACTATTAAGGGGTAATTTCACTCAATGATAGCACAAACTATCATCAAGTGAATGAGCTTTATTATATACTATCAGCCTTGATGAGGCATGAATAGTGGAAAACATTGAACAGGGAGCCCCAACCACTTGGTGCTGTCTGGAATTCCCTTTTGAGATTAGGATTGGAGGGGTCTGGCAAGCAATGAATTGTTAATCTCTGACTTGCATTGGTTTGGTGAATCTTTGGATGCTTTCATGCATCCAAATTCAGCTTCTGCAGCTACTGCATTAACTGTTTGGCAGGGCTTCTTGTCAGCCCCATCCAAATTTGATAGATTCAAAATTTGGCAGCAGTTTCCCAAAATTGGGTGCTGGGGAAGTTGCCTTTTTTGGTTTCCTGTTTTGGAAATTTCCACATTTAGTGAGGGTGTGCTGCCTGCCGCTGGCTGGCAGTCAGGAGTGGGCGTGCAGCTGTGTGGTTTGTGGATGGCTGACAGCCGGCCGCGCAGTCCGCAGTCAAGCTATAGAAGCCAAAATTCAAAGAGTTAGAATTTTTAAATTCTTTTTTCTTGAATTTTTGTTTTGCGGCAGTTTCCCTAATCAGGGATAACTGTTGCAAATATTTCTCAGGATTCCTAGATGGAATAATGACCACAATATTGTCTTTTGAAAAGTTGTTTTCAGGAACATTTTTGACAATGAGAGGTGGTTTCAGGGATCCAGGCTTGGGCGGCCAGCCCGTCATTTTCCTGGATTATGTGGGCCAGGGGTTTTGCAGTCGGAGCCCACCACAAGAGAGGAGCTAACTTAAATAGATAGGAGAAGGACTTCCCCACCCAGGATCAAAGGTTGGCAGCCGGGATTATAGTGTCAATCACCCCTGTGAGGATGATATACACAATCCCAAACGGCTTGATATTATGGTCCGTTGGGAGGTTGGGCAAGGAGGCGGGAATTGGCTTGGGGATCACAGGCTGTTACATATCAAGTTTATAGGCAGGCAGGCAGGCAGGTAGGTAGTTGAACTTGACTCTAAACAATTTTGGTGAAAATAGGATCCAGGGGCCTTGACAGTTATATCTAACTGCTGATTTTATGCGGGCCAAGGAATCTAGTTCAAGAATCTTTTCTGGGGTGTATTCCTTATACTTGGGTTTTAAAGGATACTCTGTGAAGTGGACAGGACCAAAGGGAACACCTGGAAGACAGAAATTGTGGGAGGAAGCTCAGGAGGGCTGGGTGATCTTGTACTGAATGAATAGATGGCAAAGATAAAAAAATGCAGCAGCTGTGGAAGCCAAAATAACATAACCTTTATTCAAAAATGGCAATAAGTTTAGAGCGCGGGGTCCTTTGGTCTATATAGCACCTCACCTCCAAACATATTATTTTTCATGGGGAGTTCATCAGGGCATTGGAAAATGCAGGGCTGGGTGGTATGGACGCTTGGGTCCAAAGGTGGCAAAATGGCACCTGGGCTGAGAGTTCTTTCATTGGTCAGAATCTAAAATTGGCGACTTGATTCTCTTGTTATTGGGTTGCAGTCATGGGGCCAGGCCCTAGGCCCATGCTTTCCTCAGGTGACACATCCTGATTGGCCTCAAGGTGGTCTTCAAGCATATGAAGCAGATGGAAGGATTTTTTCACCTCCATTAGGCGCCTTATTTACTCCTCCATTTGGTGTAATGATTCCTTTGGTTTGGATAGCTTCATCTTTCAGACAATCACTCTTGGCTTCAGCTTATGGGGGCTTGACCCCAGGAAAACGCAGGCCAGCGGCCTGCAGGGGTTCAGGTTCAGGGTTCAATTCCTGCCCTTGGGACCGGGTTTCAAGGGTGAGAAAAATGTCAATCCTGACAGGTGGAAAGGGAAAATTAAAGGCAAAAAACTAGGAGTTTACTCCACTTTGATTTCTGCTTTTTATTTTTGTTTGCTTTGATTTTGGCACTTCAATTTTGTCCCCTGAAATAACATAGGGAAACATAGTGCAGTAGTTTTCAACCTGTTGAGATAACTGTATATTAGTCAGTTTATAACACATAGGTTCAGTCACAAAATAAATTTCAACTTGGTAGATCTAAATAAAAGATAATTTCAGAGAAAATGTGCGCAATTTGGCAAAAATGTCCAGTCATACAACAACCTACTCAAAATGGGGATAAATGCTTAATAATTCAACAACAAGTTTACCAAACAATAGAACAAATGGGTTTCAGTCACAGAATGTATCTACTATGTTTACTATGTTTTTTGTGAACTCATGAAACTCAGTCACAAAAGTTACAAATTTGATCCAACAACAAACCCCAATAGCAACTGAAACAGATAAAAAAATTATCAAATATCAAAACAAATGAGGGAATCTATAATACTGTAACCAACTTTTCTTAATTAAGAATACAATCAAGAATAAAAAAGGAAATACATATTCTGAGTGTCTGTTTTTGGATTAGAATCAATAAAAATATAAAAATTATCCAAACATGCGAGTAACAGTGCACATTTACAACCAAAAATAATTAATACAGAAATCTAAAATTCTAATTTGAAATAAACAGTAGTAACTATAAGCTTTCATGCTACTATATATGGAGAGATAAAAATAAAACAATGAATTATATAGATAAAATGTTCTAATTTTAATTTACTTTTATACCAAAATGGAATCTTCACAACAACAGAGTAACAATGGACCTGTTGTGTGCCACAGTTGTGGTTTCCCCCACAAGTCAAAGAACAGAGTTAGTGCAACACAAGTTCCTACTCAGGAAGGAGACAGAGGAGAGATCAATGGTGAGGTTGCACTGACACAACCAGCTCAAGGGGAACATAGTGCAAGGGCACAGAGCATAAATCCCAGGGTCAAGAAGCTGACCCAAAAATTCACCAAGGTCATCACCACCAAAACGGTTAATTATGTCACCACCAAGAGGATGTCCTTGGTGCACAACCCTGTATACTGCCGTAATGGTGTTCCAGCTACCATTCTGGAGAAGGTTAAGCTAGTCCTTGACACCACATACAGGCCTTATGTGAGTGATAACAAAAGGGAAGATTAGGACAAGCAGCCCCAGTATTTTCAAAAAACAGAAGGGCAGAAGGTGCTGAAAAAGGTTGCTGCATTCTATAGTCAGGTCCCTATGCCCTGTGTTGTGCCCAATCCTGTGGAGTTAATTCCCAAGGACAAAAAGCTAAAGTACCATGTCATCCCTGACACCACCCACAAGACCTTAAAGAGACTCATGGATAAGATACCAGACTACAATAAGGCTGCAGCCATTGTTGGGATTTTGGATAAAACTGCCAATAGGCTCCGTAAAACCTACCTAAAAACAGGTGCTGTTCACCTTTTGGAGAAATCCAAGTGCAAATCAGTCCAATTGGTTAAGGAACACTTGTGGGCCATCCAACAATAGATCAAATGGAACTACCATATTGAACTGGGAAATATTCAGTCAATGGTTGAGTCCATTTTTGGAATTAAAAATTTTGGTTTCCACTTGCTACCGCGCTGTTAAGAGTTTAAGATTCTCTTGGAAAAAACTCAGAGTTTCTCCATAAAATTGGAACAGCCCTTACAACATTGTCTACCACCAGAAATAAACCAAGACTTTCACTTCTCTCAAGGAGAAGGGGACTTTCAAATTCTACTTCATTGACAAGTCCTCCTTTGGTCCTCCATGCATAATGAATATGGCTATGTCCCTAAAGGCAAAAAAAACAGCATGTCCTGGAGTGCAGCTGGGTGTTCCATTGCCTACTCTATGATAGCCCTTCTTGGTCCCCTTGGTATTGAACTATACCAGATAATCAAGGATTCCCATAATAGTGGGACCTTTCTGGAATTTCTCTGACTGGTTCAGGAGCACCTCCAAGTAACCAGTTTGGGTGTCACCAATACCATAGTATTGGATAATGTTGGGCTCCACAAAGTGGCAGATATTCTCAATGAATTCCATATTATTGAGCCTAGTGTAGAAATTGGCTCCCAATAATTGGCCACATCTAATTTGCGCCTGCTATTCCTCCCATCCTATTCCTCATTCTTCAACCTAATTGAGAAGGTTTTTGGGTGGCTCAATTGATTAATCAAGGAAGGGGCGCCACCTAGGCCCAATGATTTGTTCAATTTGCTGCAGGTCAGTGTCCATATCCTTCCAGCTGAAACTGTGGCTAAATTCTATGACCATGCTGATTTTTTTCTCCCTGTGTGCCTTTCCAATCAGCCAATCAATTAAAGTCTTAGCTATTCTGAATGTTTTATTCTTCATTTTATTTTTTAATTTTTGTTTTTTATTTAGTTTATTTTATATTGTCGTTCTTTATACAAGCCTGATTGTATACCATCAGTTATAATAAAAATTAACAAAGCAAAGAAAGATGAATGAACATACAGAAATAATTGTTGTTATATAATGATTTTATTTGTTGAATATAAATGTTTTGATTAGAGTAGATTTTAAATAAATTATATATATAATTTAACTTTTTTATTTGGGGTTAGAACTTTATTGGGGGTGTGAGCGGCGAATTTCCAGGACTTTTTGTTGAAATAAAGTAGACATTTCATTATAAAATTGTATGTTGATTTTTATCTTGTACTATATAGATTTCAGCGGCTTGAGTACAGGAGTACTGTGATACAATTGATCAGGAGGATTCTTTCTGGTGGAGCTGACATCCCATAGGTGGCAGCAAGAATAACTGCATCCCGGCTATTGTGCTTAATTGAGCTGTACCCAGGGCAATTTTTACATCTAGTAAATGTCTAATTTCATCCAACTTTATTATTACATCAGATGGTTTGTGTGCTTCTTCTTTAATCCACCTATTATAAAAAGACCTAAGTAAAGAATTAAGTGAAGTTTCTGCCCCATAAACAAGGCTGAGAACTCACAATTTTTTTGTATAGGGTACTTATTTTATTTTTAAGGGATGTGGTAGTGAAGGATTTTTCTATAGTTGGCGGTATTTCAGTCTTGTTTGAGCACCAGAAGTCCCCAAAGTCTCCAAGGACACCCGAAACGGTGGGCAGGACAACAGGAAACTATAGGTAAGGGATGCTGCTTTTTCTTTAAAAAAATTTATGATGTGGGATATTGTGTGTTTGGTTGAGAAACAGAAATGAACTTATTCTTGTCCTCTCTCCATTTTGGTTAAGTATTGATATGGCATTGTATAGATGAGGTCCCAGACAAGGAGGATAAAGAGCTTCTGGAATTTTGGGGGCAGAACATACTGGTTGAGGTGCAGGTTAGGGGCCACAGCCAAAGCTGAGACCCACCATTCAGTGTCATCTGCTATGGGTTGGAGCTTTGCAAGTTGTTCTGACTTCATATGGGAATTTGTTTCTAATTTTTTATCATTTTGGAGCAGGTGGCTGGCGTCAGGACCAGTTGATGCCTTATGTGGAGGGCAGAATTGCTGTAAAAAGTTCAGGATATGTAGGGTTTTAGGTATTGATGGACTACTCCTTTGTTCTATTCTATAAATGAAAAAGTTAGTATAATCTTTTTATTTATTTTATATTTTATTTTTTTACCTTCTTCTACAGTAGTTTTAAAAGCTATGGCAAGAAGCAAAAATACTTCAGATTTAAACAAAATGATTTCAGATTTAAACAAAATCCAAGTTGCGCGAGATTCATGATTCAATTAATTTAAATATTTTTGGTTAATAAATGAACTGTCAAACCAAAAACAAAATTTCACTAACCCATTATACAAAATTAAAGCAAACATCAAGCAGTGTGGTTCAAACCACAAACAGAATGAACTGACACAACAAGTGAAATGGATGGATGCTGTTCCGCAGTATATTATAATACAATCAGGATTTATATGAGGCACCAACAGAAGAACTAAAACAAAACAAAACTTGAACAATCTAGAAGCAAGATTACACAAGCACAAAACAAAATGAACTCACACAAAATGTGTAGTATGAGCAGCCTAAAATAGAAAAATAGCAGTTTAACAGCCAATCAACAGCTATCCAATTTAGGAACAGAGGCATTTTATCCATTTTTATGGCTCCAGATTTGTATGAAAAGGTTTTGAGAACCTTCCAAATATGGACTTGAGATTATAATAAAAATAAGCCATTAAATTTTAAAATTTCTACTTTTAGTGATTTTATCCTAGCTTTTTTTTACAATGGTTTTTACTAGCAACATTTTTGACGGCGCCAGCATCCAAGCCAGCAGCAGCCAAGCCAGCTTCAATGGAGGTGAGGCTAAGGGCGTGGAGGCACCTGTTTTTACCCAAGCCTTTGAGGCGGGTAACAAGGAAGCTGACCATCTACTGTCCCCTGACCCATATGGCTTTGACTTGTTTGAGAGTCACTTAGCGTCTAGCTCTGCCCTTGCTCCCAGACCCACCCCTGCACCAGCTGCCTGTCAACCAAACAAACAGGATGGCAACCTTGATTTGGAACAACTTCCTGCCACCGCTCAACCTGCACCCCCCTCAGCCAATCAGGATTCAGCTCCCGCCGCCCAGCGCCCCAAACGCAGAATAATCACTGCCCAAATTCTTTAGAAAATTGTGGCACTCAACCTGCAGGGTCTGTCCTGGGATCAGATAGCCAGCCAATTACAATTCACCCGGGCTACTGTCATGTGGGAATTCAGCAACCTGATGAATAAAAAAAATCTGATTGGGACGGCCAAGAAGCCAAAGAAGGCCACACAGTCCCAGATCAATGAGGAATACCCAATAATGCTTGAACTTGTCCAGTGGGACCTCAAGCTTCCCTTGACCCAGGTCTGGTAGCAACTTGCGCACCATGGCATTTGGGTGTCTAAGTGCATGGTGAAGCTCAGATGCACAGAAAGGTGGCTTTAATTAGGGTTCTTACAAATTTTGCCGGCAACCAATGGGATGGCGCTGAGGATTCCCCATATAACACCACAATTGATTCAACCCTAGTCAGATGCTTGACAAGTCTAACAGATGACATCATGTTTGTCTTGTATTATAAGTTATCAATTGCATTTGACAATTTTGGTGAGCAAGGAAAAGCCGCCACCAAGAATGGAAGGAAGAAGGTCAAGAAGGGGACATTCATTGGTGCATTCCTGGATGTTTCAGCCAAGGGTTTTGTCTACTATCAGACAAACCCTGATTTCATCAATGGGTACTCATATAGCCACATCCTCAGTGGATTGCTCAACTCCTGGGATGGCTTGAATTCCAAATACTGGGTTTTCTTGAGCCACCAGATGGAGGGTAGCTCCACCGCCCTTGAGGCTATCCAGCAACGCGGGCACCAGGCCTCAGTGTACCCAGCTGGTCACGCCGACGTCCATCTGGCAGATGTTGTGTTCTTTAATATTGAAGATACACTCTGGGAGCGTTGCCCTCAGGCTTTCAACAACCTCAATCTTGGGGTCCTTGATCACAATTTTCTCTTTGGTCACCAAATGGTGGCTGACTTGTTTGCGCAAATAGTTTTCCATGTGAACATGGGCAACCAATCACACAAGAATAAGTGCCTCCCACCCCGTGCCACAGCTACCTATCAGTCCATCCAGCCAATGACTGATGAGGAGTACAATGAGCGGTATTGCAGCCATCACACACAATCCTCCTGCCTCCACCCTGGCCACCAATACCCCCCACCTGCAAACCTTCCCATCCAATCCCAGACCCTCCAGGCCAGTACTGCCTCTATGTTTTCCTTCCCGCGCCATTCTGCCTACTAGGAATCACTCTTCCCCGCCTCAATAAACCCCCTGGTCCCAAAAAATTTCTATTTCTATTATCTTTATTTTGAATTTCAATTGTTTGTGTTCTCTTTGTTTATAGTTGGCTATATTCTTTATGTTCAACTTATTTCTATAAAATCATATATTTACTATGTTGTGTATCTAGATCCTGAACACAGTTATTTTAGCACCTGAACACATCCCCTTAAGAAAATATTAACAACAATTTGGTGATCAACTGAATTTAAATTAGAAAATTGTAGGTTAATTGTATTTAGATAAAGTTGTTACTGATCCAATTTCAAAACCTTAATGATAAACTTTAAGCCAATCAGGAGCCAAGTGATAAAGTGATTGTTGTGACATAAAGGGTCATTCAATAATTTTTTGATACATATGCGCTAATTAATATGATTGGCAGGATGTTTTGCCATTGTACTCCATTGCTGCTTTGGGAGTTGTTGATGGACTAGTGCCCAATCAGCTGCTGGGTTAGCACTATTTCATCAACAACTTGCCACAGCAGCAATGGCGTACAATGGCAAAACATCCAGCCAATCATATTAATTAGCGCATATGTATCAAAAAATTATTGAATGACCCTTTATGTCACAACAATCACTTTATCACTTGGCTCCTGATTGGCTTAAAGTTTATCATTAAGGTTTTGAATTTGGATCAGTAACAAATTTATCTAAAAACAGTTAACATTATAATTTTCTAATTCAAATTTAGCTGACCACCAAATTGTTGTTACTATTTTCACAAGGGGCTATATCAAGCGCAGAAAATAATATGGTAATCAAGGAAACAATGCCAATACTAAGCAAACAACAAATATTGAGATGAGCGTAAAACAAATACACAATGGGTAAAAAGATGGGATAATGTAGTAAGTGGGAAAACAAAAAAGAATAAACAAAGACGCAACAGTATCAAAATAATACAGAATTTATTGGGGCAAAAGCTATTAAAACATATGGAAAGGTTAGTAAAAAATCAATGAGAGAATTGGAAAAGCTTCTGAAGGACCTCGACTTGGCAATTGCCAAAATAAGGGAGATTGACCGCAAGGTCAAAGCCAAAGTGAAGTCTGCTGCCTTCACTGGGGACAAAATTGATAAGGTGTCCGCAAAGGCACAAATGTCAAAAATGCCAGACACCCCAGAGAAGACAATCAAGTGCTTACTAAATATTCAAAAAACTGTGGTTGAGGGCCTGCAATTTAAGGCATATAATCTTTCTGCGCCGCCTGTCTGGGTCAATGACCTGGAAATGTATGCTCACCTCAAACCCGCCAAGCATGCCAGGGCAGAGGATACCAAATTTCTGGCACAATTGATTGCGCCAAGAATGGCAAAGCTGGCTAAAGCCGCCAGCAAGGAAGAAACCCAAGAAGGTAACCTAAAAAATTATAATTAATAAAAATTCTTAAATACTTACCTTTTTTTAGACAAATTTGGTGAACTCTGCCAGGTCCTGGTTCCTTTTTCCCCCACCTTCTACTCCAACTACGCCACTCATGTGGCCAACCAGCTTTTCCTGTCCCCCCCTGTCTTGCAGGAGCTTGAAGACAGGATCCATGGTATATTCCTGATGTCCAGGGAGGCATTGGCTGGGCTTTTGCATGGTGAGGGGGCATCTGAGTGGGAAGTTACTGCCTACAAGAATGCCCAACTGGTCCGCCTGGACCTGGTTAACCTCAGTGGAGTTTACTGTGTAAACTCCATTGAGCTTGTTTGGGACGTCCTGGCAACGCTCCCATTCAAGAATATACCGGAGATGGGCCGGGCTTATGTGGCTGCTCACTTCTTCTTCCCGGTGGAGCATACCATCTCTTACCTGTTGGAGAATTTTGGGTGTGTAATGTCAAAATTGGCTGTTGCAGACACAACAGCCGTAAAGAGGACAAAAATCCTCCTGGCAGACTTTGGGCTGGCCTGGAGTGCCAACAAGACGGGGGTCCCTGCAGCTATGGAGCTGACCTTTGCCACAACCAAGCACAAGAAGAAGATTGGCGCTCTATACAACAAATTGTTTGAGTTTACAGAAGCCTTTGCTAGACAAAGGCTTCACCTTGCTGTTTACCTTGGGTATCTTTTCTTCTTTGGGATGAGCGCCAGTGTAGAGGACCTAGACAGGGTCCTTCTTGGGGTTAACAAGGCCAGGCTCTCCCAGGACGGGAAGAAAGTCCCCCTGGGTATGACTCAGTGGATCACGTCATCCAGGATGCCCTGGTCTTGGCTGGTATCTATGGGTTTGCAGCCCCATCAGAGAAGCTGCTCCTCTATTTGCACCTGATCCTACTCCCATTCACCAGTATGCAGGAGCTTTTTAATAAGGGTGTATCCACCGTCCACGGTGTGGCAATGGAGGTTGTGTGTCACCTCCATTGCAGGGTGAGTACATAGAGAAGAACTCACTACAGGCGCTCTTAACAAATTCTCTCTTCCAACTAATTACATTGCAATTTATATCATTTTTATTATACTAAAATTTTCTAATTCTTATTTTAGCAAACAATATTTGCAGAATATATCCCAGAGAAGGTTTTATTAAAAGAATAATAATATATCAATAAAATCTAGTTCTGATTTTTACACATTACATTTAACTTTTTTGATTATAATATTTATTTGCCAAAAGTGATATTAATGTGTTCACGTAATCCAGTATCAAGTGTTTGGGATACCCTTAAATGACACAATAAAAAATGATTATAAATAAATTACTAACTTTCATTGATTGTTCTGCTGAATGTGATTGCAGGCTTAGAAGCATCTAAATATAAAATGATAATTAATAAATTAAAGAATAGTAAATTAAAGAATATAAAAAGATTGGACACACTAAGCCTTTGATTGGCTGTTTGGCTATGCACGTGGGGATGAAAAAATCAGCGTGGCCATAGAAGTTGGACACAATCTCAGCTGGGAGGGTGTGGATCCCAGCCTGCAGCAAATTAAACAGGTCTTCAGTCCCAGTTGGGGTTCCTCACTTGAAAAATTGCTTGAGCCACCCAAAGACTTCCTCAATGGGATTTAGGAAGATCAAATAGGCTGGGAGGAAGAGAAGGCGCAAATTTGCTGTGGCCAATTGCTGGGGGCCACAGCAATGCTGGTGTCAATCATTGGGAATTCCTCAATAATGTCAGCCACTTTGTGGAGACCAACATTGTCCAACACAATCACATTGGTGAAGCCAGAGCTTGTGCGCCTCAGGTGCTCCTGGACCAATTGGGGAAATGATAGGAAGGTCCGGCTATTGTGAGATCCCAAAATCATTTGGTATAGCTCAACCCCCTTTGGACCAAGGAGAGCCACCATTGAGTATGCTGTGGCGCAGAATGCAGCAAACCAAGCCATCCTGTCATTGGAGCCTTTGGGGACATACCCATACCCATTGCGCATTGACAAAGCAAATGCTGATTTGTCAATATAATAGAATTTCACTGTCCCCCTGGCTTTGAGGGCAGTGTACGCCTCAGCATATGTTTCCAGGTCTTGATATTGGCTGTGCTGTGTGGGGCTCCTGGTCAGCATTCCCAAAGTGTGTCCTGGGTTATAGCCAGGGACCGGCTTGGAGGAGTTGTCATTCCCCAACAGTGGTAAATGGTTGGTGAGGAGCTTATATTTGGCTTGTATAAGGGCAAAATCCTCCAGTATCTTCCCAATCACTAAGCGAGCGTCTCCACCATACACTTGCACTTCAGCAGGCGCCAAACCTTCTGTAGGCCAATACTAATCCTGTAATAGTCTCACAAACTCTCCCCCAATGAACTCTCTTCCTCTACTTGTCATTTCCAAATGCCTTGTCACCTTCTCCCACTCCTCCTGGGTAGATTTACTAGAGGCAAACTTCCTGTACCCTAAGCAATAGGATTCCTTGTCCCCTGGGCTAGGATAGAAAATATGGGGTAATTGACTCATGGGACTTATATTCTCTCTTTACACAGGAAATTTGGATAGGGGTCATAATAGGCACTTTATTCACAGTCAGAAGGAAGATCCCCTTAGAAACCTTCTGATATATGGCCTTGGGAGAGGGAATAGTAAGGGATTTGTGCCAATACTTGGAGTCCTTCAACAATCTCTTGGACTCCTTGTAATTGGTCTTGGGCTCCTGCACCTTAGTTGTGGGCTCCTGTGTTATAATCTTAGGCTCCTACGGTCTGTTAAAGCTCTGGCTTCCTATCCTTGGTTTTTTGCTCCTTCTGTAGCTTCTGTGGCCTTTGTAATCCACTTGATCCAGTCTCTGAAGAGTCTCAGATAGCTCCCCCTTTTATAGCCCCTTGTTTCAGACCAAAAACCTCTCTTAGAACTCTGGTTCTTCAAAGCTTAAACTATCCTGTTTTTCTTCTCCTATAATATATCAAACCTTTAAACTTACTTCAGCCAATGAAAGCCCTGAATTTCCTGCTTCTGCTCCTCATTTTTTAGGCTTTAACTCTTAAGTTAAAGCCCTCAAAACACTGATCAAATAAACTTTGGCTTGCAGCCAATCATACACCTTGATTCAACAGTTTTGCCAAAAAGGTTTCCCTGGATGACCTGTCCTTGACCCTAGTTCAACCTGAGGCTGTCTTGCTCTGGGTAAACAACTTCTCCGCATTTTGAACGGTTTCGCTGTAATTCCTGTCACATTTCCCTGGCAAATCTCAAGCGCTTCCACATATGTTTTACTTAGGCAAATTTTGACCCTTTGATTTTTCAACGTTTCTCTGGGTTTCTCTCAACGTTTTGCAACTTTGAACCTGCCTGCTGCTTGTCCTTTTGTTTTTCCTAGTTGTTCTTGGAAAAATTGCTCTTTTGCCCTTACAGTTTCTCCATTCTTCTTCCAGCTTCTTTATGGCCTATTTCTTCCTCACTCCTTTGTTTTAAAATAACATATAGTTCTAACAAACTATATGTTATTTTTCCTTCTCCTTCTTTTTTTAAACATGATTTTAAATCCTTTTTTAATCATAATCAGGCAGTATTTAACTCTTTAACTGCTCTTTTTTATCTGAATTTCTTCTCAAAAGTTACTAAAACCAGCTCTTCCAGCCTCTGCATCCAGTCCAGCTAGTTCACCCTCTCAGCTCTTCTGTTCTTCAGCACCAAATTCTGGTTCTTTGGCCATCCTGCTCTATTATCAGCTAGTTATGCATCATAATCTTCTTGTCCTTCTACTTATACTCAACCAGTTCCTTAACAAATCCTCACTAGGAACCTTCTTTGTTCCTTCTACACACTGAACCATATTGGTTCATTCCATTCTTTATGAATTAACAGTCCATCAACTAGCCTTCACTGTGACTAAACAGTCCATCTTGCTAGTTTTCTCTGTTAATTCCGTGAACCACCTTGGTTCTTTATCTCAGCCCCCATTACCAGAACTTGTAGACCCAGGCATGAGTCTACATTGAACTGGAGTTTGACTGGGCCCTTGCAAGTGGCAGTCCACTTAGGCCATTCAACCATATATCAATGTCTATACATTGGTTTTACTCACCCAGGTGATTAAATCTGGACTTTCAGTTGCAGAGTAATCAGCTCTACTTCCCAGAGGCCTGATCATACCAAGTTCTGCAGCTTGTTTCCCCAAGCAAGCCACCTTAGTGACACCTCTGAGCAAATCTATACCCTCCAATGCTCACCTTGGGTTTCCCCAAAGCTCTCATAGGGGCATAAACAAGGACACCCTACCAGTCTCTTAGGTAGGGTGCTTGCTCACAGACCTCCTGTAAGTGTATTAGGGTACATGGAGCCCTCAGAGCTCTTCCCCTCCCTGTCAGCCCGCGTTATCCACCAGGGGTCCAAAACCTACTCCCCCCAGACAGACAAAGTTCCCTGCTTGCTATTTCAGTCTTCACCCTTTTGCAGCCGCAGTTTCCTGCAGGGTTAAGCACTATAGACCCAAAGCAGCCAATATCTTCTGCTGGGTGGAGGCATCATCTGCCTCTGGTAGTCCTATGTTACCTACTAGGCTCACCCTACTTACCCCTAGCAGCCCTATGTTACCTACTAGTTTACAGCATCACCAGCTAACCACACATTGTCACTCTTCAGCATATCATCTTTATTTAAAACCAAATCAGCCCTTGCCTTTAAAACAGCACACATGTGGATCACCACAGGCTGTTTCTGTTGTAGGGAGATACCCTGAGCTTTTTCCAGGAAAAGCACATCCTCTTGAGCAGATGGTAGTAAAAGGAAATTGAGGCCTCAACCCCAAAAGCAGGCTTGACCATGGTCTGTATATTTTCCAGTTCAAGATGGCAGTCCTGGGTGATCCACTGGCAGATTGCCCATTTGTGCTCCTTGGTGAGCATGGTGGAAACACGCAAGGATTTCTCTGCGGCAAGGACTTGGCCAGAATCAATGAACTTGTTGAAGGTCTTTGAGGCGTACTTGGGATCCACCCCAACAAGAGCCACAGCCGCCTTGTAATCACCAGATTCCTACATGAGCCGTAGAAGGATGATGTGCTTAATGTCAGGAATGCGCTTGTGAGCGGGCTTTTTAGCAATGAGGATTGGCTCATTGGCGTTGGGCACAACACAGGGCATGGGCACCTTTATGTAAAACATAGCAACTTTCTTTAGCACTAACTGTCCCTCATTGGTTTGGTAGAACTCAGGCTCCTTGTCCTCCTCCTGATTGCCATCACTGACGTAGGGCTCTAGCTAGTATCAAGTACAGGGTTCACCTTCTCCAGCATGGCTGACGGGACCAACTCTTGCCGGTACACAACGTTAAACACATACAAAGTAAGTTCTACCTCCTTATCTCTAACTTTCTTGGTAGTGGTAATCTTAGTGGGCTTCTGGGTCAGCTTTGGGACCCAAGGGTTTATGCTCTGCACCCTAGTAGCTTGTGCTCCTTGAACTGGCTGTGTCAGTGCAGCGTCACTATGGAACTCTCCTTTCCTGCCTCCCTCCTGAGTAGGCACTTGTGTTGCACTAAGTCTATTCTTTGACCCGTGGGGGCAACTGCAACCGCAGCACACAACGGGTGCAATGGTAGTCTGTTGCTGTGTTCCTTCCATTTTGAGAATTTAATAAAATATTAAATAAAACTTAATTAAGTTACTCCCTACTTTTATTTTTTGCTTTTATCTGTTTACAGATATTCAATTAATTTTTTTTCCCACCCAATATCCCAATTATAGATTTTTTATTTCTTAGTTGTTTTTGGTTTTACCACACCCATTTTAGAATACCCAAAATAATTTCCACCCATTTTCCCATATTTTACGCCAAATTAAGCACCCAACACAATATTTTTAAAAAATTTGTTTCAGATATTGTGTCTTATTTTAGATACCTTGGTAGCATTCATGATTACAATCCATTGCACATATTGCGTGAGTGATTTTGTTTACATAATGAGCTGCTTTTGTGTTTCATTTTTGGTTTGCGTTTTGACACACCTTGCTTGGGTGTATTTTGTCACAAATTCACATAGTAAACATATGTACACTGAAAGTCAACTCACACCATTTTGTTTGTGAATCAATGTATTTTGGATTGTTTTTTGAATGGTTTTGCTTTTCATGTGAGCTCTTTATTTCTGTGTTGACCCATTTTGCCCATTAATGCCAATAAACCCTGTTAAAAGAGTGTATATTTTAACCTGAGAGTTGGATTTGGTTTAAATCTGAAATCATTTTGTTTAAATCTGAAGTATTTTTGCTTGTTGCCATAGCTTTTAAAACTACTGTATATTTTTACCTGATGCCCCCTTGACAGGGGCTGCTTCACAGGACTTGTCACTTGATGGTTGCCGGTATTCTTCTGTTGGTGTATATTTATGTTTCTTTTTATTTTTTAGTTGCTCAAACATCTTGAGATTCTTTGAACATGCCTCTGCTGTTGCAAACCCCTGTGACTTGAACTGTAGGTTGGCAAGAACATCTTTCTGTACATTAAGAAGCCTTGTTGCAAGTTTTTTGATAGTATTGAATATCTTCTTCTTCATGGCCTTCATGGTAAATTTGGTTACTATGTCACCTTCTAACACCACCTCCTTGAGCATGTCCTTCACCTTTTGGTTGACCTCCTTGATTTTAGCCACCACCTTGTCTAACTCCTTGATCATTGCCTTTAATTCCAACATGTTTTCTTTGCTCTTATCCCAACCCCTTTTATAAAAAAATATTGTTGCAACTGAACCAATTAGAGTCCAGTATTTGATTGGAGAATACAAAAGTCCAATAGAAAGGACAGGAATGAATATAATAAGGTATTGTTTATTGTAGAATATTGTGGTTAATATACTATATGGGGAAAGCCACAAGGCCACAAGGGGGTGGCATAGTGGTATGTTCCATGTAAGGTTTGAAGCCAAGGAATAACTTGTGCAGGGATCATCAGGCCAAATTGGTAGCACTCCTAATTAGGATAAAGTGCCCACAGTTTGATACTGCCTTAGGATTGGTCCATGTTGTTAGATACGTCAATGGGCTACTCTTTGAGCGCCCCCTGTGTATTGTAAGATACATTAGCAGGCAAGGAGAGAGACTTGGTTGCAACAATGTCCCAAAAAATATATATGTTCTATTTTATCTAATAGAGATTTAATAAATACATCTGATTTTAATTATGAATTTTTTATTAGCTTTAAGTAATCCTATTCATTGATATTGATATTATGTATATTTTGTATATAAAAATCCATTCTTAGTATCATGAACATCATTTTTTTGTTCATTTACATGTTTTTTTAAAGTACAACATTATTTGTTCACAAATCAGCAAGCCAATTTTAACTCAAAGTACACATTTATTAAAAGAGAACCACTTTTACGGGTTATATGAAGATCATATATTCAGAGTGCCTAAGCCAACCCATTCTTAGTATTGTGAAAAGCATGTTTTGTTCATGTACATGTTTTGTCCAAGTACAATATAATCTGTTCTTAACTTGGTATGTTAATTATGTGCAGAGTACAAATTGATTAAAAAACAATCACACTCAGGGTTTATATGTAGATCTCGTATTTCAGAGCTTGTAAACCAACCCAATATTAGTATTATGAATGTCATTTTTTTCATGTACATGTTTTTTCCAAGTAGAATATAATTTTTTTTAACTTGGTATGCTGATAATGTTTGGAGTACAAATCTATTAAAAAGAAATAATCACACTCATGTGTTAATGTAGATCATACAGTTCAGATACATATGTGGTGTGATGGATTATTTTTATTAATTATATTGTTTTCTATTACAACTGTAATATTTTCAAAGAGCTACAATAAAGTAAATTTAAAAACTACAAGTGCTATGGACCTGTCAATTAGAATGGGTGTACATTTGTGCTGTATTTGTGCTTTGCTAAGACCAGACATGCCTCAGTTATTGCACCCAGTTTAACTTAATGAAATAAGCCTGGTGAAAAAAAGACATGTCTTTGTTTGCAAATTGACACACTGACTTGTGGTAACTATAGCACCCAACCACTGGGTTCTCTAGTGCTAGAGTGACTACAAGTCAGTGTGCCAATTTGCAAACAAATACATGATTTTTTCACCAGCTTATTTAATTAAGTTAAACTGGGTACACTAACTGAGGGTAGGACACTCCATTTTAAAAATGGCATTTCAAAAAACTCCATCTTGAAATACACCATCTTGATTTTTAGCTATCTCAATTTTATAGTAAAAACGCCATTTTGATTTACAGCAATTCAACTAAGAAAAAACAGTTTTAAAATTTTAGACTTTTTGAACTCAAAAAATTCCCAAAAAATAAAATTCAAAAAAAATTTCTAGGATTAAAAAAGCCTCAGAATTTTAAATCTGCGATAAAAATGGGGTCAATTAGTAGCAACATAGTTGCTTAAAGCCTAAAAAGTTAAAATATACCCAAAAACAACTATTTCCATCTATAATAACTTTGACCCATACTTTAAAATAGGCATAGAATTGTACCAAATACCATAAAAGTCAAAGAATGATAAAATCAAAGGAAATAAGAGAGAAGATAAAGAATAGTTTATTGAGGAAGGATCATATATTGGTTGAAAGATCAACAAGATAGCTTGGAGATGCTCAAGCTTTCTATCTTTGGGATACTAGGAAAGGACCACCTTGCTGATTTCTGTATATTTATTTACAGCCTTAGTCTGCTTAGGGGGATCACCCTTGGTCTTCATACCAGTCTTAAAGAGGCAGGCAGAAATGGCCTGCTGGGGTTTTAAATGGACCATGAACTTATTGAATTTGGGCTTATGAACCCTGACCCTTGTAGTAAATTGGCTATGCCACACTTCAAGGGAAGAGGTGGTCTTGATTAAACCATATTTTACCTTCTTAAAGCAGTTTGAGGTGATTGAGTCACCGCTCTTTCTGATGCGGCGTGCTCCTTGAAAGATACCAACTCATTGAGTTTCAAAATACCCAATAAAGGGCGCAAACACTGCCTGGCTGGATATAATATATGGGTGACAGAGTAGGGCGTTGCATAAGGCATTTGTCACCTCCTTTCTAACCAGAGCAAGGTCAGAAAATCAATTGAAGACGTCCTTGGCTTCTTTGGTGCCTTCATAGTTGACCAGCTCACAGAGGTCAGAGCACTTTTGGAGGCAGCGGCAGAGTGCCTGCTGGAAGTGGAAGTAGCATCCCTGAGGGGAGCTCTTAAAGACACAAATAAAGGCATTTGCCTGAGACTGTTCAAAATCTACTACCAGATATTCATGGTAGAGAAGGCTTTCTGGCTGCTTTTTGGGAGTGGGGACATCTTCTGCTTGGGATAGGGTCTTCTTCTTGCGCCCTCTGGTCTCCTTGGGCTCCTCTTCAATGGTTGGGAGGATTTCATCAAGATTGGCCTTTAGGATTGTGAGTGCACAGACATATGTTTCCTGCTTCTTGTTTGGAAGGAAAATTAATACCAGGGGAATAACTAGATTACCAACCTGCCCATGGATATTCCAAAGCTGGCTGAAGAGCTTTGGGAAGGTTGAGAAAGTGCCATCTGTGAGCCAGGTCTTGCATTTCAGCAGGTTGTGTAGATCCTGGCTTATGGCAAAGCAGATAATACGCTTGGGGGTGTGTTGACCATCATTGTGAAAAAGGAATCTCTCCTCATGGCAGGATAATGTTTGTTCCTCCGTAAGAATCAATTGGTCAATAGACGTAGCACTGACGCCTTCAGTACTCAGAGCATATCTCTGATCAGTGAGATATCTCTGTAGTTTTGAGGCGCCACCAACAGTTGCAAGTTGGGTATCATTTAAATTAAGGAGGGCATCATTGACAACCTCAGTTGCGGTTTGATCCTTGGTGGTTGGGATCACCTGGCAAAGAAACCAGCAGATAAGTTGGTAAAGGGGGTCAAAAGGCTCAGCGCAGTCATGGTTGACAGTTAGGGCTTTAAATCTAGTGAACCTATAAGTAGTGAGTCTAACTGGGTAGCCAACACTATCACATTTATAGTGATGCTGGTGTATTGCTTTCTTCTCATCATTACAGCTGAAGCTATAGCCCTTGTAGACAAAGCCTGCACCCCCTTTCTTTGTCATGATGGGGTAGCTGGCTGGATAAGTGGCAGGCACAGCAAAGGTACCGTTTTGATTGCATACAGTAGTTTTAAAAGCTATTGCAACAACCAAAAATACCTAAGATTTAAACAAAATGATTTCAGATTTAAACAAAATCCAACTCTTAAGTTAAAATATACACTCTGTTAACAGGGTTTATTGGTGTTAATGGGTGAAATGAGTCAACACAGCAACAAAGGGCTCACACGCAAAGCAAACTCATTCAAAATAAAATCTGAAATACATTGATTCACAAACAAAATGGTGTGAGTTGACTTTCAGTGTACATATGTTTAATATGTGAATTGGTACCAAAATACACCCAAGCAAGTTGAGTCAAAACTCAATCCACAAGCAAAACACAATAGCAACTCACTGCATAAACAAAATCACTCACACAATGTGTGCAATGGATTGTAATCATGAATGATACCAAGGTATCTAAAATAAGACACGAGATCTGAAACATAAATTTAAAAAATATTTTATTGGGTGCTTAATTTGGCGTAAATCTGGGGAAATGGGTGGAAATTATTTCCAGTATTCTAAAATGGGTGTTGTAAACCAGAAACAACTAATTAAGAAATAAAAATCTATAATTGGGATATTGGGTGGGAAAAAACATTAATTAAATATACATATTCAGACAAAAGCAAAAATTAAAATTAGGAAGTAACTTAGCTAAGTTTTATTATATTTTATTAAATTCTCAAAATGGAAGAAACACAACACCAGAGTACCAATACACTCATTGTGCTCCGCAGTTGTGGTTGCCCTGCGGGTCAAAGAATAGAGTTAGTGCAACCCAAGTGCCTACTCAAGGAGGAGACTGGGGAGGAGAGTTCCATAGTGATACTGCACTGACACAGCTGGTCCAAGGAGCACAAGCTGCTAGGGTGCAGAGCATCAACCCTTGGGCCCCCAAGCTGACCTGGAAGCCTACCAAGGTCACCACTACAAACAAAGTTAGAACAAGGAGGTAGAACTTACTTCATATTTGTTTGACGTTGTGTGCCAGCAAGAGTTGGTCCTTTCAGCCATGCTGGAGAAGGTGAACCCTGTACTTGATACTAGCTAGAGCCCTACGTCAGTTATAAAAACCAGGAAGAGGACAAGGAGCCTTAGTTCTTCAGAACTGACAAGGGACACTTGGTGCTCAAAAAGGTTGCTACATTTTAAACCAAGGTGCCCATGATCTGTGTTGTGCCCAATGCCAACAAGTCAATCCCCACCACTAAAAAGCCCACTCAGAAGCGCATCCCTGACATTTAACGCATCATCCTACTTAAGCTAATGTGTGAATTGGCTGATTACAAGGCAGTTGCGGCCCTTGTTGGGGTGATCCCAAGTACACCAGCAAGACCTTCAACAAGTTCATTGATACTGGCCAAGTCCTAGCTGCAGAGAAATCCTTGCGCATTTCCACTATGATCACCAAGGAGCACAAATGGGCAATCCACCCGTGGATAACCTGGGACTGCCATCTTGAATTGGCAAATATACAGGATATGATCAAATCTACTTTTGGGGTTGAGGCCTCAATTTCCTTTTACTATCATCTGCTCAAGAGGATGCGCTTTTCCTGGAAAAAGCTCAGGGTATCTCACTACAACAGAAACAGCCCAGCCAACATTGAGACCCGGAAAAACAACGCAGAGGCATACACTGCCCTCAAAGCCAAGGGGACATTCAAATTTTACTATATTGACAAATTGGCATTTGCCTTGTCTATGCGCAATGCATATGGCTATGTCCCCAAAGGCTCAAATGACAGGATAACTTGGTGTGCTTCAGTCTGCGCCACAGCCTATTCAATGGTGGCTCTCCTTGGTCCAAAGGGGGTTGAGCTATACCAAATGATTTTGGGATCTCACAATAGCCGGACCTTCCTATCATTTCCCCAATTGGTCCAGGAGCACCTGAGGCGCACAAGCTCTGGCTTCACCAATGTGATTGTGTTGGACAATGTTGGTCTCCACAAAGTGGCTGACATTATTGAGGAATTCCCAATGATTGACACCAGCATTGCTGTGGCCCCCAGCAATTGGCCACAGCAAATTTGCGCCTTCTCTTCCTCCCAGCCTATTTGCTCTTCCTAAATCCCATTGAGGAAGTCTTTGGGTGGCTCAAGCAATTTTTCAAGTGAGGAACCCCAACTGGGACTGAAGACCTGTTTAATTTGCTGCAGGCTGGGATCCACACCCTCCCAGCTGAGATTGTGTCCAACTTCTATGGCCACGCTGATTTTTTCATCCCCACGTGCATAGCCAAACAGCCAATCAAAGGCTTAGTGTGTCCAATCTTTTTATATTCTTTAATTTACTATTCTTTAATTTATTAATTATCATTTTATATTTAGATGCTTCTAAGCCTGCAATCACATTCAGCAGAACAATCAATGAAAGTTAGTAATTTATTTATAATCATTTTTTATTGTGTCATTTAAGGGTATCCCAAACACTTGATACTATATTACGTGAACACATTAATATCACTTTTGGCAAATAAATATTATAATCAAAAAAGTTAAATGTAATGTGTAAAAATCAGAACTAGATTTTATTGATATATTATTATTCTTTTAATAAAACCTTCTCTGGGATATATTCTGCAAATATTGTTTGCTAAAATAAGAATTAGAAAATTTTAGCATAATAAAAATGATATAAATTGCAATGTAATTAGTTGGAAGAGAGAATTTGTTAAGAGCGCCTGTAGTGAGTTCTTCTCTATGTACTCACCCTGCAATGGAGGTGACACACAACCTCCATTGCCACACCGTGGACGGTGGATACACCCTTATTAAAAAGCTCCTGCATACTGGTGAATGGGAGTAGGATCAGGTGCAAATAGAGGAGCAGCTTCTCTGATGGGGCTGCAAACCCATAGATACCAGCCAAGACCAGGGCATCCTGGATGACGTGATCCACTGAGTCATACCCAGGGGGACTTTCTTCCCGTCCTGGGAGAGCCTGGCCTTGTCAATTCCTAGAAGGACCCCGTCAAGATCCTCCATGCTGGCGCCCATTCCAAAGTAGAAGAGATACCAGAGGTAAACCACCAGATGAAGCCTTTGCCCAGAAAAGGCTTCTGTAAACTTTCATAATTTATTGAAAACCACACTGATCTTCTTATCATGCTTGGTCTTTGCAAAGGCCAGCTCCATGGCTGCAGGGACTTTTGTCTCAGTGGCACTCCAGGCCAACCCAAAGTTGGCAAGAAGGACTTTTGTCTTCTTGACGGCTGTTGTGTCTGCAACAGTCAATTTTCCCACCACACACTCAAAGTTGTCCAGCAGGTAAGAAATTGTGTGCTTCAAGGGGTAGCAGAAGCAAGTAGCCACATGAGCCCGGCCCATCTCCGGTACATTCTTGAATGGGAGCGTTGCCAGGACGTCCCAAACAAGCTCAATGAAGTTTACATATTAAACTCCACTGAGGGATACCAGGTCCAGGCGGACCAGTTGGGCATACTTGTAGGCAGTAACTACCTACTTGGATGCCCCCTTGCCATGCATCAGCCCAGCTAATGCCTCCTGCAATATTGGAAAGGACCCATGGATGCAGTCCTCCAGCTCCTGCAAGACAGGGGGAACAGATACAACTGCTTGGCCACATGAGTGGTGTAGTTGGCATAGAATGTGGCAGGGACAAAGGGGACCAGGACTTGGCAGAGTTCACTGTCTATGTTCTCTAAAAAAACAGGTAAGTATTTATAAACTTTTATTAATTTTTTTATGTTACCTTCACGTGTTTCTTCCTTGCCGGCAGCTTCAGCAGGCTTGGCCATTCTTGGCGCAAGCAGTTGTGCAGGCAATTATTTGCCCTCTGCTCTGGCATGCTTGGCAGGTTTGAGATGTTCATACATCTCTGGGCTGTCAACCCAGACAGATGGCACAGAAAGATTGTATGCCTTAAATTGCAGGCCCTCAACCACCGTCTTCTGGATGTTGAGAAGACACTCAATGGTCTTCTCAGGGGTGTCTGGTATTTTTGTCATTAGGGCCTTTTCAGACACCATGTCAATTTTGTCCCCTGTAAGGACAGCAGCCTTGACTTTTGCCTTGACCTTGCAATCAATGTCTTTGATTTTGGCAATTGCCAAGTCAAGATCCTTCAAAAGCTTCTCCAATTCTCTCATTGATTTTTTACTAATCTTTTCATATGTTTTTATAGGGTTTGCCCCAATAAAGTCTGTATTATTTTGATTCTGTTGCCTCTTTGTTTATTCCTTTTTGTTTTCCCATTTACTACATTATCCCATCTTTTTACCCATTTTGTATATGTTTTACGCTCATCTCAATAGGTGTTGTTTGCTTTGTATTGGAATTGTTTCCTTTATTACATATTATTTTAAGTACCCAGACACAGCCCCTTGTGAAAATATTAACAACAACTTAGTGATCAGCTAAATTTGAATTAGAAAATAATGTGTTAAATGTTTTTAGATAAAGTTGTTATTGATCCAAATTCAAAACCATAATGATGAACTTTAAGCCAATCAGGAGCTGAGTGATAAAGTGATTGTTGTGACATAAAGGGTCATTCAATAATTCTTTTGTGTATGTGCGCTAATTAATATGTTTGGCTGGATGTTTTGCCATTGTACACCATTGGCGCTGTGAAAAGTTGTTGATAGACTAGTGCCCAATAAGCTGCTGGGTTAGCACTAGTCCATCAATAACTTGCCTGTCAGGAATGAAGCATGGAAATAAGATTCCATGAGCCACCAGAACTTCAAACCATTGACTACTTCAATTATCTTATAATTCATCCAAGAAGATCCATAAAGAGACAAGACAAGATAATTTAAAATACAAGGACAGGAGTGAAGAACCATAGGATTTATTGAAGCACCATGAGGAGAATGATGGATAAGGGTTAAGAGATAGGGAAAGGTATTTTATACTCATCAATTCTTGAATGTGAGGATAAAGTTTACTACAAGAGGGATATAGAATTTCAAAGGTATATTGTAATATGTAACGGTGGTTCAATAATACCACAATAGATTCCTCTTGTTCTCAGCTTTCAGGAATGCCTTTAAACATTGAGATTGGTTCTCTAGCCGCAGAGATATTATTTTTTTGAGGATCAGCAATTATTTGCAAGAAGACTGATAGTTCAAAAGGTAATTGGACTGCGAAAGCACTTGGAAATGGCACAATTGAATCAAGTTAATATAAAAACCTATTTAAAATTGAGTTTGAACATGGTAAAATCAAGTAAATTGATCTAAAATGTTGTCAGGATTCTGAATCCTGACATTGCCACAGCGGCAATGGCGTACAATGGTAAAACATCCAGCCAATCATATTAATTAGCACACATGCATCAAAGAATTATTGAATGATCCTTTATGTCACAACAATCACTTTATTACTCAGCTCCTGATTGAATTAAAGTTTATCATTAAGGTTTTGAATTTGGATCAGTAACAACTTTATCTAAAAACAGTTAACACATAATTTTCTAATTCAAATTTAGCTGATCACCAAATTGTTGTTAATATTTTCACAAGGGGCTGTGTCTGGGTACTAAAAATAACTGTGTTCTGGATCTAGATACATGGCATAGTAAATATATGATTTTATAGAAATAGGCTAAACATAAAGAATAAAAGCAACTATAAATAAAGAGAACATGAACAATAGAAATTCAAAATAAAGATATAGTATAAATAGAAAATGTTTGGCAACAGGGGGTTTATTGGGGCAGGGAAGAGTGATACCTAGGAGGCAGAATAGCTCAGGAAGGAAGACATAGAGGCAGTGCTGGCCTGGGGGGTCTGGGATTGGGTGGGTTGGGCTTGCGGGTGAGGGGTGTTGGTGGTGGGGGTGGAGGCAGGGGGATTTTGCGTGATGGCTGCCATATAACAGTTGTTGTATTCCTCATTAGTCATTGGCTGGACAGGCTGGTAGGTGGCAGTGGCCTGAAGTGGAAGGCGCTTGTATTTCCAGGATTGGTTGCCCATGTTCACATGAAAGAGAATTTGGGCAAACAAGTCAGCCACCATTTGGCAGCCAAAGAAAAAATTGTGCTCGAGGACCCCAAGATAGAGGTTGTTGAAAGCCTGAGTGTGGCGCTCCTATAGTATATCTCCAATGTTAAAGAAGATGACATCAGCCAGATGGATGTCTGCGTGGCCAGCTGGGTACACAGAGGCCTTGTGCCCGCGTTGCTGGATGGCCTCAAGGGTGGTGGAGCTACTCTCCATCTGGTGGCTCAAGAAAACCTGATGCTTTGAATTTGAGTCATCCCAGGAGTTGAGTAATCCACTGAGGATGTGGCTGTACAAGTAGCCATTGATGAAATCTAGGTTTGTCCAATAGTAGACAAAACCCTTGGCTGAAACAGCCAGAAATGCACCAATGAACGTCCCCTTCTTGACTTTTTCCTTCTATTCTTGGTGGCGGCTTTTCCTTGGTCACCAAAATTGTCAAATGCAATTGATAACTTATAATACAAGACAAACATGACATCATATGACAGACTAGTCAAGCATTGGACCAGGGTTGATTCAATGTCTAAATCATACAGGGAATCCTCAGCGTCATCCCATTGGTTGCCAGCAAAATTGGTAAGAACCCGTATTGAAACCACCTTCCCATACATCCAGAGCTGCACCATGCGCTCAGACACCCAAATGCCATGGTGCGCAAGTTGCTTCCGGACCTGGGTCAAGGTAAGCTTGGGATCCCGCTGGAGGAGGTCAAGCATGATTGGGTATCCCTCAGATATTTGTGACTTGGGGACCTTCTTGGGCTTTTTGGCTGTCCCAATCAGATTCTCCCTTTTCATCAGGTTGTTGAATTCCACATGAAAGTAGCTCAGGTAAATTGCAACTGGGTGGCAATCTGTTCCCAGGACAGACCCTGTAGATTCAGTGCCACAATTTCCTGAAGAATTTGGGCAGTGATGATTTGTTGCTTGGGGCGCTGGGCTGGGGGAGCTGAAGCCTAATTGGCTGTAGGGGGTAAGGTTGGCTGGTGGCAGGAAGTTGCTCCAAATCAAGGTTGCTATCCTGATTGGTTTGTTGACAGGCAGCTTGTGTGGGGGTGGGTAAAGGAGCAGGGGAAGAGCTAGACACTGTGTGACTACTGAAGAAGTCAAAGCCATAGGGGTCAGTGGTCAGGTACAGGTCAGCTTCCTTGTTACCTGCCTCAAAGGCTTGGGTGTAAACAGGTGCCTCCACATTCTGAGCCTTGCCTCCATTGAAGCTGGATTGGGTGCTTGTGCTGTTGAAGATGTTGCAAGTAAAATCCATTGTAAAAAACCTAGTATAAAATCACTAAAAATAGAAACTTTAAAATTTAATGATTTATTTTTATTATAATCTTGAGCCCATATTTGGAAGGCTCTCAAATTCATTTCCTACAGATCAGGATCCATGAAAATGAATAAAATGCCTCTGTTCCTAAATTGGATAGCTGTTAATTAGCTGTTAAACTGTCATATTTCTATTTTAGGCTGCTCATACTACACATCTTGTGTGAGTTCATTTCATTTTGTGCTTGTGGAATCTTGCTTCTAGATTGCTCAAATTTTGTTTCATTTTAGTCATTCTGTTGGTGCCTCATATAAATTCTGATTGGATTATAATATACTCCCAATCAGCATCCATCTATTTCACTTGTTGTGTCAGTTCATTCTTTTTGTGGTTTGAACCACACCACTTGATGTTTGCTTTAATTTTGTATAATGGGTTAGTGAAATTTTGTTTTTGGTTTGACAGTTCATTTATTAACCAAAAATATTTAAATTAATTGAATCAGGAATCTTGCGCAACTTGGATTTTGTTCAAATCTGAAATCATTTTGTTTGAATCTGAAGTATTTTTGGTTGTCACCTATGTTTTAAAACTACTGTATATTATGGATGGTATTAAGATCCCAGAGCTCAATTGGTCATCTGCAGGAGCACCAGGCTCAGGCTTCTGCTCCTCTTCCTCCTCAGGCTCTGATGTGGGATCAGAGTGACAATTGAAGTTGAATAACTTCTCTTGGGGGTCTGAGGGGGAGTACACAAATGGAGAGTGGGGAGGGGGTAGGACTGTTTTCATCTGGCTCAGGTGATGGAGTTGGGGTCTTGGGAGGAGCTTTAGCCTTAGAGGGCTGCTTCTTTGGGGTAGTCTTGGTCTTTTTGGCCTTTGGAGGAGTGATCTTGGACTTTGAGGCCTTGTGCACAGCTTTGGTAATTAACTTGGGAGGCATCTAAAAGTGAATTAGTTTAAAAGTATGAGCAATTTGGGGGTTGTTTTTAAAGAGATAAATGAGATGTTTTTAATATAAAAAGTAGTAATTTTTTTACACAGAATTGTAGAGACAATAAAAAATATATAATATCAAAATTTCAATGCTTTTTTTTGTAAAAATAAATTTTTATTACTAAAACAAGTAGACAAAACTTTGAGTTTTGACTGAAAACTTGCTTTCAAAATGGCGTTTTTGAAGTGACGTAATCAAGGTACTGTAGCTCAAAAACATAGTGTTTTTGACCATTTTATATTAAATTAACAAATCTACAGTAGAGCTAACTCAACTATGCCAAAGAGTAAAACTTGAATTTCTCAAAAACTAGCTTATACAACGGGGCAAAAAGTATGCAGTTGTTTTGAGGAGATCAAATATATATGCAAATTTTCAGTTAATTTCTTACATTCTTTATTAATATGGTTTTTTACGTGAAATGATACTTTTGAAAAGTGGAAAGCAGGAATTGCAGTGGGGGAATCAATATAGCGTAGCCTGGTATCATGGGTAATTTCCCCTTATTTTCTCCTATCCATTGTGCGCATCAAATCAATTGGGTGATATAAAACCCGGTGGAATCCAAAGTGATTGTCAGGATTGACAATTCATTACCCTGGGGAACCTGGGCCCAAGGGTGGGATTCAAACCCTGAACCTATATTCCTGCAGGCCGCTGGGCCCATGGACCAAGGACCCGCCTGCCCACGTTTTTTTGGAATTGAGCCCCTGCAAGCTGAGGCTCCTGCTAAGTACCAAAGCCAGAATACCTGTATCAGCTTGACCATGGTGGCGCCCAAAGGGGAGCCTCTTGAATTGCCTAATAGAAGCAGAGATGACGCCTCTGTGAATTTCATGAGTTTGAAGTCCTCTCAAGTGACCAATCAAACCCTACTGCCAAAGATAAACCAGGCTTTGGGCCCGACCCCATGACCACAACAAAGAATCAAGAAAGTTGAGTGACCAGATTGGACGTTCTGACCAAAAAAGAACACCCATCTGAGGTGCCATTTTGCCGCTCCCACACCTGGGCCCTCTGGCTGCCCGCCTGCATTTTCCCCAATATTTTGATAAAGCCCTGATGGAAAATACTAAGTTTGGAGACAGAATGTTATATAAGCCTATAGATTCTGCGCTTGAACCTTATTGCCATTTTTAAATAAAGGTTATGTTACTTTGGATTTTACAGCAATTGCCATATTTTGTATTTGGTGTCTATCAATTCAGTTCAAAACCTCCCGGCCCTCCTGCCCCACTGCCCACAGTTTTTTGTCCATCTGGTGCACCCTTTGGGCCTGTTCACTTCACTGATTATCCCTTGAAGCCCAAATATAAGGATTATACACCAGAGAAAATCCTCAAACTTGACCCACTAGCCCACTCCAATCTGCCCTTAGATACAACCGCCAAGGCCTATGGATATTCTCAACCCCAAAACTGTTTAGAGGAAAATTCAATTATCTCCCGGCCTACAATATCTATATGGAACTGCCTGTAACACCCAAACCAATGCCAGCCTCTATACCCGGCCTTCCAACCAACCATACCAGCAAGCTTTTTGGAATAGTGTACATCACCATCACAGGGGTGGTGGACACCATTGTACTGGCTGCTGGCCCGTGGTCTAGGGTGGGGAAGTCTGCTTCCTACCTTCTAAAGTTAGCTCCTCTCTTGTGCTGGGCCCTGCCTGCAAAAACCCTGGCCCAAGTTACCCTCAGAAACAGCGGGCCAGCCTCCTGAGACTGGATCCCTGACAGTGATGTAAATCAAAATGGCGTAATCACCCCCTTCCATATTAAAATCACTATTAAAATATTTTATTAAGAGAACCCTTATCAATGCATTCATGTATAATAAAGTTATAAATTACATATAACAAAACTGGTTTTTTACCCAGCAATGATAATCACTAGAAGGACTATCATAGTGGCGTTATTTTAGGTTGTTATTAGTATAAGTATCTTGGATTAATACTATAGGAACATCTTCTGATTGTATATAACAGGATTTTATTTGGTGCGGTTATAGGCTTATTTTAGTTTAAGATAAATAATGTGATTTGAAATGAGGTAAAGTCAAGATGGTTTAAACACACCCCACACTAGGTGATTTCATTTGTGTCAGGGATTCCTTCCCTGACTCCCTTAATTTTATTGACAACATGAATGGTAAAGCAAAGACACAACAATACAGCCACCAAGTTTTGGACACCAGTTTGTTTGCCATGCCTGACTTGAACGGGAATCAAACTGGGAACCTTCACAAAACACCTATTGTTAGTCTAAAATTGACTAGGCAGCTTACTTTACATATTTATAATCATTTAATTAAAAAAACTTTTGCTTTCACACTTTAAATTGAGCTCAAAAAAGTTAGTAAGTTAAGTGATAACCTTACTTACTGATCAGCAGTTGATTGGCTTCTTTGGACCAGCTTGACGTTCACAGATCCAATATTAGAAGATGAAACTGGGGCTCTGCTCTTAAGATTGCTTGATATTCACTATGAGCACCGCTTAAATTACCATGATCTTGTGGCTTGTCTTTCTTCTATTCCTGTTCCTGTTCAATTTATATTTATATTACATCTCCAGTTCAAAGTTAATGCCCATTTAACACAGGTATTAATTTTAACCATGATATTCTTGAAAATCATTGGTAAATCCCTCTCATCTCCCCCAGTATCCACTTAAATTGCCCAGCTTCTTTTTTTGATGCTATTTAAGTGTACAAACTTTATCAAACTTAGTTGTTCCAATAATAAATACTTTTATTCTATACCTGCCACTCACTTACCTTCTGATACCTTATTTTTGAAGCCATGAGAGAAATTTTATTGCTGTTCTGGTTTCTAGCTTCCTTCTTGTCTGTGATGTTAACCTTGGAAAGCCCAGCACCCACTACTGACTGGTACAACTCCTCTTCAGATGATGCTCATCAAAAGAAATCCCTAGCCCATGGATGGTTTAAGTATCCCTCTGGCCACTGGGGAATAAATTCCAATATGGTCACTCATTCACTCCGCCTCCTGCCAAACCTTTTCTGGTTAGACCTTACGCCACCTTCTACCTTTTAACGTACATGGTGGGATACTATATGCTTGGTTGGTTCAGCTCTATGTTTGGAAGATTTGCCTACTTGGGTCACCTAGGACATCTTGCCATGATCACGGTACCCATTGGCTTTGTAATAGCAGGGATTAACTTAGGGGCCTTGGCCCATCAATTAGGGGACTTGTTCCCTGTCAAGTGGGTCCCTGACAATATGTAAATAAAGTTAGTGAAATAAGATTTAATTAATCTGCCTTGAAGTAACGGAATAGAGATGGCGTAAATTTGAGATGCCGCATTAATAAAGTGTATGTAAATTTTAACTATTTTATTAATTTTTTTTTGTAATTCAAAATCACTAACAAAAAAATGCCATCTCAAATTAAATTCTAGATGGCGTAAATCAAAGTGCCGTTTTTGAAATGGCGTGTCCTACCTAACTGAGGTGTGTCTGGTCTGATCAAAGCACAAAGACAGCACAAATGTACACCCATTCCAATTGGCAAATCCATAGCACTTGTAGTTTTAAAATTTACTTTATTGTAGCGCTTTAAAAATATTAAAGTTATAATAGAAAACAATATAATTAATACAGTAGTTTTAAAAGCTATGGCAACAAGAAAAAATAGCTCAGATTTAAACAAAATGAAATCAGCTTTAAAAAATTGAAATAAATTCAAATCTATTGTAAATCAATATAAATTCATTTAAAATTAATTTTGTTTAAATCTGAGTTCATTTTGAGTAAATCTGAATTGTTTTTTGCTTGTTGCCATAGCTTTTAAAACTACTGTACATATTATAGTAGCCAATTTTAACTTATGGCATGATAGAACCCAATTATTACTGTAGTTGATGTAAAATATATATTATAACAATAAAAAATATGTACAAGTAAAGCAATATATATAATAAAATAAAATTATTGGGGGCAATTTTTATTGGGCAAAATGGGATTGGGTGGGGCAAACTAGTTGGCAGTCTGGATTGTGAGGGGAAGACTTGATTGGCTGGGATGAATTCCAAACAGCTGGATTGGTTGGCTGGGGACTAGGGAAGCTTGAGGACCAAGTGGCAATTGAGTGCCTTGAGCGGCTCAGAGGAATTCATTATTTATGAAATCATATTCAGACTCAAGGAGGACAGTGATTGGCTTGTACACTGGGGAATTGTGAGAGGGCAGCTGTGGGTCCTTTGGTGATTGACTGCTGCTGTGAGCATTCAGGGCCATCTTCATGAACATGTCAGAAACCTTCTGACAGGGAAACAGCACAGTATGATTGTTGGCTGCACTAACCACCTGGCTGAAAGTTGCAGGGTTGCACCCATGGGTGATGTCCCCAATGTTGAAGAACAACACATTGCCCAGGTGAAGATCCACATGCCCAGCAGGGAAAATTGAGACGTCATGGCTGTCTGCTTGTATTTTCTTGGATGTCACTTCAGTGCATTCCGTTTGGTGGCTCAGGAATATTCAGAATTTTGAGTTGGCTGAGCTCCAGGTGGCTAGAAGGTTGGAGAGGAATTTTCTGTACTAATACTCATTGGTGTAGCTGGTTGTAGTCCAGTTAAATACAGTCCCTTTTGGGGAAGCTACAAGGAACACACCAATCACAATCCCCTCTGGTTCCTTTTTTTACCCTTGAGGTGTTATTTTTACCAAGAAACCATAATCCTGGACTTTTAATGACAATTTATAGTAAGATATAAAGATTAAATTATCCAAAATTGAGGATGGGCAGCAGGTGATGGTGGCACCAATCACAGGGGCATAGGGCAAATCAGAGCCATCATCCAACTCATTGGCCAGCTGATTAGTCAGAATCAGAACACTGACTACAAGCCTGTGTATCCAGAGCTGTACTGTGCGGCTGGCAATGAATATGCCCTGGAGCCTAAGTAGGCAACAGACCTCAGTCAATCAGAGGTATGGGTCACGTTGCAGAAGTTCAAGCATGATGGGGTACACCTCCTTGATATGAGAGGCAATCTGCTTCTTTGGCTTCTTGGCCAGCTTGGTACCACCTCTCTTCAAAAGGGCCCAGAACTCTTGCTTGATCACCACCTTGGTAAATTAAAGCCTAGGGGTAATTTTGGCAAAATTTATGCCACTCTGCTTTAGGCTCACAATCTCCTCTATCACCTCATTGGTTATGATTTGACGTTTTGGGGGGGCTTTGGGAATAATGTGACCAATATTAGACAAGGCAAGATTTACTTGGCCTGAATTCTTGGGCAATGATTGGATAGGGATGGAGGGGGCCACAGTTGCTCAGTCTCCAGAATGTGGCACAGGCACAGGTTGGGCCTGGTCTTGGGGAACACCATACTGGCTATCAGAAAAGCCACCCATGGATGAAGCTGGTGACACATACAACTCATACTCCTCACAACTTGTATTAAATTGGGTATAGACAGGAAACACGGCAGTTGCGCTTGCTTGATCAGCAGCCTGAGCTTTGAGTAGCTCCTGGTACTGCTCCTTGACAACATCAAAGTTATCTTCACATGAAATCTCATACTAACAAAAACCGATAAAGATTCTATTAAAAACAGAAAAGCAAAGAATTTCTAGAAAATTAACTTTATTTATGTGTGTGTTCCTTTTTTGAGATATTCTCTCATATGTAAATGGCCAAATTTAGAAGTGTGTACATTGAAAACAATGCTGTAGTTCCCTGAATAGATTTTGGTGAATTCACTCTGGAAAACCACTATTTCCAATTCGAGTCCCAAAAATAATCAATATTTCCAAAAAAATGAGTTTTTCATGTTTGAGTTCATCACTTTTGTGACTGAACCTCATGCACTCTCTTTTTGTATCTTATTTTCCACACAAGCATTATCAAATTTGATGTAGAAAGCTTCAGCAAGTGACTGGATTGTGTGCATTTTGAATTTGAGTTGCATGTGTTTGCTGTCTCATTTTTGGAATTTGGTATTTGATTTTATTTTTGTTGTATGATTGACTGTTTTTGATTTCTGGCTAACAATAAATGGAAGTTGTATTGAGTGAATTGACCTTCAACTGGTTCTAGTTGAATTTTTTTGTGACTGAACCTATGCATTCTAAACTGACTAATATATGTTTATCTCAACAGGTTTGAAAACTAGAGTACAATATTATATTAATTTAATTTTTTAAATCACCTCCAAAAAACACCAATTTTGAATATTGCAATAAAAAAATGCTACAAAATATTTCATAATATATATATGTATATATAAATATCAGGTCTTAAAGAATCTATATGAGAAATTTCAAAAGTTTTTATTAGTCATTTAAATTTTTATAATATTATAGAAAGTGTGATTAAGTTTAAAAAGTCAATTTTTGATTTCCTCACTTTTGATTTGAGGAACTTAATAAAATATGATGAATAAAATATTAATTTTTGCAAAAATTTAATATTAAGTGGACCTAGTTTTTGGTACCTTTTTGGACTTTGATTTGACTACTTTTTAGTTTCTGCACCCATTAAGAAACTATATGTAAATTTTTATATAGATTTTTAAGAAATAAAATTTTATTTTTTTAAAAATAAAGAGCTTATAATATTAATTTATAGTTAGATTTAAACAGAACAAATTAAAAAAAATTCCTAAAGTTAAAAATCTTTTTTTAGCTCTTGATTTTTTTACACATAGAAAATTTTTTAATTTTTAATTTTTTTAAATTTTGATGTGTCAAACATTAAATTGATGATTTTTTTGCACTTTAATTTTTGCACTTTTGGTTTTGCCTCTATATTCAAAGGGATAAATAAATTATACTTTAAATCCCAAATTAAATTAAGGTGTGTTTTAAATTGCATCAATTTGGGCACTCCAAACTTGGTTTTTTGATTTTAGCTACTAGTAAAAACATTTTAAAAAATCAAATTCAAGAAAAATATTCATTTTTACAACAAATTTTTCATTGTAAAAAAGTGCAGAGATAAAAAAATCTGTTAATTTTGAGATTTTGATCTCTGCAATTTAACTTTAGGCACTTGCCCAAAGGATGGAGGTTTGTGCCTTGTTACTGACTACATAGCTCTTAATGAAGTCAAAATTAAGAAAGGTTTCCCCTGTCTCTGATTGACAACCTCTTTGACACTTTAGAAGTATTGCCGTTTTTTCACAAATATTAACTTAACTGCAAGATACCATCAAATCTGTGTTAATCCTGAAGACATCCTGAAGACATCCTGAAGACATCATTCAGAACCAAATACAGGTCATTTGAATGTTTAGTTCTTAATTTTGGTATGAAAAACGTCTCCAGTACCTTTTTGACCTTTATTAATAAGGTGTACAAGAAGCACATTAGGAAAAGAGCCATAGTCTACCTAAATGACATAATCATCTCTAAACCTAACAAAGAGCAAGCCTGGAAGGACGTGTATATAGTACTCAACACTCTTCAGGACAACTAACTGGTTGCCAAACCATCCAAATATGAATTCTTCTTAACTGAGCTCCTGTTCCTAGGATGCATCATGAGTGGAGATAATATTAAACCTAATCCATAAATGTAAGAGTCATCAGAGACATGCCAGAACCACATAACAATAGTGAACTATGGACATTCTTTGGAATGGTTGCTTATATCAGAAGGTCCTTTCTGGATTGGGGAGCCCTAACTGTCCCCCTGTCTGCAATCACTGACAAAACAAAAAAAATGTGTAGATACCACTAAGAGAGCAGCATTTCTGACAACTAAAAGACATAAAATAGTCACAGTCCCCATCCTACAGTATCCCAACCAAGAAAAGATCTACAAATTAGAGACAGATGCCTCAAATTATGCAAGAGGAGAAGTACTTAGGATTCAAATCACAGAAAAGGACTTCTTCTCTGTAGCCTATGAATCAGGAAAGCTTTCTGAAGGTGAAACAAGTACCCAATTCATGACAAGGAATTGATAGATATTGTTTACTTCTTATAAAGTGGCATTGGTATTTTAAAGGTGCAAAATATTCAAAGTGCTAACCAAACATTAGCTATTGGTATTCTTTAAAACGCAACAATACATATATAGACAACAAGCTGAATTAATGAGCTTCATACAAAGGTATCCAATGATAATATAGTATAAACCAGGCAAGGAGCTATTAAATGCAGACACCCTATCAATTCTATACTGTAATCATTTACTCTGCACTAACATAAAGGACCCTGATTGGCTCATGTTAATCATGGTGCCATAACTGTGCTGTTTTAGCAGAGTTACAAGGGGGGAATATTTAGAAACTAGATAATATTCTTTATTGAGAGATAATGATTATATACTTAATGTTAGTCATGGATAACAGAAGCATGATAGGGTTGATCACACAGTGGGATAATGAAGGGGATGGCTTGATCCTGGTAATGAGTCAAGTCCCAAAACAAGGTATCCACTGTAAGGGATCAGCATTTGTTCATGTTGTTGGATTTGTAAATTTAAGTTGACTTCCTAGTCTGGCTTTGAGTGGCTGGATACTTGGGTTGTGGGTCACAAACCCGCTTACTCAAAACCTTGTTGGCAGGTTGAGCCTGCTGGTTTGACCCCCCCCTGACTGAAGGTTGGCCTCCTCTGGGGGTAGATTGTCAGGGAGGTTGTCAGGAGCCCGGGCACCAACTGGACTAACTGTTGTTCTGTGGCAGGTAGTAAGGTCTTGCGTTGTCTTTGTCTTGCTTTGCAGAGTCTCAGGCAATCATGGTGGAGGATTTTGTCTTGCTTGTGCTTCCTGAGTCCTTGCACAGGGTAAGTGTTATTTTTTTACCTTTAGGATGATTGCTGGGCCTACTTTTTCAGGTTGTAGTTTGTTTTTTTCAACATTCATGACCCAAACTTTCTCACTAACTTCATGTCTGTCTTGAAAGGGGATGCATGTCTTTTGCAGATGCTTGTTTTCCTTTTCTGCTTGATCACTATTGGCCTCTATGACCTGGAGATCTGAGCAAGGGGGGACTTTGCTTAGAATTTACAGCTTGGGTCCTGATAGTGCTAAAATAATATTGGGCTGTGTGCTGTATATCAACTCAAAGGGGCTTTTACTGGTGGATTTGTTCACCTGAGTTTGGCACACAAGTAGTGCAGTCAATAGCTGCTTATACCAGTCTTCAGGTCTCCCAGCGGTGAGTTTGGCCAAGGCTTGCACAAGGCTGCCATTTAGCCGCTCTACACGCCCATTGGCCTGTGGGTGGTATGGTGTTGTCATGGTGTGCTTTACCCCATTCTTGGTGAGGTATACATTGGTATCTTCAGAGGTCAATTATTTGCCTCCATCAGTTATCAGGAGTTCTGGCTTTCCAAACTTGCTGATTATTTCTTTTAATATGAATCTTTTACTGTACTACAGTCACATGAGGCTGTGGTTTCACAAAGAGGTTGAATTGTGATGAATTTCATAGGTTGAAATTCAAAGCAATAGGATTGGCCTTGGATTGATTTTGCAGCGTAGTAATGGATACCCAGGAATCAATTAGGCTGTACTAATTGAGGGTCCAAATGAATATCTGAAAAATTCAGATTATAAAACTAGGTGTCTCAAACTGTCCAATTAACCATGGAGGTTAGTTGATACCCAGGAATCAATTAGGCTGTACTAATTGAGGGCCGTACTGAATAATATGAACAATTCAGATTATGAGGCTAGGTGTCTCAAATGCAATTTATTAACTGGGAAGGTTAATTAATTGATACCCTGGAATATGATTGATAAGGATTTAATCATAGGGCTAAAATGGACTTGACTATGTCAAGTAAAAACTTGTCTTCAAACGGATTAATTAACTGGGAAGGTTAATTAATATACGCTTGGAACATGATTAATGAGGATATAATTATATTGTTTAATTGCCTTGACTGTGTCAAGAAGTTTGGTTAAGGATATCCAAAAGTAAATCCCCAAATTTTGGGTTAAAAGCACCATTTTGGAAAATCAATTAGGTTAGAAGTGCTGCTGCACTGCCTAATTGATTTTTAAAGTGCTGTGGCACAGCCTGGTTCAAGTTTTGAAGCATTTTAATGGATTTTTAATGCAAAAAACCATTAAATGCAAAAAAAGCTAAATGTAGACAATGGTGTTTATGCCTTCAGGATTGCTCAGCTGGTTTCCAATTGGAACAAGGATAGCTTGGATTAGGAATACATATATTCCACAGGGTTTTGGCGCCGGAAGTCCAGAATGCTTCAAGCCAAAGCAATGCATTTCCATGGAAGGAATCAGGTGATTCTAGAATTTATTATGGTACATTCTTTTAGGTTAAGAGTGTGGAAATCTTTTTGGTAAAGATCTATATTGAATGACGCTGCTATGTCATAAACCATGCAAAGGAATCCAGGTGTGATTCCAGAACTAGAGGCTTTTTCAGCCAAATGTACCCCAATCAGTATAAAATGGAAATATGATAATAATTAATAAAAAATGATACTTATGTGTGACAATGGTTGCTTTCCCCTCAATCCTTTTAAGCTTTGTGTTTTTGGCTTTTAAATGAAATAAAACTACCATGGAATGAAAGAGATGGTCTGCAGCTAAGACTATGGGAAGCAAAAAACGTGGAAGTGATCACCAGATGGCAACAAGTTTAACGCCAAGATTGCTTGCCCAGAATCCAAGCTCATCAAAGCTTACATAAAGGATTCCCTGACAAATTATAAAAGAGTCAGACCAGGATACTGAGAAAGCAAGCATAAATTTCCTGGATCTGTCACAAAACCGCCACACATCATTGTCAGTATGTGTTTTTTACTGCTTGGGCTACTGGCCATTGGGTAGCAAAGTCTATTGCAGTGATGATGTACTTCTTATCATTATGTTTTCCTGGCATGGGGCCAACAATGTCTAGGGCCCACACTTTGAAGAGTAGCTGCGTGCAGAGGGGTAATACCAATTTTGGTGGTGTTTTTTTTTGCCAGCTTTTTGCACACTTTGCATTGGTCTAGGACTTCTTGAACATCACGGTACAGGGTTGGCCACCAGGCCTTGTGTTTAAGGAATTTATATAGGTTGCAACTCTTGTGTGTCTTAGGTCTCTATGATAATGTAGGATGGTGTCAACTTGCTGATGTGTGGAGATATAAGGAATGGTAGATTTGTTGGACATTTTTCAATGCAAGGTTCCATAAACGTCTGAAAATAGATGTTTGCTCTTAATGACTATTTCTTTTGTTATATTGGTTGTGCCAGGGGGGAAAACTTTGTCCTTTGTCCGAAGTACCAAAAGGCCAGTCTGGGTTGAGACCATTTTTTTCCTCTTGTGGCATGGACATACAGGCAAGAGATAGCACCCACCATGGCAAGTTCTGGACCAGGTTTGTATTGTATGAGCATATTGAATCTCTCCAAGAGCTCCATCCAGTGGGCTTGGCAGCAAGACAGATTTGCTTGGGTTTTGAAGTATATGAGCAACTTGTGGTCAGTTAGTGCCTTGAATTCTTCCTGCTGCTCTAGATAACTGGCCATTTGACTAGGCAGTGTACAATGACCAACAGTTCTTTGTTGTGGATAGGATATTAACACTTGCATTTGTCAAATTTTATGATTGATAGGCTACAGGCAGGAAGTCACCATCATTATTTTTAGATTTGCAGTACTCCCCCAATGGATGCGTCTGAGGCAGCGGTTTCCATTTGGTATTCCCTGCCACATTTGGGGTGTTACAGGATAGGTGCTGTTGTGAGTTTCTCTTTGAGGCGTCTAAAACAGAGGTCACATTAAGGGGTCCACACAAAATTGGATTTAGCACCAGTTATAGCGGATAAGGGGTCATCAAGACGCCACAGTCAGGTATGAAGCAGTGTACATAGGCTGCCATCCCCAGGAATGTGTGGAGTTCTGACTTGTCATTGGGTGGTGGCATTTTGCAGATGGTCTGTATCTTATGACTGTTGGGTTTGATGCCGTCTTTTGAGACTATGTGTCCTAGGAAAGGAAGTTGATTGAAAAATAACTGGCACTTGGAGGGCTTGGCCAGCAGCTTGTGTTGTGCCAGGGTAGCAAAGACTGCCTTTAGGTCTTTGTGGTGCTGTTCTACCAAGGGACTATAAATAATGATGTTTTCTAGGTTGACTAAAGCATGCTTGCCTATGTGTGGGGCAAACAATTTGTCCATGAAGGTCACAAAGGTTGAGGGAGCGTTTGCCATACCAAAGTTGAGTACCACACACTTGTATGAGCCGTATTTAGTGCGGAAGGCTGTTTTGGGAATGTCTTCCTCCTTAATAAAAATCTGATTGTAGCCTGCAGTTAGGTCAATCTTGGAGAAGACTGTGGCTCCACCCAAGGTGTCAAAGAGGTTGTCAATGAGTGGTAGTGGGTAACAATTCTTGATGGTAACTTTATTTGGGGCTCGGTAGTCTGTGACTAGTTATAGGGTACTATCCTTCTTGGCCACAAATAATACAGCGGCCCCAAAGGGAGATTAGGAAGGGCATATAAGTCCTTTCTCCAATGCTTCCTTGAGTTAAGCACATAGGATGTCATCTTTGTTTGGGGTCAGCCGGTAGATAGGTTGTGCTTTGGGTACAGCTCTTTTGAGTTGGATTTAATGTTGGATGCGTTTTTCTGGGGGCAACCCAGGTAGAGCCTCCTTGAAGATTTCTGGATGGTGGGCCGCATTTTTTCAGTCCTGAGGTGTGGAGGTATCCTGGTGGCCTTTGAAGTGTATGTTTTTGTACTGGCAGGAGTCCCAGGCAATTGTCTTCAGGTTTTCTTTTTGTCCAGGGTCTCTGTGATGCACACAAAAATGTGATTTTGTAGTAGTTGATCCACTGAGTCAGGGTAGATCTGGTGGTTGACACCTTCACACTTGATGGTCAACACTGAGGTTGCCCAGTCTACGTGAGGATTGTTCTTTTGCAGCCATTCTAGTCCCAGCACAATGTCAAACTTTGAGAGGTCAATGACAGGACCTTGGATGGTGGAGTGTAGGTACTTGAGCATGACAGAGAAGGGGGCAGCTTCCCTTGTTACGGCAATGTGGTGTTCATCAGCTAAAACCATGTTTTTAATTTGCAAAGGATTAGTGGCTAGCTTGAGCTTGTCTACAAAGCTGCTCTTGGCTAGGGTTCAATCCACGCCTAAGTCCAGGAGTGCCAAGCCTGTGTAACTGCAAAAACGGAAAGAATAGGACATCAGTTTATTGGGATGTCTGGCAATGGTGTACAGTACTGGGTCTTCTGAGGGTACTTGGATCATTGGGCATTGGTTTACGTCCTTGGGTTGGTACTCATCATTGGCAAGTCAGGAGTTGTGCAGGGAGAGCTTGGCTTGCTTAATGCTCTCTCTGGGCTTTTTCCTTATCTTGGTTGCCTTATGTGGCAGAGATACAGAAATAGGTACATTTTGACTAACTATTGTTCCCACTTCCATGCCATTTGAACCTGCAGGTTTATGGTTTGTGTTGTTTACATTGTTTCCAGGGGTGGTCTGGTGGAGCGCCTGCCTGTGTGAGAGTCTTTCAGTCTCTCTTGTTTTCCAGTTTGCGCCTTGTGAAGAGCGTTGGAAGTTTGTTCTGCTTTCTCTACCTCACAATACAAGCTCTGTAGATTGGTCACCTGGTCCAGGTTGACATGTCTCATTACATGCAATTTGAGGGTGTTGTAGTACATGAGTTGTGTGGCTGGGGTGACAAAGGCCATGTCAGAGGGTGTGCATAGTTAGAGTTCCTTGTAGACATGGGTGAGTTCCTTCACAGTGCCTGTCTGGGTCAAGTTCTTTACTTGGCGTACAATCATGAGAACAGTGTCCTTAAGCACAAATCTTGCCAAGAAGTCTTGTTTGAAGATATCCCAGTTCTTCTTGGTGTGTTCTTTGTATCACTATTTGCACCAGGTGCCAGTGTTGTGGGTCAGTCAGATGGAGATTTCTGCAATCCAAAATTGCTGCAGGCATTCCATCTGGGCCAGTTTGCTCTGGGCGGACTGGAGCCTTGCGGCGTTGTTGTTGTTGTTGGCCCCAGCAAAAGGTTCCAAGGCAGCGCTTCAGAGTCTTTGGGCTATGTAGGCGGGCATAGTGTTTTTTTCAGCTGGTTGTGGAATAGTGGTGGCCTTCTGGAAGAACCCTTGTAAAGACATGGAGTTGAAGGCGGGCAGTGGGATCAATGTGTTCTGGTATAGGACAAAACCATCAGGTACTTGGTACCAGGGGTGTATGGAGTCCAGTCTAGCAGGAGGCCAGACATGATTCTATCAATGATTTGTTGGCCGCGGCAAGTATGGGAACAGGCGGAATTTTGGGGAATAAAGTAGGATGGGGAACTATCCTGTGCTACCAATGTTGTAACTGTGCTGTTTTAGCAGAGTTACAAGGGGAAAATATTTGGAAACTAGATAATATTCTTTATCAAAAGATAATGATTATATAGTTAACGCAAGTCATGGATAACAGGAACATGATAGGATTAATCACAGAGTGAGATGGTGAAGGGGGTGGCTTGATCCTGGTAATGAGTCAAGCGCCAAAACAAGGTATCCACCATAAGGGATCAGCATTTGTTCATGTTGTTGGATTTGGCAATTTTAGTTGACTTCCTAGTCTGGCTTCAAGTGGCCGGATAATTGGGTTGTGGGTCACAAATCTGCTTACTCAAAACCTTGTTGGCAGGTTGAGCATGCTGGTTTGACAATGGGAATTTCCAAGAGGGGTTTTCACCTGGTACACCAATAGACGTCCAAGAGAAAGTCCTTAAGAACAAACATCTGTTCAAAAATGTATATTTGACTCCACACTGCATATTACCAAGAAAAAATAAAGTGCCCTACATACAGTCAACACAAAAAAATTGATACAATCTTTTGCTACAACAGATATTTGGGCCACACACATATTAAAAATTTTCATGAATACCTAAAGACATGCTACTGGTGACTCAACATGCTAGAAGACATCAGAGAGATACTCAAACAATGCAAAGTATGTGAAAAGTACACCTGCTCCAAGGTACCCCCAAAATCAGTGACACCAGTGTCAATCACCCAACCATTCAAGGTATGGACATTGGATATTGTGGGGCCCATTCCTGGAGATAAAAAAATAAAAAATACATAATCACAGCCATTGACTATGCAACTAGGTTGCCTGTAGTGCAAGCAACAAAAGAGCACAAATTAAACAATATTAGATGATTTTTTGGCAAGGAAATCATAGCCAAGTTCAGAAAGCCTAGACTCCTAATTACAGAAAGAGCAATAAAACTTAAAACCATTGACACCAACATCTACCTTGCTAAAATGGACTATAGCACACAGTTACCAGCCCTTATCACCCACAAGAAAATGGGAGAGCGAAAAGATTAAATGGCTCTCTTGTAAAAGCACTGATTAAACTATCTGCTAATGATCCACACCTCTGGGCTGATATACTACTAACGGTGTTGATGATATGTTGTACCTGTGTCAAGCGCAATGCAGGCAAAATCCTGTATGAACTTGTCAATGGGCACAACTCAACCCTTGTAGTATCACTCTGGGATCACACCTATTTGTACCTAAAAAGTTCCCTGGTAACAATGACCCTGCTGTATAACAAGCCAGACAAGGCCATGAAGCCAAAGAAAAAGAAAGAGTGGGAAGGGAAGCAATACCACTCAAAGCAAAAAAATCCTAAGTAGGAGATGAGATCTGGGTTGTCAACCACAATCTTCATAAGCTGGAACTAGGGTTAAGTGGACCAGGAGTTGTCATGGAGGTCAAGCCTAGCAATACCTACCTCATCAAAGGAATTGGTGCCCACACTGGTTTGAAACATGTGCACCACAATTAAATCCACCTATTCAAGGCAAGGACTGAACAACATAACTCAAAATTACCTGTCCCAATACAAAACTGGATCAATATCAGGCTCAAATCCCCAGCATTCTCAAGAAAATTCCTAAGGCTCCACTTTCTAGAACCCCAGGGGGAGATATCACAACATCTACATCTACTCCCTCTCGGGGAAGTAATTCCCCAAGTGATTTGCCAATTAATATACAAAAGTAATATGTATGTTTGTTTGAAATATCACCTCAAGTGGGCTCAAGCCGTAAGGGATTTAACTGAATTCATTTTTATGTAAATTTTTTTTAAAAGTTGATAATCAAGCCAAAAGCTCAATTTAGATCATTCTGACAAGCAATCCCTTACATTTATCTTTGAAAGTACACAGATTAAATTCAGTGGAGCGTGGTTGTCAGGATTTTGAATAATATGGTAGACTTGACTATCATTCCCCTGACTGATTGGTTAAGACAGCCAATTGCCATAGAGCTCGCAAGCTTAAAGAAGTATCAGATGATCTTGTTCCTGGCCTTGGGTAATCAGTATTCTTATTATTACTCCAAAGATTGATCCTAATCCAATAATGATCTTCTCATTAGATCAAACCTAACCAATAAGACTGAGGGTTCTCAAATAATAATGCAATATATGCTAATGCCAAACATTTGTGCCTGAAGACACATTGAAACCTACAATTAATATAGAATATCATTTGGAAGAATACTGCATAATTCAAAAACCCAATTGACAGGGAGCTAAACTTGCATAATTATGATTACAAACAGGATACTGCCAAGACACCATCACAATAAGCTGAGGCTGGTAATCTATTGAAGTCCCATACCAGACTGACATGGCTGCCTAACTCTGGGGGCTAAAACTAGCATTCTGGAGAGCAGATAGACTGACTAGTAAGAGTTGTAAGCGTCAGATAACAATCTGGAAAGAAGGCTTATCCATCCTATATAAGGTGCTCTCCTGACTAGAGATCAAGCAGAATTATCACCCTTGAAGATAGAGATTGAAGATCTCTATTGTTGTATCACTACCAGATAACACCTAATATTCAGAAGAATTCAAGTAGAGTGTGCTGCTGTCTATTTGCAGAACTGTGTATTTCTCCTACAAACTTGGAGCACTGCCAAGCTGTAGCCATGCCTAGACCTAATTAGAAGCAAATATTGTCCTCATACAATCTATATCAGCATCCCTACTATAATAAATAATAAAGATATTTCCTCAAGACCACAAAATCTTGACAGTGGTCTAAATCATGTTGAACTGAAATATAAGCCACTCAAACTTTAATAAATTTTTATTTGATTACTTGAATTTTAAATTAGTGTCTAACCTCATACAGCCATATCAAAAAGGTTTATCTTTATATATTACCTGACTCTAGAATGGGTGGATTAAAATTAGAACAAAAGCAGCAGTTGTTTAAGATCCTTTTATATGATGGATGTTTAAACTCTGGTGAGGATTGAATTGACCAATGAAAAGAGAGTTTGCTTAGTTTTAAAAGATTGAATTGAAAAAGATACATAATTGTTAGTTTAAGTAAAGGATGGCTGACTTGAAGATTTCAAATTTATTATTCTAAAAGTGAAAAAATAGAGATATTCACTTGTATGTATCACCCAATCCAAGTGGCTGCAGATTGTTTGATAACTATCCTGGCTTACTATTCCATCATTCAAATGTTGAAAAATATACAATTACTCTCTCTCAGGAAACTAATACCTCAAGGGACTTGCCAAATGATTACCCAACTTATCATTAAGTTGGTGGCACTGTTATCATTTGATCATCTATTACAGGGATCAAATTTTTTGAATCCTAAGCAGAACACAACTTGGACAAGCCTTGTGACTTAAGAGGAACAATCACTTGCCAAAGCCCCATGACTACCATGGCGTACATAGACAATATATGGCTTATCATGATACTATATAATACCCTATATTTATATCAAATAAAGTATTATTATCTTCTTAATTTTTCCCTTTATTTTGTTTTATATACTTCCCAGAAGTCTATAATTGACAGTGGTAGCACAGGTAGGTTATCTACACCTCCACAACTTAAAGGAAAAATTCCTTCAAAGAAAAGAACCCAGAAGATGGCACTCCCAACCAAGTGAAGACATTATAAAGAAGGAAAGAATGTCCCAGCAGGGGTTGTTGTCTTCAACAATGTCCTTGTAACAACCAAACAGTACAACTTCCTCAGCACTCACGGGATCCTGAACCCACTTCCCATTCCTGAAATGGCTGAAATACCCAACATTATATTCTAACGCCTATGTTCAGCAGAAATTGAGACGTTCTCAGGACTACACCACAAAAATGCCAAATTCTGGATCCAAAGCACACAAAATAAGTTTACACTTGTAGGCAACCCCTGTAAACTCTGGGCTTGCAAATTGCCTTATGTGTAGAGCTACGTCAAACTTTGGACAAGTGGCTTCTTTTCTAAAAAGGAGCCATCCATCCAAATTCTGGAAAATTAGTGAGAGAATCTTCTTTGAGAAGATTCTCTTGAAATTGTTTCATAAAAGAGCACATCCAGAAATTAAATTTATGGATTTTTTTTGAAATATAAAATTATATTTTTTTTAGCTTTCTTCTTTAAAAAATTTAAAAATATAAATTCAAAATTTAACTTTTCTAAAAAATAGTTTTTTATTTTAATTATTTATCTTTTTTCTGGCCCATCTGGAAAACAGAAGGCCATCTGAGGCCTTCTTTTTTATGAAATTTTGGATTCCCCCAGCATAGGAGAATCCAAAAGAAGTCAACAGGGAAGGGCAATTACAGCATTTGCTGCAATTGTCTCTTTTTGGGAATGATGCAACCCTACCTACGTGTTACTGGGGCCACCTTGCTTTTTGTGAGCAAGTGGTTTGACCAACATCCTGATCACAGCAAGACTGGGATATGTTAAAAGCTGCTTTCTCTGAAAGTTTGTCATAAAGGACTCCAATGTGGTGATCATGACAGAACTCAGAACTTTCAAAATGACAGGAACCATCAAGGAGTACATTGCTGCATAGAAAGACCTACATGACCGCGTGCCCAGCATCATCAACTTTGATGAACCTGGGCCGTGTTTGGACCTCTAAAATGGCCTCCCCACACACATTAGACGTCAGTTTGACATGACCCTCTGCAAGAACCTTGAAGATGTGTTCTTGGAGGAAAAAACGCACAGCTCAAAAATCTGATAATCTACATACAACCAACAAGCGCAAGGAGGATCCTACAGCCAAGAAGGACCCTCAACCAAACAAACAACATAATTGAGCCAACAACAACCATCCTCAAACTAGGAATTGCACTGCACAAGCCAACCAGGCAAGCATCAAAAATGCCAACAAGGAGGGAAAATCTCAGGGGAGTGCTTAGGCAAGCCGCCCTCCCCCAACCTACAAGACTCGCACAGAGACCAAGACGTGGATTCAATCACCATGATCCAAGTACCCTCCAACAACCCTCTACTGTTTGCCGCCCAAACTGGAAATAAACTCCTCATTTATCCTTTCCATTTTTCCAGATATCAGGGCACTACACTATTTGACACGGGAGCAGACCAATCTCTCATCAACAAGAAATCTGCCAACCTCATGAAACTACTTACAGGCTGCATCAATATCAAGAGGGACATCATGGCAGACAACAGAAGCACACCAGTCACTCAAGAGGAAAAAAATTTCCCATCCAAATTGGAGACATGCAAACCACGTTCAGTGGTCCCATTATATCAATCCCCAAGTATGGTTGTTGTATATTTGGCCTTGAACGTCTTGGGGATTAACATCTATAGTGCTAGGTTTGAAGAGTATGGTTTCAGGCTTATACACTAATTAATACAAGTCTTAAAGACTCTGAAGTCTTTATCTTTTAAATCTAAGGTAACAACTAAGTAGAGTGTAAAAGTAAGTAGATAATGTTTAAAAGTGTCTTTTATTGGGAGAAAGAAGGGAAGTTTATATACTGGAAAGGCTGTATAATGGCTGCAAGAGGGTCATTAACACCTACACCATTGTCAGGAATATTACAGCATCTTATGATGTCCACCATGCTCTTGCATCTGCATTCTTTCCATCTAGAGATAATCTGGACATCTGGCAGGGAATAATGGGTGTGTGTTACCCCAGAGTGGCTGTAGCTTGCAGCTACCAATTATGGAAGCCGCTTGCAGTTCCCAAACTCAATCCATTTGGATGTTAAAGGTCAGCAAAATCATTGTAACATCCAATTTACAATCAGGAATGCAGATCTGTTGGATCCAACAGATTTGGGTGCAAGCCAAACTAGCCTTGACTATCAGGATTAATTCCACTGATAGCTTGACCATTTTACCCATGCAGTCTAATTTACAAAAATGATGTTATAATTGGCCTAGACTGGATGAGAAAGACCAAACCTCATATCAACTGAGATAACACTACCCTCACCATACAACAAAGAGAGGTTCATCACCATATATACCCAACCCATCTTGACACACTTATGAAAGACCACATATTCATGAAAATTATGGAAACTGAAGAGGGAAAGGACCCTAGAAAAATCAATTTGAACAACTGCACATAGGAGATTATTCACTTTAAAAGTACAGAAACCACATGTGAAAGAGACCCAATCTGAGCACAGCTAGTCATTAAATCCCTTCAGTTTTCCAAGAATCTTTACCAGGGATACTTCCCAATTGAAGCATCTAGAATAAAATTGACCTTGAAGAAAGTGTTCCAAAAGCACAACCTATCTACCACCTAACACCACAAGAAGACAACACTCTAAATGTCACGGTAAGTTCCATAATCCAGGAATTATTTGGCCAATTAGGAAAGCTCAGAAAGCCATGAAACCTTTAAAAAACTGACTGATTTAACAGACTTAAATAAACAGTTGATCACAAATGGCTACAGCTTCTCCAGTCTGCCGGTCAAATCTGATCCCCCCGTAAGTTGATGTTGATAAATTGACATAATTTAAGGGTCACCAGATATGAACTTATTTATCAGCATGGTCATCAGAAATTGGTCACCCAAGGGTTCTCTCCAACCTGGACCAGATACTCACTTGGCAATGTGTAAGGAATAGGAGCTCAGGATCTAGGCGGTATTGCTTAGTCAATTTTTGATATATAAATTGAATAATTTTACTGTTTTCACTCTTAAGAGTTGAGTCCTCTCAAAAATTTAATCAATAAAAATCATCTATCCCTTGGTCTAATTTACAGTTTTTAAAATAGATCCTGTAGTTGGATTGTTGCACTACATTCCCTACAATGTGATTCTCAGCCAATTCATCACTGGAAGATGGGGTCCTGCAGTTGGAACTTTGTTGTTGGCACCGCCTAATGTTAATTTCATGCCTGCCAATATTGGAGTTGTACCCCTGTCTTTGAAAAGAAAATTGTGTTGCATCTCAATGTCCTGAATTTAAATTCAGAAGACACTCTGATGCTTTCAAAAGCTATTTATCTTGAGCTACTTTGGTTAGGATTAATTGTTTTACTTAATCCTAGTATCTCCATTGGAAATTTTACAAAACAGTATCTGAAGCCATGTTTGTGGTTAGTCATTAACTCTATGTGGATTTGGGTGGTAATTTCCCACCACTTAGAAAGGGATTCTTACTATCCCAAAATTTCTGTCACATTACTCAACTCTTCTACATCTGAGTTTTTGGAAGCAGTTTGTCATGAATTCATGTTTCTTTTCTTCTATTCTGTTGAGATATCTGCATTTACCATGTTTATTTTACTAGTTCTCTTCTGAGTTTTCAGTTTGGACTTTTCTTTAATTTGTGGTTTCCCTCTCTGGTTGCAGTTGTTGAGACTGGATCTTCTATTTCCTATTTCTTCCACACCATGTCATTTTGGCAACTGTTTTTTTTTTCTGCTCCACCCACTGATGAAATTTTGCATGAAGTTTTGTCATCTTTATCATTCTATTCCAGTTCAATCCTTAGTCACAAATACCAAGTTTACCATGTGATGGCAAAGGTTCTGAGGATGCTTGCAAATTGTTGTTGTCTGCAGTGGAGTGCAATCCACATTTTTTTGACAGAAAGTGCATCTTTGTACCCTTTGTTAAAATAAATTGTGTGTATCTATTGAGGAGCTTAAAGTATATTGTAAGCTGTACACCTTCCAACAGAATACTACTCCGCTCTCAATATTCCTCCCTCAGCTTCTTGCCTACTGCTATACAATTGATGTTCCAGAGGTGAATAAACTCTAAGTGTTGTGGTTAGCAGTTGATCAGACTGCCCAGGATTTTGCGGTTTGTGATTCCCTGTTAACCACAACTGAGGCCCTAGTAAGCCAAATTCTTTCTCTGGTCTCAAATCTGTTGACTTCCAAGCAAGGTGCAATGGAAACCAAAGCCAAACCCGCTTCTTGCTCCTGGTTTACTGGGACTTGTTCTGCAGTAGTTTCCTCCTGCCAGAGTCCAGATTGTTCTTCCTGTGATTCTTTGCAGTTGCAATTGGCTATCTTGAACAAACCCACCAAGGTAAATGAAGCGCCAGTAGTGGCTGTCCCCAAGATTTCATTGGCTATGCTCCAGCATGTTGTGCTTGCAAAGTCTTTGGTAGTCAAGTCCAAAGAGTTGCCTCTTGTTCCTATTGATTGTGATCATCCTGTCCTTCCTGTTGCTGTCCAAGAAATGATTGAGTGTTATTTTCAGGAGCACCCTGCCTCCTTAGTTGCTGTCTGTACCACTGAAGAAAAGCAAGATCCTGCTGAGGTTGCACCATTTGCAGCAATCAAATTTACTTATGGTTACTTCTTGTTTTATGGTAGCATCAATAACCGTCAAACAATCTATTGGCCAGCTATTCTGTTGGATACAGGTGCTTCTGAGAACTTTATGAGTGTTGAGACTGAAAATTTGTTGCAGCTCAAGTATCATCCTGGAATTCTGGTTTGGGGTGGAAACTGCCAAATTCTTCCCTCTTCCCAGCTTAAGAAGCCAGTGACATTTGTAGTTGCAGGTCAATCTTTTACCGCAAGGTTCTCCATATGCTCTACTCTTATGTATCATGTTATCTTAGGAGTAAGCTGATGGCAGGACCATAGTGTATCAACCCTGCTAAAAGAAAATGAGCTGCAAGTGGACCTCTCTTTGGGAATATCTATATGTATTCTGTTGTTGGGTATTTCAGAATTAGAGCAGTCTTCTCAGACAATCCAGTCCATCCCTATTTCTGCACCTGTTAGTTTGGATTTATCACCATGCCTTCAACCCTGGGTCCGCGGAATTTGACACCACTAGGGGCAAGGTCCTTTCTAAGCATACTCAGTTTGACTTTGACTTTAAAGTTACTGTTGATCTGATATTTATTGTGTCTCCTATTTACCCTTTGACCTTAAAGGAAGACACATGTTTGGAGGAGTGGACTCATGACATGTTGACAAAAGGTTACATCTTTAAGAAGACTTTGTCAATCTTCTCTCCATTGCTGTTTGTTCAAAAATCTGATGGTTCTTTTCTACCTTGTGTTGACTACAAGAATTTGAATAACATTACTAGCCTGACCCCTACCATTTACCCCTTGAGGCACAAATTTCTTGGTGCATTGAAAAGGCAAAGGTATTCTCAAAGCTTGATCTGTTAAATGCATTAACCAGATTAGGATTGCAGAAGGAATGGAATGGTTGCTGGCATTCAGGACTGAGAAAGGTATCTTCCAGTTCCACAATATGCCTTTTGGTTTGAAAAATGCTCTGATTTTCTTTCAGCGGTTGATTGACTAAGTCTTGGGAGATCTCTTAGGTGTATGTGTCATTGCGTACATGAAAACATCTTGGTATTTTCTCTGGATGAGGAGTCACATAAGACCCATCTGTCAGCAGTTGTAGAGTGTATCATCCAGGATAACTTGATTATAAAGAGAATTAAGTGTGGATTCTTTAAATGTAAGATTATCTTTATGGGTAATATTATCTTTGAGGATGGCCACACCATTGCCCCTGACAAGGAAGCTGCAGTTTGAGAGTATGCTACGCCTGTCACAGTATCCCAACTACGTAGTTTAATGGAAACTTGTATGTTCTTGAAGAAATTTACACAACACTTGTCTGAAGTGGCTACCCCCTTGTATTTGGCTAGCAGAAAGACAACTTTGGTCTGGACGCCTGAAGGTGCAAGCGTGTTTTTAGCAGTCAAGGCTCTCTTGTTATCATCACCTGTGTTGAGACATGTGGATCCTGAGCTCTCTTTTGTGGTTTCCACAGATGCCTCTAAATATTCTGTGGCTGATGTGTTGTTGCAGACTGCTAGTGATGGGGTTGAGAGACCTGTAGGGTATTTCTCCCGGAAGATGGAGGCCTGGAACGCAACTACATGATTTACAATAAGGAATTGCTGGAAGTGGTAAAATCCTTAAAACATTGACACCACCATCTCATGCCAGTGCATCATCTATTTGTATTAAGGAATGACCATAAAGCTCTTCTGTATTATTGTCAACCCAGGGTTTTGTTGTGTTGCCAATCCAGATGGCATGGTAATCTGACAAGATACAAGTTTTGCTACAAGTTCATTGTGGGTGCTGATAATCACTTGGAAGATGTGCTGAGCAGAAACCCTTCCCATCTCTCAGATACTGGTATGAACGCTGAGTTTAACATGCATACTATGATTCCAGACAAGGCTGTGGTTCTTTTGTAAAACCATCACCTGCTTTGCTGGCCACCATGTCCTTAACCAAGGGCGTAGACCTAGACTTATATTATAAAGTTAAGTTTCTGCAGCATTCTATCCAAAGGTTACAATAGACTATTGGAACTAGCATGTGCAAACCTGGTTGGCCAGCCACAAGGCTATCACAAGATAGGTCCAGTTCTATATCATCAGGATTGCTTTTGGGTTCCAGAAGGAACTATTTGGGAAAAAATCATGAAGGCCCATCATATCTGTCCAACTGCAAGCCACCCAGGGAAAAATAAAACAGTGAAACTAATCTGCCGCCAGTTTTACTGGAAAGGTTTGACAGTGCAGGTAGCAGCTTTTTTTTTGAGACTTCCTGGTATGTTTTTGGTCCAAGGCAAGCTGGAATAAGACTACTTGTTTACTGGTTCCACTACAGCCTGCTGCAGGACCCTGGACATCTGTGTTGGTGGCTTCCATCAGTAAAATTCCCAATTCCAATGGGTTTAATGCAATAATGGTGGTAGATTTTTTTCACAAAAATGGCACACTTTGTACCTTACTCAACCACAATTACTTCAGTGGAAATGGCTAGGTTGTTTGTAAATAGAATCTTCTCCCTAAATGGCATCCTGATGGAGATTGTGAGAAATTGCAGGCTCAATTTATTGCTCAGTTCTAGGAAGTCTTTACTGGTATTCTTGTTATCAAATTATGCAGTTCCACTGCTTTCCACCCCCAATCTGACATACAGACAGAGAGGTTAAGCCAAAGTTTGGAGGTCTACCTATATTGCTACACCAATGCGCAACAAGATGACTGGGGTGCTAATTTACCCATGGCAGAGTTCACATAAAAAACGCCCTGCACACATCAACTCAAGTCTTGCCATTCTATGTCAATGTGAGCTAAAATCCCTTGTCCAACATGGATCTTGTTTGGTTAGCAACGTGAAAGCTGAAAATGATCAGGCTACTGCATTGAAGCAGGTTCATCAGGAGCTCCAGGTTACCCTTGCTGCTTCTGTGACAACTTACAAGGAATACACAGATTGCAAGCGCCAGGAAGATCCAACCTACCAGCCAGGGGATCTGGTCATGGTGGATGCTTGCAAAATGAAACTGAAGGAACCTTGCCACAAATTAGGTCCCAACCAAGTTACTCCCTTCAAAGTTGAGCATCAAATTGGTCTCTCCGCCTATCAACTAAATTTATCCCTGGCTTTTAAGATTTTCCACACTTTCCACAAATGCTTACTTATGACTTTTAAGGGGACTGAGATCCCTTCTTCCCAACCCATTCTTGTGGAAGGAGAAGCTGAGTATAAGTTGAATTGTATTTTGGCTTCTCATAAGAATTGACACTGTCTGGAATATTTGGTGTCATGGAAGGGTTATCCTGATTCTGAAACTCATGGTTTCCCAGTATGATTGCTCCAATTCTTCAGTTTTTTATCCAAGAGTTCTACAACTCCAACTCAGCTGTCATTGGTCATCCTGAGATTACCTTGGCTGCAATGAAACTTCCCCCTTCCCACAAAAGCTTTCTTTATCCCATCTTCTGTATGGTGGTATTGTGCCCCGGGCTAAAGCAGAGGGTAATATCACAGTAAGTTCTATAATGCTGTGGATTATTTGGCCAAGTAGGAAAGCTTGGAAAGTGTTGTGATCTGAGGCACAGCACAGAGTCAAAACAGGAAATCCTAACCTTATAATTGGATTTGTACTAAGTCTTGGTTAGAATGTCAGGGAATGCTATACAATTACCTTATGGCCCTGAATGAATAATATCTGCTAGACATGGCTAGAGAGGCGACAAAGTACGTGGAGACTCAAAGACAAAAATGTGAATTTAACTTGAATTTTATTGGTGTATAAGAAATGTAATATATAGTGGTTTGCAATACCAAAAAAATATCAGGACAGTAGGATCACTCACCACAAGAATGAGTGGGGAAAGTGAGTTGTGCAGGATCAGGAAACTGAACAATTGTATTTCCCAATTTGGAGCCAGCCTCATTTCAAAGGGCAAAAGCAAAAGATAGAGATTTGTCCTTGAAATAACCCAACAAAGGAAAAATTGAAACATGGTGAATGGCGGCATTTACAACAGAAATCCATGAAACCTTTAACAAAACTGACTGATTTAACAGACTTGAATCAAACAGTTGATTGCAAATGAGTTAAGGTTGCTTCAGTTTGCTGGTCAAATATGATTCCCCCCGTAAGTTGACATTGATAAATTGACGTAATTTAAGGGTCACCAGATATGAACTTATTAATCAGCATGGTCATCAGAAATTGATCACCCAAGGGTTCTTTCCAACCTGGACCAGATACTCACTTGGCAATGTGTAAGGAATAGGAGCTCAGGATCTAGGCGGTATTGCTTAGTCAATTTTTGATATATATTGAATAATTTTCACTGTTTCAACTCTTAAGATTTGAGTCCTCCCAAAAGTTTAATCAATAAAAATTATATATCCCTTGGTCTAACTTAAATTTTAAAAAATTCATCATGTAGTTGTATTGTTGCACTACATTTCCTACAATATGATTCTCAGCCAATTCATTACTGGAAGATGGGGCCCTGCAGTTGGAACTTTGTTGTTGGCACCGCCTAATGTTAATTTCATGCCTGCCAATCTTGGAGTTATACCCCTGTCTTTTAAACTGAAAATTGTGTTGCATCTCAATGTCCTGAATTTCATTTAGAAGACACTTTAATGATTTCAAAGGCTATTTATCTTGAGCTACTTTGGTTAGGATTAATTTTTTTACTTAATCCTAGTATCTCCATTGGGAAATTTTACAAAACATTATCTCAAGCCACATTGGTGGTTAGTCATTAACTCTATATGAATTTGTCTGATAATTTCCCACCACTTAGAAACGGTTTCTTGCTATCCCGCAATTTCTATCACAATAAAGGCCTACCTGTACAAAGCACTGGAAAAATGACTTATATGACCTTCTAAATCTTTTTTGACTGGCTGTCTTTTTTGTAGAAAAGAAATATGGTGGACTCCACATAGTCACAGACTACAGGGCACTCAATGAGGTCACAATTAGGAACATGTATCCCCTGCCCCTGATTAATGACTTTTTTGAAGCCCTGGGGGGTCCCAAGTCTTGAAAAAATTGACTTGATAGCAGGTTATCACCAAATTTGCATTAAACCAGAGGATATACATAAAAAGCTTTCAGAACTAAGTATGGCTTGTTTGAATTTCTGGTCCTTAACTTTGGCATGTAAAATGTCCCAAGAACCTTTGTTACCTTTATGAATTAAGTCTTCAAGGAACACATCAGAAAATGGGCAACCATCTACCTTGACAACATAATCATATATAGCCCAACTGTAGAGCAGCACTGGAAAGATGTCCACCTGGTTCTCTGCACTCTTCAAGATAATCAACTTATAGCCAAGCCCTCAAAATGTGACTTATTCTCAGCAGAGCTCCCATTTTTAGGACACAGTATCAGCAAGGACATAGTGAAACCAGATCCAGAAAAGATACAAGCCATAACCAACATGCCTGCGCTGTAAAATAAGAGTGAACTTTTTATATTCTTATGCATGGTAGCCTATGTCAGAAGGTTCATCCCTGACTGGGGTGCCTTAATTGCCTCCCTGTCTGCAATCACAGGAAAGACAACAAAATTTGTATGGACACCTTTAAGAGATCAACACTTTTGACAGTTAAAAGAACAAATGGTCACTGCCCTCATCTTACAGTATCTGAATTGTGAAGGAGTATACAGACTAGAAACTGACAACTCCAATTATGCAATAGGAGGAGTACTAAAAATTCAAACTTCATAAAAGAACTTCCTCCTGTAGCATATGAATCAAGAAAGCTGTCTGATGGTGGGTAAAGACATCCAATACATGACAAAGAACTGGTAGCTATTGTCCACTGTTTAATGAAGTGGCAATGCTACCTGAAAGGTGCACAAATATTCAAAATTATAACCAACCACAAGTCACTGATATTCTTTAAGAATCAACAATACTTCCAAGAAGACAAGCTGAATGGATGAGCCTTATATAAAGGTACCCCATGATAATTGCATGTAAATCAGGAAAAGAAATGCTTACCACAGATGCCCTGTCAAGGCTATACTGTAAACATAACCTATGCACTGATGGAGATCCTGATTAGCCCATATTAATCATTGGGAATCTCCAAGAGGGGTTCCCACCTGGTACACTAATGAACATCCAAGAGAAAGTCCTCAAGAACAAACATCTTTTTAGAAATGTATATGGCACTCTATACCACATACTTCCAAGTGGTGATACTGTACCCTATGTCCCAATAACACAAAAGATTGATACAATTCATTCATATCAAAGAGATCTGGGGCACGCCTGTAGCAAGAACTTGCTTGAATACTTAGAGACATGCTACTGATGGCCTAACATGTTGGACAAAATCAGGGAAGTACTGGAGCAATGTGAAGTCTATGAAAAGTACGCCTACTCCAAGGCGCCTCCCAAGTCACTAATAATGGTGTTAATCACACAACCTTTCAAATTGTGGTCACTGGATATTGTTGGACTAATGACTGGCAATAAAAAAAGGCAAAAAGTACATTATAACGGCTATTGACTATGCAACCAGGTGGACTGTAACACAAGCTGCAAAAGAACACAAAGGCAATGATGTGATACAATTTATTGGCAAAGAGATCATAGCTAAGTTCTGGAAACCTGACCTCCTGATCACAGATAGAGGAACTGAACTTAAAGCCATTGAAACCAATATCTTTCTGGCCAAGAATGAAATAAAACACATCATAGCCAGTTCCTATCACCCGTAAGTAAATGAAAGAGTAGAAAGACTAAAAGGCTCCCTAGTAGAAGCCCTCAGTAATTTATCTGCCAGCAATCTAAAATCCTGGGTCACTATGCTACCAACAGCATTTATATTTTTCAGAGCACAAGTTAACTGCAATATACGCAAAAGCCCAAATGAACATGTCTATGGGCATAAGCCCTCTATTGTTAGCAATACCTCAGGACCATTTTTACCTCTACCTAAGAAGGCACCAGACAACAGCAATCCTGACATACAGCGTAACAGGAAGGACCTAGAGGACAAGGAAAAGAAAGGAGTGGAAAGAGAAGCAATTCTACTACAACAGAAGCGCTTTCAAGTTGGGGACAAGATCTAGGTTGTTAACCACAACATGCACAAGTTGAAACCAGGATTATAAGGACCAGGCACTGTCATGTAAGTCAAGCCCAACAATACCTACCTCATCAAAGGTATTAGCGCTCAAACAGAACCCAAACATATGTACCATGACCGCCTCTGTCTATATAAGGCAAGAACAGCACACCATAATTCCTGGCTTCCTTTACCCAACGCAAAACTGGATCAATACCAAGCCTGAATCCTCAACACTCTCAAGAAAATTCCTAAGGTTCAACCTTCCAACACCCCAGGGGGAGATGTTGTAACATCTGTAATTACTCCCTCTTGGGAAAATAATTCCCTGAGTGACTTACCAAATGATTCCCCAACTAATCATTAAGTTGGTGGTACTGTTATCATTCAGTCATCTATTATGGGAATCAAACATTTTGAGTCCTAAGTGGATCACAACTTGGACAAGCCTTGTGACTTAAGAGGATCAATCACTTGACAAAGCCCCATGACTACCATGATGTACATGGACAATATGTGGCTTCCAATAATACTATATAATATCATATATAAATATCTAATAAAGTATCATTCTCTTCTTAATTTTCCCCTTTATTTTGTTATATACTTCCCAGAAATATATATTTGACACAAATAATGATATTAGTGTAGTAAACTGGCAAAAATATTAAGAGTCATTAAAAAGCGCTCATAAAATTTAAAGTAGCTAGATGTTTTTCAGACAATTCTGATAAAAATGATATCAAAAAATAATAGCTCTATCTGCTCTAGATGCTCAGATATATAGTAGATTCTGGAAGCAGGCTTACATCAAAATCAAGGCATATACTTAGTTTGATTTATTTAAATCACTCTCAAAACACATAAAACCAAAAATAACTTATCTCTGTGAATACTAAGTCAATTTTAAGCTCCAATAGCTTATTTTAAAGCTACAGATCAGCTCTATATTTTAAATTAATTTTAAAAATTAAATATAAAATTTTAAAATTGTTTTTTTAGCTTTGCTAAACTTAGTTGTAACCCCCACTTATTTAGATTTATATTTTATTTTTTGTTTATACTTGGAATATGAAACTTTAATTTTAAATAGATATGATTAAAATTTCCTTTTAAGAAAGAATTTAGAATTAAATTAAATTAAATTTAACATATGGCAAATAGCCCCAGTCTAGAAATACAATGAACTATATTGATTTAACATTATATTTAATTTTATAACTGTCCTTGGATGAAGCAACCGCCTTGTAAATTATAAAAGCTGTTCTGGGTGTCTAAATATGGCATAAAATCTGGGGGAATTGGTAGAAATCAATTAATTATTCTAAAATGGGCTTTGTAAAAGCAAAAATGACTAATTAAGAAATAAAAATCTATAAATGGGCAACTGGGTGGTGTATATTATAATTAAATAACCATATTCAGATAAAAAGACAAATTCAAAATCAGGGTTGTAAATTAATTGGGCCTTTTTATTATTTTATTTTATATTAAAATTGTAGGGACACAAAAACAGAGTGGCAACACTGCCAGTGTGTGCCGTAGTCAGGGACATCCTGCAAGTCAAAAATTGTGTTAGTACAAGTGCCAACTCAGGAAGGAGACAAGAGAGTAATGAATACTGTTGAAGACACTCAGACCAACAAGAAGTTTAAGCTGCACAGGTTGGGAGGGCACAGATAATGAATACAAGGGTGCCCAAGCTATCCAGAAAGGCCACCAAGGTTTTTGCATCTAAAATAGCTAACAACAAGAAAGTTGAGCTCACTTCTTTGGTACTATAAATTCAGAACCTAAACATAAAAAAGTGGGATTGTCAAATCCTTGGTCCAAATTTCAAATCTCTTTTGTGGGATGGCCTATTTTAATTAAATTGAATTCTTTGTATTTTTATTAGAATTTTTAAACATGCAGGAACTCATAGACACTTTGCAAAGTTCAAGTCAAACTGCATATTTCCAATGGACGAAATGAATTAACTGGAATTAGATTTGAAGTGTTCAAATCCATCAACCATTTTCATTAAGTTTACTATATTTTTTGAAATTGCAGGATTGTCAAATCCATGGACCAAATGATAAATCACATTTGAATGCCGCTAGTAAACTCAGATATTAATTGCAGGAACTGGAATCCAAATTTAATGTACAGTAAGAAACTAGGGAAAATCAGTCCAAATCAATAAGCTCCACTCTGCATAAAATCAAATGAAAAATTCAATCCTGATAGCCATGTTTAGACATGAAATTAAGTGAAATTTAAAATTTCTAAACTGGAAATGATGCAATAAAATACACTTCAAAACACTAATATAGAAACCACAAGCCCATATAAGGATATATGAGCCACACTCCTGATGACGCAGAAATTTTTTAAAAGTTTTTTGGCCCCTGGCGTAGTGTTGTGTTTGGCTCCTGGGGATGACATCCAGGGAGACACAGCAGAAAATCTTTATAACATAAGATATGAGGCTTGAAGCTAACCTTGGGTTAGCCTTCAGGGCAAAATTAAGGGTATGTACCTTAATTTCCTGGAATACACAATGTGAAAGTCCTTTTGTCAAAAAGGAAAGGAAAAGGCTTGAAGAATACTAAAGCCAACACAAATTTGGATAAACTTGTCTTTATTAGGAGAAATGATTCTACTTAAATAGTAGACACGGGTCAATGATCACTCATTAGGTAGACAGAGTGGCAGAAGGGGTCACGTTGGGATGAGGTCAAACCAGGATCAGTCAAGGACAGGTATGATATTCTGGAATGGGTAGATATTGAGCCAGACCCATTTGCAGAAGGCAAGGAATTCCTGAAATTAAAAGAAAAACCAACTAAACTTCAAGCAACAGTGGTAAGTTTGACTCCCTGGTGATTGACTCCCTGGTAGTTGACACTATAGTAAAGTGAGAATTCAGCTTTTTTCCTGATTGACAACTGGAAATTACACTTTTTTAATTAACAGATCTTGATGTACTGAAAACTCTTAATATAAAAAATTAAGCCTTACAGCTATGGTATACTAAAGTGACCCCAGAGAGCTCAAAAATGTAATAAAATTGTACCTTGACTAATCAGAATAAGGAGAAATAAGCAACTATTTCTCATTTTACTATGTAATTTACACTCTTCATTATAATTTTTTTATTACCATAAAAATTAAAATTCCAATTAACCAAAAATGAACACAAACACAACAAATAAATTATGCAAAATTATGAAGAAAAATAAATCTTTATTTGATATAGATTATATAATTATGAATGTGAATTTCTTTTGTTTTATTAGGAAATTAACAAAAATTAAGATATTTCATTCATTTTCAACTATAACTATTCATCTCAAACTTACCATGTATACATAAAATACTAAGTGCTATCTAATTAAATCAAAAAAAGAAAAATTAAAGCTAAAAATTAATTGCTCCAAACTAAAAAGTAAAAATTAAAACCATAGAAGCAAGACAGCAAGTTTATTCCTCCCCATTCTTCCCCTTCTTCATTTTGGCCCCTTCTAGGAGGGCAGTTGCAATGAGCTCAAGCTGCTACTTGATCTCTGAGGCCTTTTATTTATGCTTGGCTGCATTTTGAATGGCCTTGGTGAATAGGGTGGAACAGGTTGTGGGCTTGGTGGGGGGACACAGTTTTCCAAGTCACACAGCTTGGAGATGGTTTTCTCCTGCTTGTGCTGCAGAAGGGAGAAAAACTTATTGAATTTTGAGTGGAGCCCAAATTTGGCCTTGAGGTGTTTGTGATAAGCCTCTAGCGCTGAGATGGTCTTGAACTCACCATTCACTGCCACCTGGTACACATTCCAGCTGGCCTTGGCACAGGCCTTGGCTTGCCTCTGTGTGACAACCTTCCCAATCCACTGGAGCTCAAAGTACTCAAGGAAAGACTTAAACTCTGAGTGCTTAACTATGTAAGGATCCTTTGAGAGAACCTTGAACCCCTGTGCAGTGTGCACTGGCTTTAAAAAAGCCAAGGCACTGAATTGTGCCAGCACAAATTTGCAGGTGTCCGTTGTATCTCTCCAGCTCAACCTAATTAGCTCAGATGGGCCTGCACATTCCAAGCAACTGCTTGGCAGTAGTGGAAGTGGCAATCTGCACCTCCCTGCTGAACAGCTGCTCAAATGCATTAAACTGAGCAGGTTTGAAGTCCATAATGCACATGGCAGGCCCAAAAGCTCTCAGCCTTACCTTTTCCTCTAACTCCAGGGTGACCTGGTCTTTGTCAGAGGCAGGAGGGTTGGCGTGGGTGTAGGGGGGGTCTTCTTGGCATTGTTGTTATCAGGAAGGGGGGAGAGCTCTTGTAAGAGGATGATAAAAGCACGGGTGTAAATGGCCTTGGTGGCCCCAGGAAGAAGAAAGAACAAAAGTGGAATCACCTGGATGTCAATCTGGGCATGGACCATCACAGGCTGCTTAAACATCCGGGGGCAAGTGGTAAAGGTATCATTAACTATCCAGGTTGAAGCCCTTTTCAAAACCATCAGGTTCTGCTGAGTTGAGTAGCATATTATGCAGTCTTTGGCAGCAGGCCTGTTGTTATGGAGGAGGAAGTGCTCCTCACTTGGAAGCTACTTGAGCTTGTGGGTGAGCGTAAGCTCCAAGAGGACGTCCAAAGCCTTGGGGGAGGGGGATTGGCGGTGATACACTTATTGCTTATGAACTTAACCAACTTCTCTTGAGTTGGCACCAACTTGAGATTGTTGGGTTTTAAGTGCTGCAGGACTTTAATAGACAAATCAGTTGCTTGGAGGTGAGAGTATGTTGGGATCACCTAGACCAGGTACCATTTCAACATTTAAGTGATTAGATGATTGGGGGGCTCACAAGAGTGCTCCCCCTTCTCTGCAGTTACTCACTCCCAGCTCTCAGTGTTTAGCCAGGCTCTCAAGTCTTATCCTCACAGACAAAGTTATTGCTCTTGGTTTGGCGCTTTTGATTGTTACAATTAAAAATGTAGTTATCAGCTACATAGCCAGGGCTGCCCTTTACAGACATGATTAGGAAGTAATGGGGGAAGCGCTTGGGGATTTAAACTCTCCGTCCATATTACAGATATTGTGGATGGCCAGTGGATCCCAAGCCACATGACCAGAAGCTTTGAACTTCTTGGAGTACTCCTCCAACTCATCTTGGAGATCAGATGAGGGAGGGGGGAAGAGCCATCAGGAGAGGGAGGGGAAGGGTTCTTTGAGGCCTGCTTGGATGCCTCCTTTTTCTTACCAGCAGAAGAAGTGGGCTCCTTGGCAGCCTTTGAATCTTGGTACAGAGCTCCTTGGTGGGCTTGGGGTTGGCCACTGAGTGGTAAAATGAGTGATCAGTAAGATCACCATCAGATTTATTAGGGGAGTAATTTTTGGGGGAAGGTGAAGAGGATGTGGAAGATGAGGGTGGAGGGGGGAGGATTAGGAGGAGATGGAGTGGGAGGAGATGGGGTTAGAGACTTTGCCTTTTCAGGATTCTTGGCACGCTTGGGAGTGGAGGCAGTTTATTTGGAGCCCCTGGAGACTTGGCGCTTGGGCTGTTGGCTGTTCTTGTTTGATTTTGTTTAAAGGAAAGTTTAGCATTGTAAATAATAGAAGTATGAAAGATATGAAACACAGAGGTAAAACAAAGTAAAAGTTAAAAGAAAAGTATGCAAATAAATTTTATTTATCAAGAAAAAAAACATAAAAAAGTAAATAGAAGCAAAATAGAAACTCAAAGTTTAGATATAAATATTAAAACATAGAAAATAAGTGAATTTATGATGAAGCATCAAATAGTTAGGTTCAGCATAACATCTTAGTGTTAAATCAATGTAAAAGTTTAAGTGAAAATCAAAAAAAATATTAAAATTATATGGAGAGCAGCATAAAAAGTAGTAGATTTTAATTGCAAAAAATAAAAAAATTATTATATGGAATTTTTTTTATTGAGAGTTAGAAAATTCAAAGCATAGTAAAGTGTTGAGTTTAGCACTGTTTATCAGCTGGGAAAAGCTGAATTCCCACTGTCAATTATGCCAGAGTCAAGAAGAAACATCAAATATACTATGTTTTTTACATATAAAACTTGCTTAAATTTAAACCAGATTTGAAAGTTAACCCAAAAGCAAGGCAGTTTCATATGCTCAGAAATAAAAAAAAATAAGTTAAAAAATTAAATGAGTAGGAAGGTGTTTATTAGTGTTTAATTTATGCTGTGAGGAGCTGGGAGTGACTTATTTACCATAGTGTTAGTTAAAACGTTAATAAGCTCTCTGTACTAATCCCCAAGTTGAAGTGTCAAGTGGGTGAGTGTTGAGTGGTGCTCATAGTGTGTCACATATTAATTTAGCCTTAATTCTGAGCCTTTGATTAGTTAAATCTGAAACCAATTGGGTGTCAAGTGGATAGAATCAAACAAAAAAGATGTCAAGTTTCAGTTTTTTATAAATTACATATGAAATCTTTTAATAAATTGGGCTTAATTTATGTGGCACCACTTAATCCAAAAACCCGGGAATGACATAATGTAAAACAAGTGGTATATTTGATTAATGTCTTTACCACTAAATCCAGTATAGTGGTGCTTGGGAGCCTAATTGACAACTATGGATACTAATAACAAAAAATTAATTTTAAAAAACGAATTTTATATAAGTGCATATGTGTTTTATTAATAAAATTAAAATTTGGCTTAAAAAGTGTCAAATTGTCACTTTTTGTTTTAGAGTGTTGAACACAGGTTTTTTCATTTCTATTAGTAAATTTACTTATAAATTGCCCCTTAAATTGTATTTTGCTAACTGAATTGTTAAACGGAGTTGAGTTCAAGTAAATTTAACCTTGGTTTTTGGTTTTGAACCCCTAAATTACTAGTAAAAATTAGCTTAAATATGGTTAAGCCAAAAATACTAATAGATTCACATATGCAGCACTCAACTCCCTGGTACTTGACAAAGTGTCAAGTATCAGGGAGTCAATCACCAGGGAGTTGATTTTACCGCGTTGCCAATCTTCACACATATCAATATTCAAAGGCCATATTAAAATGACATTAATGGCGCAATTTACAACATCTCCCCCCTCAAGATTGGACACAGGGAGTTGATATTTGCAGAGTAATTTGGAGTTTACCCAGGTAAAAGTCAACAGAGTACAGTAGCTTCACAGTATACTCAACACCCTTCTTGTAGGTGACTTCACAGGGTCCAACCCAGAGGGAGTATAGCTTATGAGCATGCCCCCCAGTACAATTTTGTAATAGAGGACTAGCTCACCCACTTGTTACTAAGGGAGGGGGGCTCTGGGAGCATTAGAGGGCAAGAGTTCCAGGGTTTTGACCTTGTAAGCAGTAGAATAGGCAGTAGACTTGATGTCAATGATACAGTTAGTCAGGTCTTTGCAATGAGCTTTGGGATTAGTAGAGGCGCCAACCTCTATCAACAGGGGTCCCAAGATTGAGGGGGTAGTGGCTTCTTGTCCATACAGCATGGCAAAGGGGGACTGGCTAGTCACTCAGTGTCTGCGGAGTCTATACACAAAGAGGGCAGCAGGGAGAAACATATCCCAGTTAGCAGCATCAGAGAGAGTAAGTTTCCTCATGATGAACACAAGTTTGGAGTTTGCTTGTTCCACAGTCCCATTGATTGAGGGGTTATATGGTGAAGAGAAGGATTGATATGTACCCATAGCTTTTACAATGGACGTTATGAGGCAAGCATTAAAGTTGGTACCATTGTCAGAAAGCAGGTTTTGAGGGCAATCATGATAGTACAGTATATCTTGCAATAAGAAATTAGCAGTGGTCTTGGCGGTTATATCCTTGATTGCTCTGTCTTCAACCCATTTGCTAAAGTGGTCTACAGCTACCAAGATGAATCAACACCCAGACCTAGAACACAGGAGAGGGCCAACTGCATCAATACTCACAGTGTGGAAGGCATGCTTAGGGGGGATGAGCTTAAACTGATGTTGTGAAGGTTGGGGGCATTGGAGCTGATAAGAATGACCGGAGGCAAGGACATCAGGAATTAGGAGGCACATATTTTCCAAATAGAAGTTTTTGCACAACCAGTCATAAATCTTTGCTATGTCTCTGTGTCCCGTGTCAATGTGGGCTTGGAGGATCATGCCAACCCTTAAGCTGGGACAGACATAGGGCAGAAAATTGTTGTTGACTTTCTTCAAGAGTTGTCTATCTCAAATCACAGTATCCTTTGATAGGACTTGCAGGGCCAGACAAATGTCTTCTGGTTCAGTGGTCTAGGAGTCAGGGTACCCTATCAACTTTTATAGGCAATTGACGTCATCAGGATGGATGACTAGTATGGGCATCATTGAAAAACCATCAGCATTCTGATGTTGCGCACCAGGGTAATATACTATAGTGAAATTGTATCCTTGCAGGCTTAAGGCCCAATGGGCTAGTCAACCTTTGGGTTCCTTAAATTTTTGCAGCTACTTTAGGGAAGAGTGGTCTGTAACTACTGTGAAGTGAGTCCTGTAAATTTAGTGTCTAAACTTTTTTACTGCATGCAGAGCAGCTAGACATTCCTTTTCCGTGACACTATAGTTCTTCTCATGTTTGTTGAGGACTCGTGAAGAATAAACAACAGGTTGATCTACGCCTTCATTGTCAAGCTGGGCTAAGATGGCACCCACAGCTACTCCGCTTGCATTAGTGTACAAGATAAACTCTTTATCATAATCAGGGTAGACTAGGATAGGAGCCTCTTTGAGCTTGGCCTTCTGCGCTTCAAAAGACTGCTGTTGGCTGTCAGTCTACTCAAAGAATACATTGCAAAGGAGTTGGACAAGAGGTTCACTTAATTCAGCAAAATCAGGGATGAATTGTCAATAGTACCCCATCATACCAAGGAACACTTGGACCTTTGTAGGCTGGTGGGGGGCTGCATCTTGTCAATGGCTTCCACCTTATTATTCATAGGGTGTATTCCAGTTTGGGTGACCTTGTGGCCCAAGAATTCAAGTTGCTCCTTAAAAAAGGAGCATTTAGAGGGTTTGAGTTTCAGGCCTGCCTCCCAAATTTTGAGGAAGACAGCTTTGAGGTGGTCCAAATGGTTGGTAAAGGTGGAGCTAAACACAGTAATATCATTAAGGTATATGAGGATGCAGGAGAGCTTCAAATCTTTCAGGATGGAGTCCATAGCCGTTGAAATGTAGCAGGCACATTGCAGAGTCCTTGGGGCATACAAGTGGGTTTGAAAAGACCTTTTGAGATGATAAGTATAGCCTTTTCTCTATTTTCAGGAGACAAGTCAACCTGCTAGTATCCTGAGGCGAGATTATAGCAGAGAAAAACTTTGATCTCCTAATCTTCTAAGCACATCATCAATTCTAGGCAGGGGATAAGAGTCCTTTTTGGTGAGCAAGTTCAGGCGGCAGTAATCCATCACAATGTGGTGGCCTCCATCCTTCTTTTTGAGGATCAACAATAGGGAGGCCCAAGGGCTCTGAGAGGGGGCTAGTGGCCCAGCGTCTAAGAGCTGCTTAAGTTCCTTAGAGACCGGAGCATCTTCTACCCTGCTGTGGTGGTAAGGTTTGGCACAAAAGGGCGGGGCATCACCCATATCTATCTGGTGAATAAGCCCCTTTGCTAGTCCATAGTCAGTGGGTCCAGAGGCAAAGATATCTTTAAACTGGTCTAGTAGTTCCAGAACATCTTTTTGTTGAACAGGTGACAGTTGGGGGATGTCTGCGGCAGTGAACAGGGAGAGAACCTGAAGGTCTCCTTCAGGCAAGTCAAAATCACTAAACACTCCAAAGGATAGAGAAACGCCACTTATCTCTGAACCTAATATGCAACCATGCCATACAACCTGTCCCTTGTTAACCTTCATAGGCAGGGCAGTCAGGTTAGCCAACAACAGCTGTACAGGCTCCTTATGAGTTTGGTCCAAAATTCCAGGGCATAACTGAGGCTCTTTACAACTTAATGAATCAGGTGATTATAGCTCCAGAAGGATTTTCAGGTAGTTTGTAGGATATCTGGGAGTCTATAATCACTTGGGAGCCTGGAGAGATGGTAATAGCTGCAGGGGCAAGTAGAGGCACACCTTACTTGGCAGGACAAGAAGGAAGAGGGGAACATATATTGGAAGAATGAGTCCTGTACTTAAGTGAGAAGATACCAGTGGGGTACTCTAGCACACAAGTCTTCAGACGTTTTCCTGGAAGACAAGGGTTCTTCAAAAATTAGAGGGATCTCATACCTTAAGAGCAATAGGTACTCATCTCTAAGGTTCACAATCCCATTGTATTCTTGAAGGAACTGCATAAAAACCAGGAGATTGTAACTTTTTTCAAGGACAACCACAGGGATGCAATAAGAAGCGTCCCAAACCTTATTGGCAGGGTAGAGTAAGCACCAGTGGCTCAAGTTTGGGCCATGTCAGCTGTACCATATGATTGAGTGTAGTTGAGGTTGGGAGTCAGCTTAAGTTTTTTCATTAACTTGGACAATACCATATTGACTGGAGAGCCCGTGTCCAAGATGGCTTTGATCTTAACCTTTTGGATTGATACTTCCACACGAGTAGTATCTTTCCCAAAGGGCAATAAGACAGCCAGCACATCCTGAGCTGCCTTTAACTATTTCTCCCATTTATCCAGCATGCATTATAAGGCAGGAATTTCCTTATACACAGTCTGCAAGGGGAGAGATATGGTCACATTCTAAAAGAGAGCTTCTGCTAGTTAATCAGCCTCTTCAGATGAATCTACCAAGACAGGGGGACAATGAGCCTGATCCAAGTAAGGAAAAGTCACTAAAACCTTAGCTTCATTTGCAGATGGACAAGTTGTAGTTGTGGTCTTCCCCAAACATAGCTTGTAAGGGATGGAGACTGTCTCTAGGACTGCCAGCACCAAGTATCCATAACCATCAGAATCACTAGAGAGGTTATGGAACAATTGAAGGATAGTTGGGCTAGCTAAGGGGAAGATTTCTTGTCAGAAGGGGGATAAGAAGGAGATGGTCAGATTGGTCAGCTGAGAGTGTCTCTGCCTCTAAGCTGACCTCTCTTTTTCCGCCTGCTCCTTTGGGTTGCAACCCTCCACCCAAGGGTTGGTGCAGGTACATGAGTGATGCCCTATTTGACCACAGCTATGACATCCTTGTCTCTTAGATTGCCCACTTGGGCCTAGGGTCATAATGTGTGGAGTGCAGGAGGTGGCTCCCACATTGTTGGCCTTATTTTCACGCACAATGGTACCCCCATGGGTAAAGTCTATGTCCTGCAAGAGGATCTTGATACTCTTAATTGAATCAAGGGAAGCTTTGTAGGCCTTGAAGTGCAGACATAGGAGTTGGTTCACCTTCAAAGCATTTAAACATGCTGTGTACGCTTCCCAGGGAGTTAAATGACAACTGGTGATCAACTGTTGTCCTTCAATGTAGAAACAATAGGCAAACTCAGCCAAGGTTTCTTTGGGCTTGAATGTGATATGCATAAAGACATTCTTTTTGACTTCCAGGCTGAGATCTCCTCTGAATTCTTCAATTAAGAGTTGCTTCATGTCCTCCCAGGTGTCAATAGAAGTGAGTTTGGGGACCACAACTTCTTGGTACGTGGGATGCAGGCAGGTAAGAATATGTTCCTTCTTAAGTTCATTAGTGGCCCTGTGCATTGATGTCTTTTAGATTGTCAGAAAGGCAGCAATGGTAGAGGTTTTAGGGTCAAATATATGTTTAGATAAAGGCTTGTAATTGGGGTCAATGAATGAGGAGGTGGATTGGCTGTTGTCACCTGAGTTGAGGACATCAATGTGGGGATTGTCCTCAAACTCAGATTCTGCAGCAGGTTGTCTAGCCCAGAGGAGTCAAAGGCTTTTCTCTAGGGTATCCAAGGTAGAGCTGTTCTGAGCACTAATATCTCTAACAGTGGCAGCAGAAGCTCCAAATTTATTAATCTTAATCTGTTGTACTAATAGATTGCCAGCAATCCCATTGAGGAAAGTGGTCAGAGAAGTGGTCTGAGCAACCAAGGGGATGACCTGTCCATTCATTGTCTTGGTAAAACAAGAGAGGTTTTGTACTTCTCTCTCCAATGTGTTCTGCCTATCAGCAACATCATTTTTTACTTCCAATAGCTGATCCAGTGCAAGGGCACAGTTGACCTGGGGTCAGCCTTCCAAGCCAGGGCAACAACCATAATTTTCATGAGTGGGAGTACTATAAAATTTAGCTTCCTCTTCACCTTCAGATTCAGAAGACAAAGCATCAGGATTAGAGAGGCATTGTCTCAAGTATTTGATTTCTCCTTGCAAGGTAGCTACTTGGTTGGTGAGCAAAGCAATGCAAGAGTCAGGCATAGGCTCTATTATAGGAGGAGGGTTTCAAATAGCAGATTGACGCTGAGTGGTAGTCTTGAGCTCTGCTATGGCTTCTCATACCTTGGCTTCAAAGTCAGACGGGACCTCAACAGGAGGAGCGGGAGGTGTCATCTTGATGGATGCTACTCTATCATCCACATAATTTAATACTTGGTACAGAGTGTCACCTAGTGCAGTCATATCCAAACCATATTGATGCTGTAGATGGCGGCCCCAAGTATTGACATGAGTTCCAACCAATTTGAGCTGAGAATTAATATGTTTTTGAAATTGGTTAAGTTTGCTAACCAGAGTCTCAAAGTCCTGGGGATGCTTTAGCAGAGAGGCCTCAATTTTTCCACGCCATGTTGCTTTATGCTCATCCAATTTGCACAGTCAATCCTTGATATATCCAGGGAGCAAGGAACAAAGGAATTTCAGCAAGGAGGTCAAGTACTTCTGGGAGGCCAGCAAGTTGCGCTGGTTATCCAAAATACATGCAAAGAGACTGTGGGACCATTCTTGATATGCCATATTTTGAGCATGGTTATTTGATACAGCGGTGGCTACAGCATTTAAAAACTGGTTAAGGGATTCTAATGCAAGTTGATGGTGAACCAGGGCGGGTCAAATAAACTGGTTGACTAACACGCCAATTGTATCCATGGACTCCATCAGCGCAGGGGGAGACCAAAGTCCAAGAGGAAGGAGTACAGGTCTTTGGAAGCATACCTGGGACAGAGAACAGGGATAGTGTGCATTTTCATAGTTCCAGAGTGGAGGAGAGAGCAGGCGGCAGCACAAGCTTGTTTGTAGTTGAGAGAAAAAGCTGGAAGGGGGCCCACGCGGGCCCAGGGGACAGCACCAGTAACATGAGAGTTGAGGGGGCATTAGTGATGTCTTCTTCTAGGAGAGGACTAGAAACTTTAGGTTGTTTGGGTACTTCAGAAACAAAGGGAGAAGGACCATAGAATGCACGTGGGAACAGGGTAGCCAAGGGGCTTACAGCACCTGTAGTGAGCACCATTTTGTTGTGTTTGGCTCCTGGGGACAACATCCAGGAGAACACGGCAGAAAATCTTTATAACAAAAGATATGAGGCTTGAAGCTAGCCTTGGGTTAGCCTTCAGGGCAAAATTAAGGGCATGTACCTTAATTTCCTGGAATACAAGATGAGAAATTCCTTTTGGAAAAAGGAAAGGAAAAATCTTGAAGAATATTAAAGCCAACGCAAATGTGGATGAACTTGTCTTTATTAGGAGAAATGATTATACATAATAGTAGACAAGGGCCAATGATCACTCATTAGGTAGACAGAGTGGCAGAATGAGTCATGTTAGGATGAGGTCATACCAGGATCAGTCAAGGACAGGGTTGATATTCTGGAATGGGTGGATATTGAGCCAGACCCATTTGCAGAAGGCAAGGAATTCCTGAAATCAAAAGCAAAACCAATTAAATCTTCACAAATATCAATATTCAAAGGCCATATCAAAATGGCATTAATGGCCTCAATTTGCAAAGCATAGCCAGGGGCCAACAAAACTTCTTTTAAAGAAAGAAGGAGAGATGGGAAAGAAAAAACTTCAAAGTGAAACATCACTGGATTACTACACTGTGTTGATGGATTGCTATTAAAGTTGCTTGATTACAGTTGATTTTATAAAACGCTAATTATAAAATAGAATTATATATTACAATCCCTTTTTACCAAGCATCTAATTTTTAGCTATCCTAAAATGGAATATGGTGGTTTTTGAGAATGCCTATGATTCCTAAAAGAATTAGCACAAATCCACTCTAGATCCTTTGACTTCCTGTTTGAGATGCCCATAAATTATATTTATTTTAAATTCACCTTATTTTTGATTTGAAATTTGGTTCTTGGATTTTAAAATCCTGCAATTTTATAATTGTTAATTTTTACATGCTGTCTATGATTTGTTAGACATACAGAAAATCTCAAATTGTACATTAGAATCCCACATTTCTTATTTATGGATTCTGCATTTGCTTGTTGTGTTTTGTCTTTAGTTAGTTGAGTTATCTGCTCAAGGGATTTAAAATTAGCCAACTTAAATAAATCAAAAAAGTCAACTTAAATAGCTGATTTTATTAACTATTTTAATTTTCACTCAGCTGAGTTGCTTGCAAAAGTGATTTGAAATTTGGACTAAGGATTTGGCAATCCCGCATTTTTACGTTTAGCTTCTGAATTTACTGTATTTGACCCTGTTTACTGTCAAGAGTCAGTCCCAATAGCCATTATACAGAAGCTTCAGCCAGTATTTGACACTAGCTATGAGCCCTATGTAAGCAAAGGTGACCAAGACAATAATGAGCCATAATTTTACAGAACTATGGAGGAGCAGAAGGTGTCAAAAGATGTCACAGTCTTCTACAACTAGATTCCTATATCTTGTCTGTCAGTAAATGTGCAGAATCCCTATGTTGAGTCTGGGTAAATCCAACCCCACTTACTGTGTCTGTTTTCATTGAGACTCTTACTGTTATATGACTCTTGTTGTAAAATTTAACAAGTTTTTCCTTCAGAGTAGTGACCTTATTACTAAGCTCATTGTTATTATCTATCCACCTTTTTCATTATTTCAACACTTTTTTCTTCACATAGCTGGATTACCTTGATCTCAAAATTTGCTGCTGCTTTCATTTATTGAAAGATATCTTCAAACACAAACAACAGATTCAACAAATCCCAGGAATTGATCCTATTTCCCTGAGCAGGAGTCTCTTCCTTGGCAAAATATAGGGTGTGTCAAGTTGCAATTTATTATTTGACCTAATAAAGAACTTGACAAAATTCTCAATTACTTAGGACTTGAGGTTCTGGATTTAAGTCTATTTGTTCTGGGTATGAGTAAGAGATATCTTCCTAGCAAATGGAAGATGAGCAACAAAAACTCAATACCAAAATTAATGAGAAAAATTGAACTTATTTTATTAAAGAAAAGGGCATTTGATTTTATATCCAAATGTAAAGTCCTAGTAGCCTTAGTGGAGATACTTCAGGAAGCAAGAGGCTGGTAAAGATCTAGATGGTTTAGATATTGATGTTGACCTGTATTTGGGTAAAGAGAACTCAACAAGTTGCAAGAAAAATAAATAGCTTTCACATAGATCAACCTGCAAACTAGAATTAAATAGGACAATAAAAACCGCTAGTGAATTTAAATTTACAACAGATCCTGCCTCAAGATTGGACTCAGGGGGAGGGTGGAGCATAGGAACTTGGCATCAACCCAAGCAAAAGGACAGCCAGAAAAATTCATCTTCACAGTGTACTTGGGGCCCTTTTTGAAGATCATGGTAAGAGGGCCAACCCAGAGAGAGTCAAGCTTATGGGTGCAGCCACCTGTCTAATGTTGGTAGTATAGAGCCTGATCTCCAATATTGAACTCAGAAACAGGGACACACAAAGCATCTGAGGAGATAATTGCAAGGTCTTGTTCTTATAATCAGAGGTATAGGCAGTTGCCTGGATGTTTATGACCTTATTGACTAACTATTTGACCTGCTGTTCAGGATTAAGTGCAGCGTCTATCTCAACCAATGTATGTCCCAAGGTTGAGGGGGTGACGGCTTCCTGCCAATACAGCATAGCAAATGAGGAGAACACAGAAGTACAATGTTTTCTTGGGCAGTAAGCAAAAAGGGCATCGGGTAGGTATAGGTCCCAAATAGAGGTATCCAAATGGGTTAAATTGTGCATTATAGAGATCATAGTAGAATTGGTGTTATCTAAAGTACCATTTGTAGAAGGGTTGTAAGGTGCAGCAAAGAATTGATGGGTACCCATGGCTGTAACCAGTGGAGTTACAAAGCAAGCGTTGGAATTGGTCCCATCATCAGAAATGAGCACCTGGGGGTAGTCATGGCAATAGAACACATCCTGGATAAGAATGTGGCTGTGGTTTTTTCTGTAATATATTTGGTAGTCCTAGCTTCTAACCACTTACTAAAGTGATCCACTGCAATGAGAATAAACCAAACCCCAGAACAAGAGCAAATCAGAGGACCTACAGCATCTACGCTGACAGTGTGAAAGGCGTATTTGGGCAACACCAACTTGCACTCATACTGGAAGGGACAATGGTGCTGTAGTTGAAAGTCATGTCATGCCCCCATAACATCATGAACTAATACAAGCATGTTTTCCCAGTAGTATTGCTTAACCAGCCAGTCATGAGTCTTGGATATCACATCATGTTGGTGTCTAGATGAGCCTGCAACACAACTGATACTTGCAAGCTTGAACCCATGTAAGTTAGGTATAGGGGCCCAAATTTCTTGAACAGTTGATTATCCCTAACTAAAGTTTCTACAGATAACTTTTGTAAAGCCAGACAGGTACCTTCAGGTTTAGATTCTCACGCAGTAGGGTAGCCTATGAGCTTGTACAACTGATTGGCTTCAGCAGGATACAGAGCTAGGATAGATATTTGGGACAGAATATCAGTGTTTTGGTGTTGAAATCCAGGACAATGAACCACAGTGAAATTGTAGCCTTGTAGTTTTAAGTCTCAGTGTGCTAGCTGTCCTTTGGATTCCTTTAATTTTTGTAGCCAACAAAGGGATAGATGATCAGTGACCACCGTGAAGAGAGTGCCATAAATGTATTTGCAGAACTGTTTAACTGCATGTAGCACTGCTAAACACTTCTTCTTGGTAATATTATAGTTCAAATTATGCTTGTTGAGAATGTGAGAAGAATAAGTAACAGAGTGGTCCACCCCTTTGTTGCCCAGTTAAACCAGGATAGCCCCTACAACAACCCTTGCTAGCATTGGTATATAAGATGAACTCCTTATCATAATTGGGGTATATCAGTATGTGATCCTTTTGAGCTTCTGCTTTAAAGCGCCAAAGGACTGCTGTTGGTTTTCAGTCCATTCAAAGAGTACATCTCTAAGCAACTAGACTAATGGCTTGCTCAGCTCTGAAAAGTCATGGATGAATTGTTGGTAGTACCCCACCATTCCTAAGAAGACCTGATCCTCTCAAAGGTTGGTGGGGGGCAACATGTTGTTGATGGCATTCAATTTGTTTGTCATAGGTTGAATCCCTGTTTGTGTAAACTCATGTCCCAGAAACTCCAAACAGTACTTGAAGAAGGAGCATTCAGATGGCTTTAGTTTGAGGCCAGCTTCTCATATCTTGAGGAATACAGCTTTTGAATGATCTAAGTGTTTATTGAAGGTGGCAATGAAGACCATGATGTTGTCTAAATAAAATATCACACAGGGCATCTTTAAGTCATGGAGGATTGATTTCATAGCTTTCTGGAAAGTGGCAGGTACATTAAATAATCCCTGAGGAATGTGGGTGGGCTCAAAAAGCCCCTCAGAGGTGACAAGATCAGCTTTTTCTCTATCTGAGGGAGATAAATCTACTTGCCAGTATCCTGAAGCAAGATCCATGGCAGAGAAAAACTTAGAGCCTCCTAGTTGACGTAGAGCATCATCAATACAAGGCAGGAGGTAAGAATCCTTCTTAGTAAGATAATTGAGGTGTTAGTAATCCATCACAATAAAATGTCCACCATCTTTCTTTTTCAGGATCAACATGTGAAAAGCCCAGAGACTCTGAGAGGTGGCTAGTTACACAGCCTCCAAAAGTTGTTTTAACTCTTTAGAGACCTGTGCATCCTCAACTCTGCTACAGCAGTAAGGTTTTGCTCTAAATGTAGGAGTGCTACCTGTATCAATTTGATTTATAATCACTTTGGCCAGTCTGTAATTGTTAGAGCCTTGTTTAAAGATGTCAGAAAAGTGATCTAGAAGATTTAGCACATCAGATTGTTAGACTGGGGCCAGTTGTGGGAAATCTTGAGAAAAAAAGAGATACAATGTTTTAAGCTCAACTTCTGGCAAGACAAGATCACTGAACATCCCAGAGGGGTGGAGATAATGAACAGCTGGTACACTCAAAGGTCAACCATGTTCCAGGATTTATCCTTAGAAACTTGCATTGGAGAGACATTCAAGTTAGTTAATAACAGCTAGACAGGTTCTTTGTGAGTTACATCCAGAATCCCAGGGTATATGCAAGACTTAGTTTGTTCCAAAGACTCAGGAGTGTATAATTCCAAGAAGGTTTTAGAAGGAAGTTTGTATGAAACCTGAGAGTTTACTATTACTTGTGAGCCAGGGGGGATATAGAAGGCGTGGTGAGTCAATAGAGGGACTCTCTCTTCTGCAGAACATGAAGAATGTGGGGGCTTTATATTAGAGGAATGAATTCTAACCTTCAAAGCAACAATGCCTGTAGGATATTCCAGTAATCAAGTCTTTAACTGCTTTTCAGGAAGTCAAACAGCTCCCAAAAATATAAGAGACATATTATAATTCAGGAGAGATAAAAATCCTTCCTCGAGATTAATAATTCCATTATATATTTAGAGGAACTGGGTACCAATCAGAGATTATAGCTCTAATTCTCTAAGCTCACAGCAGGAGAGGATAAAAGCAGCTTTCTGAAGCAGAGGGTTAAAGGAGAGTATGCTCTAATAGCACAGGTGATTGACAGCCCATTTGTACCATAAAACTGGTTGTAGGTGAGATCTGGAACAAGCTTGAGCTTTTTCATGAGCTTAGAAGAAATCACATCAACAGGAGATTCCTTAACTAGTATGGCTTTAATCTTCACTTTATGAACAGCTACTCCCATTTGAGTGATATCTCTTCCAAGTGGGGAAAGGATAGCTAGCACTTTGTTGGATGCAGAATTCAAATTTTCTCATTTTTCCAAGGTGCAGCAGAGGGCTGGGATCTTCTTATACACAACTTGTAGAAGCAAGGTGACCTGTACATTCTGGAATATAGGCTTTGGATAGATTTTCAGCTTCAGCAGAAAACCCAACCCACACAGGAGCCCAGCTAGCTTGAACAAAATAAGGTCAAGCAATCATCTCTTGAGCAGTAGAAGATCCAGGTACTACCTTAGCATCAGTGATTTTCCCAGAGCATAACTTATAAGGTACAGAGATGGTCTCTGGGAAATCCAGTACTGTGTACCCATGGCTAACAAGTTTGTTGTTTTCAGATTTTTCAGAGTTAGAATCACTATGCATATCATGAAAGAGATGCAGAATGAAAGGTGCAACAGAGGGGATTTAGAACCAGGTGTAGTAGGGGGTGTAGTGAGAGCAGTGATAGGAGAAGACTGAGAAGGGTATTCAAGAGAAAGTGTCCCTTCTCTAAGTTGACTGGGATTTCCTGACTGGCTTCTAAGATCTGCAACCTCTACTTTTGGGTTGGTACAGACTTGCAAACAATAATCTACAATCCCACAATTATGGCATCCTTGATGCTTAGGTTAACCATTTTTGTCAAAGGGTCATAATGCAGGAAGGGTGGTTGTCTCAACCAGTTGATTTAGATCAAGCCTCTCTAATCACAGGGCTAGTATGGATCAGATGCATGTTTTTTAAGAGTGTCTTGATTCTCTTCTTGAATACAGCATTGGCTTATGCACCTTAAAGTGTAAAAATAGAAGTTGATTTACTTTAAGGGCATTAGCACAGGAGGTGTACACTTATTTCACAGTGAACTGACAACTAGATATTAGCTGTTGGTCCTCCATGTAGAAGCAATTGGCAAACTCAACAAGCTAGTATTGGGCTTGAAAGAAATGTGCATTAGGGCATCTTTCTTAACCTCCAAGCTCAAGTCTCCACCAAACTCTTTGATCAACATCTCCTTCATTTGGGCCCAATTAGTGATGTTAACTAGTTTGAGAACCATCACCTATTGGCATGTAGGATGAAGACAGGTTAGAATGTGTTTCTTCTTAAGCTTGGCAGGTGCTCAACACATGACTGTCTCATAGATAGTGAGGAAAGCAGCAATTATTGAGTTTTTGGGGTCAAACACCTGTTTGGAGGATGGCTTGTAGTTAGGATTTATACTGTTATTGGAAAATCCATTGGAACTTTCTTGAGAGTTAGAGTTGAGAACATGAATCTTGGAGGTGAACTCAGCTTCACTCTCAGCGGGAGGTTGAAGAGCTCATAACTGACATAAATTTTCTTCTAAGGTAGTAGAAAGTGGTTGCCTTCTGAGCCCCAGTATCTCTAGAGACATTGTCTACTCAAAAGGCATTGTTTATATGTATTTTCTGTACAGCTTCAGTGGATCAAACTCCAGCAATTTGCAAAGGCAACTCTTTTACCTGTAAAATGAGAGGAGAGAAGTGCACATCCAAGTTCTTGGTGAGATCACTTGTCTCTTGTAGATCATTGCCAAGGGTCTTGTGGTTGTGAATGATCCTGTTAATGTCCTGATTAAAGTGGGTAATAAGGGTTGCACACTTAATTTGGGGCTCAAATTCTCTCCCAGAGACACAGCTTTCTTTCTCAACAAGAGGTTAAGTGCTACCAGAAGATACCATGGCAGCCCACAAAGCTTTGACTTTGGCTCAGATTCTAGCCATCTGTTCAATCAGCACAGTTATCTGTGGATAAGGTGTAGGCAGAGGAGTGGCTGAAGCAGCAGAAGCCTGCTGTCTGGTAGTAGCATTGAGTTTTTGAATTGCCTCCCAGATCTCCTGAAATTCAGAGTTAGTATCATTATCAGGAGAAATAGGTGACTTGAAGTTCTCAGACTTGAATTATCCTCAAAGTAGTCACTGAGGCCTTGGAGCTTGGCCATCTAATCTGCATGGGCAGTCTTAGTAGCTTCTTTTCATAAAAAGGTAGAAGAAGTTAAAAAGGCTTTCAATAATCCCATCTGTCCATTCAGATGATCAAAAAGATGGTTAAGCTTCTGGATGAGATTATCTAGGCCATATCTTTTCAAAGTGAGATTGGCTTCAATGGATTCTTATCAAGCAGCCTGATCAAATTCATAAGCTTAGATAATCATGTACATAGTTGGGAAGAAAGGTATAAATAGCATCTACAGTTGATTGTAGATGCTGCTGAACCAGAAGGGTGTCACACTGATTAGCCAACAACAACAAAAAAAACTTTGGGACCATTTATGGAAGGCCACAAAATAATCATAGTTATTGTAGGAGGCAATCAGCATGGCATTCAACTGGAAAGAGTGTAAACAAAACAATTGGTGATTAATGGGTGTGCGACTGTACAACAATCACCGTTAAGTATTTAGCCAAATAAATACTCCAAGATATAAAGTTGCTCGTTTTTGCTGTTTTTTTTCATGAAGATAGGTTTGGTTGGAATTCTTCAGGTAAATGTTCCTGGAAACTTATTATCTATATTCAATAAAAGAACAGGATGCAAGATTGGCTGAATCAATCTTGGAGACTAGGCATCTCAAAATCAATTTAATTGACCAGGAAGATTAATTAAAAAGATATATAGGAATATAATTAATGAGGATTTAATTATATTGGTTAATTGCCTTGACTGTTTCAAGAGGTATTGTTATGGTTAACCATAGAAAACCCCCTAAATTTGAGTTTAAAAACACTGTGGTGGTGTTTTATTTGGGGTTTGAAGCATTTTAACGGGTTTGTAAAACACTAGAAAACTATTAAATGTAACAATAACTGAATAAAGGTAGTGATGCCTAGGAATTCAGGTTTGATCAGCTGGTTCCCAGTTGGAACATTGATAGCTGAGTTTTGGGATGTGTAATCCACAGGGTTTTGGCGCCGGGAGCTGGGGAAGCTCCATGCTGAGTTGATACATTGGGTTGAATGGAGTCAGGTGATTTCTTACCATTGTAAGTTGGTTCTCATAGGTTGATAAATATTGGTGATCTTTTAGATAAAGATCTAGGTTTGAATGAATTGAATGCCATAGACCACGTGATATGAATCATAGGTTGATTCAGGAACCAGAGGGGTTTTTAGCCAAATTTGCCCCAAATGGTATATAAGAAAAAACAGCTAATTTTAAATAAAATATATTGTCAATTTTGACACTTTCCCCTAAACTTCTTTTTAATTATCATTTCTTTTTTATTACTATTTGAAAGAGCAAAATTTGGGGGTGCTTTGTGTAGAGACTGCTGCTGCAGAAAAGGAAGTTTCTACCAGCTCACTTGAGGAGGCTTGGGCTAGTCTGGAGGTCTCTAAGATTGCACCTGAGGAATCTTTGTTAGGAGTGAAATCAGCTTTTGAAGAACTATACTCCAACTATTTTGCCAAAGAAGGAACCCCAGCACAAGGGAATCAAGTTTATGCATGGGACTCCTGGAACTTGATGTTAGGGTTTGATGAAAGATTGCAACAAGTGAAGGACAGAGCCAATCATGAAGTTGAGAAGTTAATAAATAGAGAGGAAAAGTGTCAAAATTATGGCTTGTTGGAGAGATGACAATAAAGTGTTGTCTCACAAAATTGATCCCCTGGAGGCAAAGCTCCTCAAAGCTTTTTCATAGGAAGTTAACAGTGACAAGAGTCAAGGGCAAGATAACAGTAAGTTTGACTGGTTAGACCTGGATCTGTCACAGAGCGCAGGTTAAAAAAAGTATTGGAGGAGGCTCCCTGTAGCTAGTAGGGATGAGGCATAAAAGTTAGCAGGCCCTTGTCTGACCATCATTAGGCAGTAATTTAGCCCTCCAATCACAGGTTTGAGTTTTTAGCCCTTATTACTGACAGTACTTCTACCTTGAACCAATACAAGTGCAGTCTCATACACTTGTTCAAATGTAGGTGTTGCCATAGTATTGGGTATCGCAGGAGGCTGAGGAAAAGAACCACCATAGATGGGATAGCAGGTGGGTCTAAGATGTCCTCTTCCAAGTGAGGACTATAGATAGTATGCAAGTTACTGCCAGCAGAAGAAGGGCAGGGAGGACCAATGAAGGCAGTGTCACAAGGCTTGAAGGCACGGCTTGTAAACCCTGTAGTGAGCATCATTTTGTTGAGTTGTGGTTTACTATTTAGCATAATAAAGAACTTGGGCAAAAGTCTCAAATACATAAGACTTGAGGTTCTATTTAAGCCCATTTAATCTGAGTATGATTAATAGATATCTTCCTAGCAAGTGGGAGATGAGCACCAAGAATTCAATGCCAAAATTAATGAGCAAATTGAACTTATTTTATTGGAGGAAAGAGCATTCAAATTTATATTCAAATTTAAAATCCTAGTAGCCTTAGCAGAGATACTCCAGGTGATAAGAGGCTAGTAATAATCCAGATGGTTCAGATATTGATGTTGGCCTGTATTTGGGTAAAGAGATCTCTACAGGACCAAAGCAAAATAAATAGCTTTCACAACTAGATCAACCTGCAAACTATCATTCAATAGGCCAATCAAAGCCCCTAGTGAATTTGGATTCACAACACAGGGTAATCAAAATGCCTAATAAATTTGAATTCACAACAATGCATGGCATCATACTCATGCTTAGGGATCATAGCAATTGGCTATTGCATCAGGGAATCAAAAGAAGACAGCTGTGTATCTTAGATGATTGGCTACTGCTGTGAGCATTCAAGGCCGTATTGATGAAAATTTCAGCAACATTATGACACATGAAAAGCTAGTGCAATTCCGGGTAATAAGAAACACTGGTTAAATGTTGTTACATTTTAAAAGATAGAGTGAATCATTTTTGTAGCAGTTGTAATGAGATAAAGAATAATTTTCTTAGATGCTGTCATATGTGAGGATATGATTAGTACTGTGTTAGGAAGAGCTAAGAAGAGTCAAAATAATAATTAATTTTTTGAAGATGGCTTCTGATCATGCAGAAACACTTGCTAGAATAAAGATGATTTTATTATAATTAAAAATTATTATAATTATATCCCTCCAAGGGTTGATATCTGGGTTGCCGGCAAATTCTTCTAGGACATTTAACACATCCCTATTTTGGATAAATGATAGCCCAGGTTTGGTGCTTAACGCAAGCCAACCAATAAAATGTCATTTTTCATCCAGCACAGGTGATCCTTTCTGATGTAGGGCTAAATGCTTTGGGGTCACTTTTTTCATCTTGGTTACTCCTTCAAATTTTTTGCTTAGAAATACAACTAGTTTGGAAGATTCAAAATTCAGATATTTTAACCTGGCACTGCTGCAGTGCTTAATATAAAGTTGTGATGGCTCATTGGCACCTAAAATATTTGCTAGGCAGTGCCTGTAGTTTTTTAAGTGGTGTGACAGAGCTTGACATAAAATTATGGTGTCCCTTTGGCATCTAAAATATTTTCCAGAAAGCGCTGTGACACCTGAAGCTTTTCTCAGATGGTGTGGTGGTGCTTTAGGTGTTATCTGAGTGGTGCAGCAGTACTTATCATTGGATGGATTTGTCACAATGTCATAAATCTACTGCTGATCCCAAATATATATTATGTTATCATTTTATAAAGTTTGTTTGTTACAATCCTAATTTGTGGGCTCCATCATAATTGTCATCATTTCTTGGTCAAAAATCCTAACAAATATCTTAGGATTGAACTCTTGGATCTTTTCTGCAATGTTGTAAAACAAAACACCCTATGTCTATGTTGGCATGACCAGCAGGAAATATAGACACATTGTGGCTGTCTATTCAAATCTTCTTCAATGTCTTTCCCCTGCATTACATTTGATGGCTCAGGAATATGTATTATTTGGAATTGGCTGAGCTCCAGATATTGAGAAAATCCAAAAAAAATCTTTTGTACATATACTCCTTGATGTAAATGAACAAGGTTTGATAAAGCTACACTTTTTAGAAAAGATGTCATTAATGAATCAATGACAGTGCCTTAATTATGCTTTTTTATGATATAAGTGTTCTTTTTTCCCACAATCCCGCAATTCTGGACATGTGATGCTAATTTAAAACAGGATTCAAATATGTTATTGTTTGTAATACTAGACAAGCAGGGGTAATTGTGGCATAAATATCTGGTTTATGAGAAAAATCATATCCATTATCTTGCTTTTTACTTGTGTGTTGGTTAGAAAAAGAGCAAGAACACTAACAATAAGCTCATTAATCCAGAGCTGTACAGTGCAAGAAGCAAGAAAAATGCCAGAAGCTCAAGTAGGTGTCTGACCTCAGTTATTCAGAGGTATGGGTCCCATTAAAGGAGGTCAAGAATAATAAGATAGGCATTTCTGAGCTGGAAATCTGACTGTTTTCTTGCTTCTTAAGAATCTTTACACTACCTCTCTTTATGAGAGCCCAAAATTTTTGTCTTATTACTGCCTCAGTGAATTTTAGGTGAATGGCAATTTGAGCAGACATTATGCTGCTTTGATTGGGGCTCATTATTTCCTCAAAAAATCATTATTTATCAGTCATTGCTTGAGCAGGCACACTTGTCATACTGGTATACAGATTAGGAAGGGCTTGATCTGATTGGTCTGAATTGGTGTGCAATAATTGAATTGGGTTAGAGGGGGGATTAGTTACCTGGTGTCATGATTTCTGGATATTGACTAATTAACAGATTCAACAAAATGATGTGGGCCAGCAATTAATTACTATTAGTAATTTTTTTAACAAAATAATGCGGGCTGCAGGTTTGTGGAATTAATGGTCAAATCATATATTGGCATTAACATAATTCTTATTCCTAATTAATGAGCAAAATATTCAGATATTGTGCAATTAATTAGTCCACCTCAACAATCACCTCAAACATACTTCTCATAATAATTACTATTCTAAACTTTAATCCATTCCTAGAACAAGGGCCATCATATGAGCCATCATCTGAATCACTTCTAGAAAAGTCCAACATGGACTGGGCTGTCACGCCAAACACTCTAAGATAAAAGGCTTTGAGCCTATTGTATTTTTCAGGCACCCACCCACTTGGAAGTAATCTCCCAAGGTAGTGAATAATTGCAGAGGGATTAAGACCAGTAACCAATGAGCCCACAGGCAGGGACACTATGCCAAAATGAAAGAGTTTCCCAACTAGGCAATAGTGGCCCAATAGTGGATTGAAACGGCCAAGGAAGAGGTATGCTCCTAGGTAACATAAGAGAAAGGCAGAGGTCAATGGGTGAAAGACATGGGGTTTGACAATTGTGTGGGCAGACTTGTAGTTCTGAGGCTCTTTCTTCCAAGGCGGGTTGTGAGACACGGGTGTGGCATTATATCATACTCCAGGGATTACTCTGCGCCAAGAGCTATCTAAATACTGAGTTTTAGGAGAAGTGCCTGAGTCTGCACACAAACCTATCAAAATGCTGGCAAACACATTTGGCAACAGGACCATCCAAAAGACCCATTTATACCCAAAAACTCCATAAAAGAAGTATTGGGTAATCTCATGGCTAGGATTAGGAAAACACTAAGTCAAGCTAAAAACAGGCAATTAATTCACTTGTGTGAATGTAGACTTTATTGATTGAAAAAGTAGTAAAATGTAGCTCACCAGCTTTTTATAGCATGGTAGCTTAGAAATAATCTGCAGACAGTGTAAAGGAGATCAAAAAGTTTGAAGATGGATCTAGGAAACCTGGGGGTGAAACTGGGGAATTTGGAGCAACTGGAACTCACACCAAGGCTTTTTGTAAGTGAAATTAGCTTAATCAGAACATTAATAGCAGAATGTTTATTTTTAGCTAAAATTATTTAGCCTAGCAATAAGGTCCAGCACTGGGAAGCCCAAGTTTTCCCCAGCTGATAGCTGGAGAATGGAAGAGGGGCAGACAACAGAACCAGAGTTTTCCTAATTAGAATTCATATTAACAGTGTCAACCGCTTTATGAACATCACCATTGATGGTCTGGAGCTGGTTCAAAGTTAAATTAGCATTAGATGATTGATTGAAGCCTTTTATTGAAGGAAAATTAGTCAATAGGAAGATTAACACTAAAATTATCATCTAGGTGACCAATTAAGCCCAGGGAAGTCTTAGGTTTGATCCCTGTCCCTGAATTAAAACAATAATTCAATTCATCTGGAATGGTTTTAAAACGTAAATTAGGACAATTACTACTAACTAATTTAGATTTCCCAATATTTCTCAATAACCCTGGCTTGGGATATCCCTCTGTGGTTGGCTTTTTCTTAGTATTGTTGACAGGAATTTCCTCCAGATGATTCCTGACAGTATTAGAGTAGCTCTAATTAAGTGAAACAATCATCGCCATGAACTAGTAGCCAACCACTGGCTAGCTAGCCATGAAAGTGGCCCAGGTAGACAGAAAGAATGCCAAACTGTGGAATATGTCAAGTTAGCCTTCTGCTAAAAACACCCCAAAAAGGATGGTCCTCCAGTTGTGTTGATCTAATGCTACTTCAGTCTCTTCTAGCGTCATGAGCTAACTCAGATAAAATGCGGGCAGGTGGGCCTCCTTACAGCCAGTCCAAAAGAATAAAATACTGATGATTCCTTATTGACTTGATGATTGATCCAAGTCCTATTTTCTTAATGTGATCCTCTCCTCAGATTTATTAGTAGAGCAAAAGATGATACTGTTGCCATACAGTATTAATTCCTATATTAAAATATAGAGACAGCAACTTATAAACCTATATTCATAAGTAAGAAGAACCATCCCAAATCCTTTGGGCCTTGGGCCCTGTCAGACTTGCTACTTCTGATGACAACAAAATATTCTGGGCCAAAGGTTTCATCAAAGCCACGGGTTCTCTCTACTTTCCTAATGTTAGAAGACTTAGGATATCAGCTGAGGGATGGTAAAATACCATGGTCCGCAATTTTCTGACACCTGGGTTTTCACACTTGACACAGTCTCAGGTCAGGTCAGGTCTTAGGAACCTCATGTTAGCTGTCAAAAAACAAACCAAGTGCTGCACCTGGAAAAATTTATGAACTTATCCTCCTTGCAGCTTAAGTTGAGTTTAGTGTACATGGGCTTAATAACAATTATGATCACTTGTCAAAATCTGAGCTTGTAGTTGCTTTTGGTACAGCTCATTTACAATACCAAAGTTCTTATTACTATTATCAACCCCTCTAAAATAAAAGTTAAATAAGTTTCATTGAAACATAAAACTAAAGTATTGACATAATATTAATTTATTAAAGTTTGTTCTCCTATTTAATCACTTCCTCAGACATTAATGGTCAAATTTAAAAGCCTAAAAATTATCATAATGAGTAGTTTTCTGAATAAAATTTCATGATTTACTCAAAAAAACACTTGTTTATTTTGAGCCACAAAAATAATCAATATTGTCAAAAAGTGAGTTTTTTGTGTTTGAAAATATCACATTTTTTATTACAATAGTAAAAGTTTCAAAGCCCTGGGCGGGAATTGAACCCGTGCCTAGTCACCAGGCAGGGCGAGCAGGTGTGGGAGTTTGGCTGCACCTGAATTTACTTTGAAAAGCAAAAAATCAGGTGCAGGAACTATTTCTGCCCTGGTGGTAGCTGCAGGACCTGTTCTGGGCCCCAAAAGCTATGCCCAAGCCTTGGTAGGTTTGGCTGGGCCTGGGCAGGCTAATTTTTAGCTGCCTAGTAAACCCAGTCCAAGACCACCCTCCTTTTAGTAATTTGGGGTCCTCAATTGGGGACCCCTTTTTTAATCAAGTTCCTTGGCCTCAGTAAATCCTGTCAAGCCAGCCCAAAAAAGGTGATCATATTGGGAAAACCCCCATAACCCTAGAAGCCAAACCTGCTAAAACCAATGGTCAGCCAAGCCAGGATGGACCACCAAAAAGCCAAACAACTCTTTCTGAAACCCCCAAAAATAACCATGAAGCAGCCAACCAAACAGCTGAACCTGAGATGCCAAGCCTGGCCACACAGATAGCATCAGAAGAATGCCCAGAGGATCTTGCATGTGAGTAAGTATACAAGTCAGAAGCACTATAGAAATTCTGTATTGCCATCCTTCCCAATAAAGTTGTTATGCACCTTTGGTTCACCAATCTGTTTTCATACCTATTTTTGATACTCTTCCATTTGCATTTTCCAAAACACCAGTACTCATCCTCAGGAATAGATAGCGATACTTCAGTTGAAAAAACTGAAGCCTTCAACTACTACCACCCACTCAACACTACATTTGGCCCTGTGCACTTCACTGAGTATCTCCCCAATTCTGACCATGAACCTTGGATCTTGGAAGACTTGCAGTGATACACCCGCCCAAACACCCCAAGAAACCCTACCAAATTGTCTGTGACAGCAGGGAAATCACTATATACCTATTGATCTTCAACAAGAAGTACAATAATCCTGCTGCCTACTTGGTCACAATGAAACCACCACCAACACAAAAACCAATCATCTCAACCTCATCCACATCTGATGCCACTGGCCAGAGTAGTTGATTCCTGGAAGTGCTTTACCTGGTGCTCACAGGATTGATTAATTCTGCCTTGTCAGCAGCCAGGCCCTGGGCTGTGGCTGAAAAGGCTCTTTCCTACCTGTCAAAGTTAGGTCCTATTATATGGTGGGTCATGCCAGTACCTGTTATAACTTCTTACTCACCTGCTGGAGCATTGCAGTACTCCTGGTATCCTGACATTTGTGACCAAACCAATTTTGATCTCTGATTTTATAACTTTTTTACATAGTCACTATCACATTTTATGAAGATTATTTCATATTATGACTGGTTTTTTTTGTTTTAAATACAGGTTACTTTTATTTTATTTTAATTTTGTTGTGTGATTGACTATTTTTGTAATTCAGACAAAGATAAATGAAACTTTTATTGAGTAAATTGACTTTCAATTGGAACCAGTTGAAACTCATTGTGTGACTGAATCATTTTTTCTGAAATGAAAATTTTTTGCTTCTATCAACAAGTTAGAAACTACTGTAGTAAAAATATTTTTATATAAAGAGTTTTTTTATGGGCAAGTGCCTAAGGTCAAAGTTTCTAAGGTCAAAAGTGCAGAAATCAAACACTATGTAGGGTGCAAAAATCAAAAATATCAAAGATCAAAGTGCAAAAATAGATTTTCCAGAGGTTAACTTCAAAGCCAAATAAAATACAGTTTTCAATATAAAAGTATATATTTTAAAAACTTTAAAAGACTAAAAAGACCCCAAGAAATTTATTTCTGCAATAAAAAGTATATGCTAGATAATAAAATATACTTAAATTTGCTGTTTTTAAAAGAAAGTTTATTTTAGTTTCAAAAGAAAAATTAGACTAAAATTTATATGCAACTGTATTCAATTGAATATAAAATACAAAACTACAAAAAAACTTCTTTAAAATGTATTTGCTTGGTAAGATCTTTATTGTCACAACATAAAATTAAAAGAAAGTAAAAGCAATGCAAGATTTTATTTAAATTATTAAAGAACTTTTGCAATGTTCTCAAGATGAGTGAGCCAGTTGGAGGAGTTGTAGGAAAGGAGGGAGTTTTTTGTGACTATCTCAAAGCTGTTGAGATTCTTGCTGCTCTGGGAAACAATTTGGCGTCTATCTAAAAACTCCTGGTAAAGAGTTTCATTGGTTGCTTGTTCAACTTTGAGCTTGTTGATCAGTACATTAAACTTGGGTTTCTTCACCCCAACACAGTTGGCAAACTTGTTGTGCCAGCTTTCCAGGGAGGAAGTAGTCTTCATGGTCTTATTCTTAAAAAACTTGAACTGGTTCCATTTAATCTTGTTTTCCTTTCTTCCATGGCGTCTGATTTCAAGTTTTCCAATCCATTGGCGTTCAAAGTAATCAATAAATGGAGTAAAGACAGCTGCATTATCCTCCATGTACTTGGTATTCTTGAATGCCTCATATATCTTGCTAGAGTCTTCCTTTCTCACCAAGGCAATGGCAGAAAATAAGTTGAAGGCCACCTTGAGCTCCTGGGAAGTGGATCTAGTAACCAGTCTGTTGAGCTCAGTAAAGACTACATCTTTCTTCTGAGGCATTGTCTGAAGTGAAAGAAGCAAACATGAGGCTTGCTCTTAAATACCTTTTTAAAGGCGTTGGCTTGAGCAGGCTCAAAGTCAACAAGGAGGTGGGTATGGTAAGGCTCTGATGTTTTCTCATCATCAGGTTAGCTTGGGGTTTTAGACTTCTTCATCTTGGGAGTAGAAGTGGGGGCATTAGTAGGGGGAAGGAGATTCAGCTTCCCCTTTAGAATCTCCAAGGCATGAGTATAGTCATCCTCATTTTGTCCTGACATTAGAAAGTAAACCCTTGGTAAAACATTATCACCATACTTTCCATGGATGCACCAAAGCTGGGAAAAGATCTTAGAGCATAATGAGAAGGTCCCATCAGCCAACCAGATATTGGCTGTTATCAATCTCTTAAGGTTCTCCTGGGTGGCATAGCAGATGGTTCTTTTATGCTCATCTGGCCCATCATCATGAAGGAGAAACTGTTCATCCTTGGAGGTGACTCTGAGCTCATTGGGTATATCCAGTTCCAGGAGGGAGATGGCAGATCTGCCCACATTATCAGACTTCTGGCAATTATCACTGACATACTTCTTAAAGGATCTAAAAGTACCAACTGCTATCTTTTGAAATCTGGTTAAGTTGTGAATAGCCCTAGTGACTATCTCCTGAGAGGTAAGGCCCATGTTGAAAGGCTGCCTCTGGCGCAGGTACCACTTTATTAGGCACTGATATACCCCAGTTGGTTCCAGGCAGGTGTGCTGATAGTTCAGCTTCTTAAACTGGGTAAACTCAGTTGTAGTCAGGCACAACCCTCACACTTGTAATGATGAAGCACCAAGTGCTTCTGCTCATCATTACACTTAAACATAAGCCCATCATGGTAGAACCCAGCATTGCCCTTAGAGGACATTATTGGGAAGGAGATGGGTAGGACAACTGGCAGTTGGAACTCCCTTTCATAGTTGCAAATATTTTGTACTTTCAGGATATCCCAGGTCTCAAAGCCATCCTCAGTTGGTGTAGCATCTCCAGAGTTGTACAGGTCTTTATGTTCTTCTTCTGAGATGTGGGGAGGCGTCTCCTCTTCATCTGCCTGGCTGTAGACAAACTTGTGCCCAGTTGGGCTCTTGGAGGAGCTGGGGGTAGGTTTCTCTTCAGAAGGCTCCTCTTCTGGAGAGGGGGAGGGCTCAGGGGTCTTCTTGGTGGCCTTGGTAGACTTCTTGGTGATCTTCTTGGTGGTCTTGGGACCAGGCTTCTTGGATCTGGAAGGGGTGACCTTCTTTGGGTTGATGGGAGTTGACTTAGGGGGCATCTAGATGGCTCAAAGTTAGTATTTTTTGGTTAGTAAAAAAAGAATATAAATTATTAATAAAAATATTGTTTTTTAACAGAATCTGAAATTCTGAGTTTTTTTTACTATATTTTTTAGTTTTAATAAATATTTTAATTGAGGTAGTCAACTCTATAATGCTTTTGGAAGGAGCAAAAAAGGGGTTTTTGATCAGACAATTAGGGAGTTTCAATTTTGGCACTTCAATATCAACACTCCCAAAAAACATAAGGAAACATAGTAACCTTTAAAATTAATTTAATATTTTTTTCAAAACTGCCAAAATCTGTAGTTTTTACTAAACCCTTTAAAAAGTTACACTAAACTAACCCAAAAGGCCTAAAACTCTACTATAATCTAATGCAAGTCTTTAACCTTAAAAATGCTTATTTTAAGCTTTAAACTTACACTGGTTAAATTATTATGGTTTTTTAAAGTAGAGCGTTTGTTTGGTTTAAATGCACTTTCAATTTCTGCACTTTTGATTATAAACACCTATTGGAGCTTAGTTAATAAAATATTAAATTCCAACCATAATTTAAAATATATCTGTGAGCACTAAATCAGTGTGTTTTGAATTTTGATTTGAAGCTTTTTCAATTTGTGCACTCTATTACTATACCCACTAAATTACTAAGTGAGCATATAATATTTGTTTCATTCAGCACTCTATCTTTTACATAATAAAAATCACTGAAACTATAATCAAATGTTATACAGGTGATTGTGAACCTATATGATAGGTTTTGGTTTTTTTGGTTGAGTATGATATGTTATGAGGCTTTTCTGATCATTTACATAGTGATAGAATCAATATTAAGTGATATTTTATTTTTTTTAATTTTGGGGCCCCAAATATTAAATTGAAGAAACTTCTGGACTTTGATTTCTGCACTTTCAATTTTATCCCCTATATTCAAAAGGATGAATAATATCTATTTTAAAAGCTAAATTAATTTAAGGTGTGTTTTAAATTGCATCAATTTGGGCACTTCAAACTTGGTTTTTTGATTTTAGCTACTAGTAAAAACATTTTAAAAAAAGTCAAATTTAAGAAAAATATTAATTTTTTTGGAAATTTTTTTATTGAAAAAAAGTGTGGAAATCAAAAAATCTATTAATTTGGAGATTTCAATCTCCACACTTTGACTTTAGGCACTTGCCCTTTTTTACATAGTATAATGAATAATAATTTCTGTTTCATCCTAATTCTTATTAGTTACACTATATTTTTATTGTATTTTTGTGATATTTGGGGTTAATTTATGGTATATTATGTGGTTTGATATTTTTTATGCTTAAAAGGTTTAGGGTAAAGTGCACAATTAATTAAAAGGTGTCAACATCTAGAATACATTAAAATTGAAATTTGAATGCAGTTTTTGAACTTTAATTTAATCATGTTCCCTTTATAAAAATCAAAATCAAAATATGTACTTTACTATAGTAGCAACATTAGCGCTATTGCCAACCTATTCAATAGGCGCTTAAAATAGTGTTTTCAGCCAAATTTATATGTAAAAATGGGGAAAATTTTCTAAGCAAAATATTTAAAATAGCCTCCCAACTTGGCAGAGATAAAAAATAAAGCAATCTGACTTCCTACAACTATGTCTTTCTTTAGACAATCATTCTGCCCATACACCTTCTGGTCTATGTCTCCAAGGTGACAATAACAATGGACCTACCACATAGTGAAAAAATACAAGTCTCTCATCAAACTACAAAGAATCTTTCCCAAGAAGCCATGTCTAAGCCCATCTGAGTTTTCCAAAAGCCTAAAAACCTAAGCTTGCAGAGAAGTTAAAGATTGTATACACAGACTTAAACTCCAGAAGTAGGTCATGAGAGTAAAGCAAGGCATCTACCCTAAAAAACCTATCTACCCCTATATATTTACACAGAGTACACAAGAACCTCTTGTTGAGTTTAACTCACAGAGTTACACAAGAACCTCTCGTTAGCTCATTCTCTTCCTCTGATACCCACAAGGCACCTACCAAAACCTTCATCTCTGGAAATGGGCATAATTAAACTAAATAAACTTTGTTAATCTCAATAAAAATATTAAATTTGATATATTTAAGTTCTTTTAACGGAAACCCTTTTGTTTATTAAATTGCTTTGCTATAAAATTAATAACTTTGCTTTATTATATTTAGTTAAACCTCACAAGAAAGAAACCTAAAAACAATTGTGATTTTCTGTAATAGGTTTAAAGGTTAAAATAAAAAAATGGTAAAACCAAATAACCATTAAAGTTAAACTTTTGGAAAAGAAGAAAACCCCCAGAAAAAGACTAATATGGTTTTATTAAAAGGCATTATACAGTTTTTTAATTCTTATATAAAAGATAAACTAGCTAAAATTCAGAATGATAGTGTGATTTATTAATTTAGATCAATTGATTATTAGTATCACGTGAGTAAAGTAGTTTTTGAGGTTGTGAAGATAACCTAAATCAATTCAACTTGTAACTTAATCAAAAACTAATAGAGTTATATTAAATCATTAATAGACTATGATTTACCTCTATTTTATCTTGAGATAGATTGTGTTCATTTGCATCTAAGCTTATTTTGCTTATTGTCATAGTTTTGAAGACTATTCTATAAATAATGACTAAAAATACCTGAAAATAAACTAATTTAAAAGATTATAATCAAACATGAAATTCATGCTAGAGTTTAGTTTTCTCGATATTATCAAGCAAAGTAGAGTTCAAATAGTTCCTGTAAGTCCTGAAAACTTTTATAATTTAGTATTTTCTGAAAAAAATCTTTGGTCTTACTTATTTTTAGTCTAAATAAATGGTAAAAATATCCTAAAATACTGTATTTTTAATTAGACTTACATTTTTATAATTAACACATGTATTTTATAGCTCTAAATATTACAAAAGTCTAATTATTAATATGTAAAATTTTGATAAATTGCTTTTCAAAGAAGTAAAGATGACTAAAATAAAACAGACAAAGACAAAAAGGAAAAGCCTTGACATAAAATATGAGCTTTTGCAACATCTGCAATTACTCTCTCTTAGAAAAATCATTCCCTGAGAAAATTTCAATTAATGAATAATTGGTGGCACTCTTATCAGATGTTCATCTTACATGAGAATCAGACATTTTGAATCCTAAATAGAACATTACTAGGACAAGCTTCATTACTATCAATGTGATAATGTCAACCGTTGATTTGTTGAATTTAAGTAAATTTGAATTGATTTGTTGACACCAAAATGACGTGTACAAAACCCAACCTCTCAGAATTCAAGAAACTTATTCTTATCTCCCTATCTATTTTAGTCTTTTATGTAGTTCACTACTACACCATGACATACATTACCAGTGCAGTAGTTTTAAAAACTGTTAAGATAAATGTATATTATTCAGCTTGAAATGCATGAACTCAGTCATAAACCAAATTTTAACTTGATAGATCTAAATAGAAGATAATTTCACAGAAAATGAGCATTATTAGGCATAAATGACCAATCATACAACAACCTATTCAAACTGGGGACAGATGTACAATGATTTGACAACAAAAATACCAAACAATAGAACACATGAGTTTCAGTCACAGAACAAGTCTACTATGTTTACTATATTTTTTGTGAACACATGAAACTCAGTCACAAAAGTTACAAACTCATCCAACAAAAAGCCTCAATAGCAACCAAAACAGACAATGTAAATATCAAATATCAAACACATAAAATAATCTATAATACTGCTACCAGATCATCCTAATTAAGAATTCAATCCAGTGTCTGGGATCTATGTACAAGTATTCTGGCTACTGCCAACCCACTTAACATCCTGTCATTGCCCAATTTGGTGCCCTTCCAATATACAGTTTGACATACTGAGAATGGCAACCAAGCAATATCATATGACTGTCCAAGTATCCAGTGACTTGAACCCATCCCACACATGACCAACCCCTAGGTTCAATCCAACTAAATCCCTGCCACAGCTAAAGCTATATAAGTCTAAAGTATTATTCAATAAAATGTATTCCTCTTCTTTCTCAATTCCATATTTGAAGCTGCCCTAAAAGGCGCTCTACATCACTGGTAGCAGCTACAATTTTTTGACCACGCCCATGAAAGAATCATGACTGACCAAAACCCGCCCACCTTTGCTCACATACTCAACCAGGCCACATCCCAGGAGACCTGGAAGACGTACTTCCACACCCACCACATTGACAAAGATATACCTACAGGATACAAAATATTCAAAGGTCAGGTCATGCCCAAAGCATGCTCTAAGATAATTCAATACAGATGCTCTCTTCAACCACAAACAAACACACAACCACCCATCACAGGTGAAGTTACCAACACCAATACAATGGTATCAACAATTTATTTTGTAAAAACAAAGTAAAAGTCATCAACTGGCTAGATCACTCAGCTGCTAAACTCTGCGCCAGCTACCTTTCTCACAAAAAATGGGTCCAGGAAGCAAGCAAACACCTATATGAGGCTGCAGCTATCTGGTTTGCCACCTGGATTGACTCACAGATTGACAACCAGCTTGAAAACTGGGAAGAGTTCAAAGCAGACATCACACACAATTTCTGTGTCACCAAATCCCTCCAGGACATTGCAATACAGCTCAGCAATCTTACTCAGACAACCACTATCATGGCTTACACCAATGAATTTGAAGATATACATTGCAAAATTCAAAACCAGCACAAGCTGAAAATGTGCACGCTAGAGCATTATTCATCAATAGAATGAAACCCTCTGTCACTGCCCTCATCTGTCCAGAAGCTAATACCTCCATGCCTGCGCTCATTGCAGAAGCCAAGTGTGCAGAAAAACGCGCAAACATGGAATATGCTGCATGCAACAGCAACCGCTCCTCAAACAGCAATGGCAGAGAAAACTCCAATGGCAACAAACGCCAAAACACCAATCATAGTGATAGGGAGTGCCTTTTGGGGAAGCTTCAAATATGGAATTGGGAAAGAAGAGAAGTATCTTTTATTGGATGATATTTTTGACTTATATAGATTTGGCTGTGGTGGAGATTTAGTTGGATTGAACCTAGGGGTTGGTCATGTGCAGGATGGATAAGAGTCACTGGATACTTGGAAAGTCATGTGATATTGCTTGGCTGCCATTCTTGGTATGTTAAACATTATATTGAGAGGGCACTAAATTGGGCAATGGCTGGATGCTAAGTAAGTTGGCGGTAGCCAGAATGCTTGTACATCCAGACCCTTGACAATAGCAACGGCAACTCTAATTGTAACGATGGCAATCACAGCCAAAGCGCTAACCGCTCCTGGCCCAAGAAAGAGGACACCGCCAAAGTAAACAATGCTGAAACAGCAACCTGCTATGAATCTAACCCCACATTCTCTGACCTCAAAGGTCTCAAAACGGAGGAAAAAGGAAAAGAGGAGGGGGAACAGACTTAAGTGCCCCTGTCTCTCCCCAACTTGACAAGAAACTGTACCAAGGCACAAAATTAGCCGCTTGCATCCCACGTGTCCTACAATCCTCCATTTTTATGAACTTAAAAATTAAAGATCACTCACAACTTCTTGTCTACCAATGCACTTACAAAGCTCATACACATAAAATTTTATTTGACTCTGGTGCTCAACACACTATGATAAGAAAATCATTTGTAACCAAGTACAAAATACCAGTTATCAAATACAACTTCAAATACGCCAGAATGGCAGACAAATCAAAGGTTCTACTTGAAGGAAAAACAACTCCCTTCAGAATTGACCTCCAAGGCATACAAACGTCCATCAAAGGACTTTTCATGAACAACATAAACTACTACATTGTATCAGGTATGGACTGGTTCACCAGAGTGAACCCCAGCATATGTTGGAAAACAAAAACCATGACCATCAAATGCAACAGAGTCAATTTTAACATCCTCAGAGAAACCAATGACCTCATTCTAAGAGACACAGTATTTGTCCAGGTCATAAACCAAGATGACTCAGAACATCTAACCAAATACAGTACCCTCCACATAATGAGATTACTGAGTACAATAACATACAAACAATCAAAATCCAATGCCTGGAACTTGCAGCACTCCTAAATGAATACACCCATGTATTAAAAGAAGAACTCACTGAGCTATCCCCCAAACAGGAGGTCAAACATGGCATCAACCTATGTAAAGCCATGCCTAAACCTGCACCTCTCTACAGACTCTCCCCCATGGAGACCCAATCCCTCAAAGCCTATATTGAGGACAACCTAGCAAAAGGAATTATTTGCCTGTCTGAACCTGTGTGAGGGTCAGCAGTGTTCTTTGTAAAGAAAAAGGAAGTTACTATTTGTCTAGTAACGGACTACAGAGCACTAAATACAAGCACAGTAAAGAATAAATATCCCCCTTCCACTCATAGAGGATCTGTTTGCAAGACTCTCAGAAGCCAAATTTTTCCAAATTGTGCTCACCTCAGGTTATAAACAAGTTGAAGTAAAATAAAAGGACATACTAAAAACCGTGTTGCGTACATAATTTAGATCCTTTGAATGTAAAGGAATGAACTTTATGATGACTAACACTCCTGCAATATTTGTCACTATGATGAACTAAGCGCTAAACAGCCTCTAAAATACATTATGATACCTTGACAATATCATTATATTTCAAAAACAAAATAGGAACACCTCATGCATGTCTGCAACACACTTGATTGACTCCCAAAGCACAAACTCTACGCCAAGCCTAGTAAGTGCTAATTTATGGAAAAGGAACTCCTGTTCTTGGGCCACATTGTCTCTGACAGTGGCATCAAAGCAGACCCAGACAAAATAAAAGCCATAAATAACATGCAACGCCCCACCTCCATTAAACAAGTTAGATTCTTTCTTGGAATAGTAGATTACCTAATTAAATACATCAAGGACTGTGGAAATCTCACTGCACAATCAATGACTTAACCAAGGGTAATCCCAAAAATAAATTCATCTGGAAACCAGAATATGAAAAGAATTTTAAACTATTAAAACAAACTTTGATTGAAGCACCAATCTTGCAATACCCTAATAACAACAGGTGCTATGAGCTCAAGTCAGATGCCAGTGACACCACCATTGTGCAGTCCTACACATCTGCCAGCCAGGGCAGCAAGACTTCCTGCCAGTGTGTTACAAAAGTAGAAAACTAACCAACACTAAGAAGAGGTACCCAATACACAATAAGGAATTGCTAGCAATATATCACACGTGCAAGAAATGAAGATGTTATATAGAAGGACATTTAAATGTCTGAGTACTAACTGATCATAAATCCTTAATCTACTTCAAAACTCAGAACAACTCATACAGTGACAAGCCAAATTAATGTCCCTGCTGGAACAGCTCAATTTGGACATCCAATACTAAAAGGGGCAGAGATGGTCACAGCTGATGCTCTCTCTAGGCTATTTCAGCCAAGAGAGGATCATCCTGATCACCTGGACCCTGACTGGCTAAACCTATACAATAAAGAGTATAAAACCAGAGGAAAAAACCCCTCAATACACCAACTAACCCACAATACACTAGTAAGGACAAAAAATATTTCCATGTATCAAATGGCACTGTATACCAAATCATTAATGACAAAAATTTATCTTACATCCCACTTGTACAAAGAGTTGACACCATATTAAGACATCACTGCATACTAGGACATACAAAGGCTAACAACCTATACCTCACATTAAAAGAGATTGTATGGTTGCCCAACCTCAAACAGGATATAGTTGCAGTTCTGAAAAAAGTGCACAGTGTGCAAGAAATACACCAGCACAAAGGCGCCCCAGCCAACAGTCAACCCGGTGCCTGACCCTGAACCATTCAAGGTTTGGGGACTGGATGTAGTGGGTCCCTTCCCAGAAACTAAGACAAATCAATGTTTTCTAATTGTAGCCATTGACTTTGCTACACACTGATCCATCTTCTGGGCAACAAAGAACCACAAAGCAGAAACAATAAACCAATTCATTAACAAAGCAATTGTAGCTGACTACGGCACTCCAGACTACATCATAACTGATGGAGCAACAGAGTTATCAGGTCACGTAGTAAACAACAATTTAAATTCCAAAAACATCAAACATTCTACAACCTTGCCCTACAGGCCCAAGCCAACAGCAGAGTTTAACACCTAAACAGCAGCTTTATTAGAGCCCTTGAGAAAATAATGGATGGCAAAGCCAAAGACACATGGCCACTATACGTGAAACATACATTATTAGTATCCCGGGTCCGCACCAATCAAGGGACAGGCTACTCACCATTTGAATTAACATACCAATACAAACCTTCAGATAGTTACCTGCAACAATCAACCATACGTAAAATCCCCCCTGGGGAAACCCCCACAGTATAATAAGTACCAACTCTACAACACATACACCTCAAAGCTAAAATAGCAGAAATAAAAAGGCTCAAAAACCAAAAGGTAACCTCTACAGAGGAACCGCTCCCCATCAACTCCCCTGTCTGGGTCCTGGCTGGAAACAGAAAGAAACTAGAGTCTACACAGGTCACCAGGAACATCAGGCGGCAGCTGTCAAGACAAAGTCCCCTCCTGATGTACCAGAGTTACCCCTTTAGGGATGTGTCAAGGATCTGGATGTACAAGTATTCTGGCTACTGCCAGCCCACTTAACATCCAGACATTGCCTGATTTGGTGCCCTCCCAATATACAGTTTGACATACTAAAAATGGTAACCAAGCAGTATTACATGACTGTCCAAGTATCCAGTGACTCTTATCCATCCTGCACATGACCAACCTCTAGGTTTGATCCAATTTAATCTCCGTCAAAGCTAAAGCTATATAAGCCTAAAGTATTATCTAATAAAATATACTTCTCTTTTTTCTCAATTCCATATTTGAAGCTTCTCCATAAGGCGCTCCACATCACAAGTTTTAGACACAGACGTGACCTCTGGGAAGGAAACAGATGGGGATCAAACCCAGAACCCTAAGTACCAGGTCAAGGTTAGTTTAAACTCAATCAGTTTACATACATTACCTATTTATGTAACCCAATTCATTTTTTTTTGCTTTCAAACTTCAATTCAAAATTTGAAAAGGTTAATAGTTTAAGAAACAACATCACTTACTGCTGCACTTCTGATTGGTTGAGCAAACCATACTTGACACTCTGGAACCTGCTCTACTTAACTTTGAGCCAAGCTCTGTACTTGATGTTATGTGATATTCAACAATTAAGCTGCTTATTTACTATTAACTTTGTGGCTCATTCCTGTCCCTCTGGTTTCACTCTAATTTTTTTATGCATTTTATTAAGCTTCAGCTTCACCATAACATGAAAAAGGTTTATTTTTAATCACCACTTCATATAAATCCCTCTTATTTTCCCAATAACCACTTAAATGTGCCAGCCTCCTTTTGAGGATATTTAAGTGGGCAATCCTTATTATTTCTACTTGTTCTAAAAATAAAGATCTTCTTCTATTCTACACTTGACTACACTATCTTCTGCTCCCCCTTTTTGAAAACATGAAAGGAAGTCCATTCCTGTTCTGGTTTCTAGTTCTTTGGCTTTCTGTGGTATTGGGCCTTGAAAACCAACTCACACCACAGACTGGCACAATTCTTCTCCTGATAACTCCTACCAGAAGGAGTCCCTGGCAAATGGCTGGTTCAAATACCTCTCAGGTCACTGGGAAAGGAAGTTCCAGTACAGCTGGTCTATCACCCTACCTCCACCTTCTGAACCTTCCTTGGTGAGACCAAATGCCTCCTTCTACCTGTTATCTTATCTGGTGGGTTATTATCTGCTGGGAAGATTCAGTTTGTTGATGGGTCAGTTTGCGTTACTAGGGCACTTTGGTCACCTGACAATGGTTACAGTTCCTGTTGATTCAGTTATTGCAGGGCTCAACTTAAGACCTTGGCTCATCAGATTGGGAACTTGTTCCCTCTCAAGTTGGTCCCTGACAGTTTTTGGAACCCCTTTTGGACTTCTTACTTAGAAGCTCATAATCAACCCTTTCAAGTCACCTTCTTTACACCACAATCATCAAGAGCCTGGCAGTCACCCTGATCACCACCATTATCAGCCTTACCATCTATCATCTTGTTTGACTCTTCACGCAGACCAAGACCTCTTTTGCCTCCAAAAAATCTGCACCTCAACAGTTTCAAAACCAGACTGTGGTATTGAACAAAATTTTGGCAGTTTCCCCAGACAACAACAAAGGAAACAAGATCCTTATGCTCCTGGCCTTTTCAAAATCACTTTTTGAAACATTTTCCACATAATATCAGACCAACACACAAAAGGTATCCCATGTGGTCAAAAAAGCTCACAGGTAAGGCTCACATCTGGTACGCCAAGGTCACCCTCCAAGGGGAGAAGCTCTTGGATAACTACCCAGCCTTCTGCAATTCCTTGTTGCCCACTGTAGTGCCAGCACAAACTATGGAAGAGCTAGAGACTGCATAATGAACTTATACCAAGATAGAATGGCCACCAAGGACTATGTTGACAAATTCTCTTGCCTTAAGGAAGCAATTGAAATGACTGATTTCAAAGCCTGCTACCTTTTCCAGAAGAAGCTGTCTCCCTAGCTCAAGAACTTTCTGTCCCATCATGTGTTGCCTGATAAGTTCTTGAAACTCACCAAAGAGGTCTTGAAATGGTTCTCCAAGGTTAAACAGCGCCCCTCTTAGAACAATACCAAGACTCCTCCGGCCTGAAGCTCACCATCCCCTGCCAAGGCTCCTCAGGAATTAGTCCCAAACCCTGGGGGAGGTTACCAATTGGCCCCCAAATAGAAACAATTTCAAGTTTGTGAAGGACTTTGCTTTTACTGTGAACAATTAGGGCATTAAGACAAAGACTGCCAAGCCCTATCTAAGGTACAAACTTCTTCTGGCCATCTTCTTTCAACCATAGATGTCAATAAATCTTCAACCCAGCCTTACAATCTTTTCCAGTTTGTCTAGACCACAAATTTGGAACTACTGCAAGCTATGCCCTGATTGATACTGGAGCAATGGGAAAGTTCCTTGACCAAGACCTCTAGATATCCCTAGGGTGCAAGATATCAGGACTATCATCTGTAAGACTGGCTGAAGGCACACCTTCCCAATTAGGATGCCTTATCAACCCTCTTCACACTCAAGTAGGAAACAACTCATACCGCCTACCCACTTCTACTCTTTCTAATATGACATTCCCCTTAGTCTTGGGACTCCCCTGGTGCCAGGAGTCCAAGTTGAAGTTCAACTGGGATACCAATTCAGTCACACTCCATTCCCATGGAAAGCCTACCACAGTGCCTCTCAAGAGACCTTACCATCAGGTACCAGAGACTTTTACAGCCTACCTGAACTCCCTACTTCTTATGAGAGACCCAGCACATGATTCTATTCCAAATGAAATTCATAACTTGAAAGAGGCTTTTAGCAAAGAACTCTGTTCTGCCCTCCTGGAAAGAAGACCATCCAATCTTAGGATTGATTTGATACCAGGCTCATCCCCTACCTGGGGAAAGCTTTATCCCATGAACTGAGATCAAGGTATTGCAATGAAGGCGTACCTTGACAAAAACTTAGCCAAAGGATTTATGTGTTGATCTAATTCTCCATGTTTGTCACCCATGTTCTTTGTGGGGAAAGCTGAAGGCACACTTAGACTAGTTGTTGACTTCACCAAGTTAAACACCATAACCATTAAGAACCAAAATCCCTTACCATCTGCCTAGCCATTGACCAACCAACTTACTCAGGCCAAGGCATTTTTTAAGCTAGACCTCCACAGTGCATATAACCAGATATGTATGGCTGAAGGCCATGAGTGGAAGACTGTGGTCTGAACTCCCTTTGGTCTTTATAAATATCTTGTAATGCCCTTTGGCCTTAGTAACGCCCCTGCAGCCTTTCAAGGCCTAATAAGTGAGGTACTCCTCCCTCAACTTGATGTCTGTGTGATTGTCTACCTTGACAATATCCTGGTATACTCACAGGACAAGGAGTCCCACACCACACATGTACAGGAGGTCCTATGATTGCTCATTAACAACAGACTGTTCTTTAAGCATAATAAATGTGATTTTTTTATCACAAAAATTGAGTTTCTGGGTTACAAAATTAATCCAGGTGGGTTTGCAGTCTCTCCCTCCAAGGTACAAACAGCCCAGGACTGGCCTAGACCTACTACACGCACCAAACTTTGCGGGTTCTTAGGCCTTGCAAATTTTTGCCGCATGTTCATCAAGGGTTTCTCCTCTACCGCTCTTCCGCTCACTCACCTTACCTCCAAAAAGCTTCCTTTTGTCTGGTCTTCTGAAGCTGACCAGGCATTTGAAACCCTCAAGAAGCTGTTCACCTCAACCCCTTTTCTTCTTTGCCCAGACCCTGAGCATCAGTTTTTTTTGGATACAAATGCTTTGGACTTTTCCCTGGGAGGGATGTTGCTGCAGCTTGAGGAGGATAGTAAACTCCACCCTGTGGCGTTCTACTCCTACAAGATGGTTGACTGAGAAAGAAATTACCATGTGTATGAGAAGGAACTATTTACCATTGTTAAATCCTTGGACCACTGGCATCACTATTTGGAAGGAAGTAAATTCCCCGTGAAAATCAGAACCAATCATAAAAACCTCCTTTACTTCACTGAGAAGAGGAACGTCAGCCCATGGCTGGCCCAATGGGCTATTGATCTACTTGCCCCAGACTTCAAGATCAGTTACACCCCAGGACACCAGAACATAGCACCAGACTTCATCAGCAGACAAGAGGACTTGGATGATCCAAGCCAGTCCTACAGGAAACACAATGAATGCGCCATACTCTCTGAAGATCAGTTCCTCTCCCACATCATGACCCTATCTTATCTATCCACCTTGGACCAGGACATCATAGCATCCCAACTCTATGACAAGTAGAACACTCCCACTGGCCTTACGTCAAAACACAGATCTTGGTCAAAGAATGAAAGCCTTTATGTACCAACCAACAAATACCAACAAACAATCTTGGAAAGTTTTCATTATTCTCCCCTCACAGGACATGGAGGCATACGCAAGACAATCAAGAGAATCCAACAAAGATACTGGTGGCCTAATATAAAGAAATCAGTTATCCAATACATCTCCACATGGGTGCTGCGTGGCCGCAACAAACCCTCCACCATGAAGCCCCAAGGATTACTCAAACTATTACCTATTCCTCTGCGCCCTTGGCATTCCATCTCCATGGATTTTATTGTGGACCTTCCAGAAAGTGACAACATGAATGGCATCTTTGTGGTAGTAAATTGGCTAACCAAATATGCAATCTTTACATCCTTCAAGCGTGCAACGGCAGAAGACACTGCCAACATGCTTTTTACTCATGTAATTACCAACCACAGAATTCCCAACAACATCATCTTGGATTGAGGTACACAATTTACATCCAAGTTCTGGCAGTTCCTAATGAAGGCATTACGTGTTAAAACTCTCATGTCCACATCCTTTCACCCTCAGACCAACAGACAGACAGAAAGGGTTAACCAAGTGCTGGAAAGTTTTCTCAGGAACTATGTGAACTTACGACAGGATGATTGGGTAACCTTACTTCCACTTGCCCAAATATGCTATAATACCAATCACCATGATTCTATTGGAGTATCTCCCTTCTTTGCCAACTATAGATATAAACCCAAAGACCTTCTGGAACCTCCAACAGAAGATACCATTCCTTTGGCACATCAATGGACTGCCTTGCTACTTAAGAATTATCAGTGCCTCAAGACCCAACTTGAGAAGTCTATTCTTCCGTACAAGACCCAAGCTGATAAAAACTAAAGAACTCCTGAAGATATTCAGGTTGGATATTATGTATTTCTTAAAACAATGAACCTCAAACTTGTCATTCCCAGTCAGAAGCTAAGTCCAAAATATATTGGACCCCTGTTGATCATTGAGCAACAATCTGAGGTTAACTTCTGACTCAAACTCCCTGAAGGTTCCTCTGCCCATGATGTATTTCACATCAGTCTTCTGACTAAATTCAAGGGTTCCTTATCTGATATAAACCACAAAGACCCTCCTCCTGTCATCTTAAACCATACTCCTGAATGGGAAGTCAAAGATAACCTCAACCACTGCATCTCTTGAGGTAAACATCAATACTTGGTGAAATGGAGAGGTTACAAAGTGAAATCCAACTCCTGAAGACCTGAAGAGAACTTGGAGAACACCCCAAAGGTTCTCTCCCACTACAAGGATACTCTGGAAGGGAAGGGCCTTCCTGGGGAGGACAGTTTTAGGGAATTCTTCCCTGACTAAATCAACTATTTGTAGCCCCTCAACCAAGATACCAAAACAAAGAAAACCAACAACCAAATTTTAGACACTAATGTGACCTCTGGGAAGGAACCAGACGGGGATCAACCCCAGAACCCTAAGTACCAGGTCAAGGTTAGTTTAAACTCAATCAGTTTACATACATTACCTATTTATGTAAACCAATTCACTTGGTTTTTGCTTTCAAACTTCAATTCAAAATTTGAAAAGGTTAATAGTTTAAGAAACAACATCACTTACTGCTGCGCTTCTGATTGGTTGAGCAAACCATACTTGACACTCTGGAACCCGCTCTACTTAACTTTGAGCCAAGCTCTGTACTTGATGTTATGTGATATTCAACAATTAAGCTGCTTATTTACTATTAACTTTGTGGCTCATTCCTGTCCCTCTGGTTTCACTCTAATTTTTTTATGCATTTTATTAAGCTTCAGCTTCACCATAACATGAAAAAGGTTTATTTTTAATCACCACTTCATGTAAATCCCTCTTATTTTCCCAATAACCACTTAAATGTGCCAGCCTCCTTTTGAGGATATTTAAGTGGGCAATCCTTATTATTTCTACTTGTTCCAAAAATAAAGATCTTCTTCTATTCTACACTTGCCTACACTATCTTCTGCTCCCCCTTCTTATAAACATGAAAGTAAGTCCATTCCTGTTCCGGTTTCTAGTTCTTTGGCTTTCTGTGGTATTGGGCCTTGAAAACCAACTCACACCACAGACTGGCACAATTCTTCTCCTGATAACTCCTACCAGAAGGAGTCCCTGGCAAATGGCTGGTTCTAATACCTCTCAGGTCACTGGGAAAGGAAGTTCCAGTACAGCTGGTCCATCACCCTACCTCCACCTGCTGAACCTTCCTTGGTGAGACCAAATGCCTCCTTCTACCTGTTATCTTATCTGGTGGGTTATTATCTGCTGGGAAGATTCAGTTTGTTGATGGGTCAGTTTGCGTTTCTAGGGCACTTTGGTCACCTGGCAATGGTTATGGTTCCTATTGGTTCAGTTATTGCAGGGCTCAACTTAAGACCTTGGCTCATCAGATTGGGAACTTTTTCCCTCTCAAGTGGGTCCCTGACATCAATAAAGCAAAGCCAATTGAATGAATGGACAAATAAAACATAAATATATCATATTTTTATTATATATTTTTTATTTAGATTATTATTTTCAAATTCTTTATATGATTCCAATTATATACCATCATGTTTATCAAAATTAACAAAGCAATAAGGGTGAATGGATGAATACACAGATTGTTTTTTATTTTTTATTTGCTGAATATAGATGTTTGAGTATATAATTTTTAAAATAAAAAATTATATATAGAAATTTAAAATAGTATTTGGGTGTAGACTTTTATTGGGGGCGGAAGAGGTGGAAATCCAGGACATTGCATTGAAATAGACTAGTAATTTCTATTGACAGTGCATATGTTGACATTGATCCTGTACTATATAGATTACGGCAGTTAGAATATGGAAGAATTGTGACACAATTGGCTAGGAGGATTTTTCTGGTGGAGCAGCTATCCCATAGGTGGCAGCAAGAATAACTGAATCCTGAATAACATGCTCTTTTGAGCTGTATCCAGGGGCAATTTCTTTCCATCTAATAAATGGTGCACTACATCCAGTTTTATTATCACATCAGACTTGTTGTGCGCTTCTGCTTTAAGCCACATCAGTACAACAAGACCTAGGTAAACCATCAAGTGAAGTCTCTGCCCTGCAAACAGGGGGAGAACTCACAAAATTTATCATATAGGGTACTAATTTTATTCTTAAAGGATGTAGTGTCAAAGGTTTTTTCCCATTGTTTTGGTATACCAGTCTTGTCAGAGCACCAGGAGGCCCCAAAGTCTTCAAGGACGCCTACAACAGCAAGAATGACAGCAGCAGAACTATAGCTAAGTTTTTTATTTTTCATTGAAATGTTTTTAGGATATGTGATAGTATGTGCTTGGTGGGGTAACAGAAACAGACTTTTTGGCCTCTTTCCATCTCAGGTAGGTTTTTATGCAGCATAGTTCAAATTGAAATCCCAGATGAGCATGACAAAGAGCTTGTGGAAGGCAGGGAGCAGAATGTACTGGTCAAGTTGCAGGTTGGGGGACGCAGCCAAAGCCAAGACCTGTCATTTGGTGTCATCAAGCTTTTGTTTGAGTGATGTAAGTTTTTCTTGTTTCATAGGATAATTTTTTTAATTTATTAATCATTTCAGAGGCAGCAGCTGGCGTCAAGACCAGCTGACGCCTTATGTGGGGGACATAGTTGCTGTAGAATGTCTGCAATATGTACAGTCTTAGATACTGAAAGACTTCTCCTTCTGTTTCTTCTAAATAAAAAAGTTAGTAAAATCTTTTTATTTATTTGATATTATACTTTTTAGTTTTTCTATATCTTTACCTGTTGCCCCCTTTACGGGGGCTGCTTCACAGGAATTGTCACTAGTTGGTTGATGGTCTTTTGTTGGTTTGTGTTTTTTATTTGTAGTTGCTCAAACATCTTGGGATCCTTTGACCACGCTCCCACAGTTGTGAACCTCTGTGGCTTGAACTGTATGTTAACAAGAACATTTTATTGCACATTTAGAAGCCTTGTTGCAAGTTTGTTGGTAGTATTGGGAATCTTCTTCTTCATGGCCATCATAGTAAGTTTGTCTAATTTGTTGCCTTTTAACACCACCTTCTTTAGCATGATCTTCACCTTTTGATTGACCTCCTTAATTTTATCCACCACCCCATCCAATTTCTTTATTGTTGCCTTCAATTCTGCCATGTTTTCATTGTTTTTACCCCAACCTCTTTTATACCAATAAAAATATCTCAATAAACTATGTGTATTCTATTGTATCTAATAGAGATTTAATAAATACATCTGATTTTAATTATGAGTTTTTAGTAGCTATAAGTAATACTATTTATTTGATATTGATATTATGTATATTTTTGTATATACCAACCCATTCCAGGTATCATGAACAACATTTTTTCCCATTTACATGTTTTGTCCAAGTCTAATATGATTTTTTCTCAAAACAGTGTGTCAATTTTGACCCAAAGTACACATTTATTAAAAGATGACACTTTCACGGGTTATATATAGATCTCATATTTCAGAGAGCGTAAACCAACCCAATCTTAGTATTGTGAACAACATGTTTTGTTCATGTACATGTTTTGTCCAAGTATAACATGATTTTTTCTCAAATCAGTATGTCAATTTTGACCCAAAGTAAACATTTATTAAAAGATAACCACTTTCACAGGTTATATGTAGATCACATGACAACTGTGGTAAGTTTGACTCCCTGGTGATTGACTCCCTGGTACTTGACATTTTATCAAGTACCAGGGATTTGCGTGCCACATATGTGAATCTATTAGTATTTTTGGCTTAACCAATTTTAAGCTAATTTTTACTAGTAATTTAGGGGTTTGAAACCAAAAGCCAAGGTTAAATTTACTTGAACTCAACTCTGTTTAATAATTCAGTTAGCTAAATTACCAATTTAAGGGGCAATTTATAAGTAAATTTACTAATAGAAATGAAAAAACCTGTGTTCAACACTCTAAACCAAAAAGTGACCAGTTCAATACTTTTTAAGCCAAATCCTAATTTTATTAATAAAACACATATGCACTTAATAAATTTTATTATTTACTATTATATTTTTATTATTAGTGTCCATAGTTGTTGATTAGGCTCCCAAGCACCACTATACTGGATTTAGTGGCATAGACATTAATTAAATACCCCATTTGTTTTACATTATGTCATTCCTGGGTTTTTGGATTAAGAGATGCTACATAATTTAAGCCCAATTTATTAAGAGATTTCATATGTAATTTATAAAAAACTGAAACTCAACACCTTCTTTGTTTGACTCTATCCACTTGACACCCAATTGGTTTTGGATTTAACTAATCAAAGGCTTAAAATTAAGGCTAAATTAATATGTGACGCACTATGAGCGCCACTCAACACTTTAACTTAGGGATTAGTACAGAGAGATTCTTAACGTTTTAACCAACACTATGGTAAATAATTTACTCCCAGCTCCTCACAGCATACCCTAATTACTAATAAACACATTTCCACTCATTTACTTTTTTAACTTATGTTGTATTTTTTAATTTATGAGCATTTGATACTGCCTTGCTTTTGGGTTAACTTTCAAATCTGTTTTAAATTTAAGCAAGTTTTATATGTAAAAAACATAGTAAATTTGATGTTTCTTCTTGACTCTGGCATAATTGACAGTGAGAATTCAGCTTTTACCGGCTAATCAACAGTGCTGAACTCAACACTTTACTATGTTTTGAATTTTCAACTCTCAATAAAAAATTCCATATAATAATTTTTTATTTTTTTGCAATTATAATCTACTACTTTTTCTGCTGCTCTCCATTTAATTTTCATATATTTTTTGATTTTCAATTAAACTTTTACATTGATTTAACACTAAGATGTTATGCTGAACCTAACTATTTGATGCTTCATCATAAATTCACTTATTTTCTATGTTTTAACCTTTATATCTATACTCTGAGTTTCTATTTTGCTTCTATTTACTTTTTTATGTTTTTTTCTTGGTAAAATAAAATTTTATTTGCATACATTTCATTTAACTTTTACTTTGTTTTAACTCTGTGTTTCATATCTTTCATACTTCTATTATTTACAATGCTAAACTTTTCTTTAGACAAAATCAAACAAGAACAGCCAACAGCCCAAGCGCCAAGCCTCAAAGGGCTCCAAAGAAACTGCCTCCACTCCCAAGCGTGCCAAGAAGCCTGAAAAGGCAAAGTCTTTAACCCCATCTCCTCCCTCTCCATCTCCTCCAACTCCTCCCCCCTCCACCCTCATCTTCCACATCCCCTTCACCTTCCCCCAAAAATTCCTCCCCCAATAAATTGGATGGTGATCTTACCAACCACTCCTTTTATCACTCAGAGGCTGACTCCAAGCCCACCAAGGAGCAGCATACCAAGAAATTAAAGGCTGCCAAGGAGCCCACCTCTTCTTCTGGTAATAAAAAGGAGGCATCCAAGCAGGCCTCAAAGAACTCTTCCCCTCCCCCTCCTGATGACTCTTCCCCCCTCCCTCATCTTAACCCCCAAGATGAGCCAGAGGAGTACTCCAAGAAGTTCAAAACTTCTGGTCATGTGGCTTGGGATCCACTGGCCATCCACAATATCTGTAATGTGGACAGAGAGTTTAAAGTCCCCAAGAGCTTCCCCTGTTACTTCCCAATCATGTCTGTAAAGGGCAACACTGGCTAAGTTGCTGACAATAACATTTTTAATTCTAACAATCAAAAGCGCCAAACCAAGAGCAAGCACTTTGTCTGTGAGGATAAGACTTGCAGGGCTCGGCTAAACACCAAGGGCTGGGAGCAAATAACAGCAGAGAAGGGGGAGCACACTTGTGAGCCCCCCAATCATCTAATCACTCAGATGTTAAAATGGTACCTTGTTCAAGTAATACCTACCTCCTCTCACCTCTGGACTTCTGATCTGGCCATAAAGGCTTTGCAACATCTCAAACCCAAAAATCTCAAGTTGGTGCCAACTCAAGAGCAGTTGGTTAAGTTCCTAAGTAATAAGTGTATTACCGTCAATCCGCCTCTCCCTAAGGCTTCAGACGTCCTCTTGGAGCTTATGCTCACCCACAAGCTCAAGCAGCTTCTGAGCGGGGAGTGCTTCCTCCTCCATGACAACAGGCCTGCTGCCAAGGACAGCATAATCTGCTACTCAACTCAACAGAACCTGATGGAGTTGAAAAGGGCTTCAACCTGGCTAGTTGATGGTACCTTTGCCACTTGTCCCCGGATGTTCAAGTAGCTCTGGATGGTCCATGCCCAGATTGACATCCAGGTGATTCCACTTGTGTTCTTTATTCTTCCTGGGGCCACTGAGGCCATTTACACACATGTGTTCACAATTCTCTGCCAGGCAATCGCCCTCCTTCCTCCTTCCAACAATGAAAAATCCAAGAAGACTCCCCTCCACACCTGCGCCAACCCATCTGCCTCTGACAAGGACCAGGCCACCCTGGACTTGGAGGAAAAGGCAAGGAAAAGAGCTCTTGGGCCTCACCTGTGCATCATGGACTTTGAGCCTGCTCAGTTCAATACATTTGAGCAGCTGTTCAGCATGGAGGTCCAGGGGTGTCACTTCCACTTCCGCCAAGCAGTTATTTGTAATGTGCAGGCCCACGCCAAGCTTATTAGGTTGAGCCAGAGGGATACTTTGGACACCTGCAGATTTGTGCTGGCACAATTCAGTGCCTTGGCTTTTTTAAAGCCAGAGCACACTTTGCAGGGGTTCAAGGTGCTCTCAAAGGATCCCTACATAGTGAAGCACCCGTAGTTTAACCCTTTCCTCAAGTACTTTGAGCCCCAGTGGATTGGGAAGGTTGTCACGCAGAGGCAAGGCAAGGCCTGTGCTAAGGCCAGCTGGAACGTGTACCGGGCGGCTGTCAATGGGGAGCTGAAGATCACTTTGGCATTAGAGGCTTATCACAAGCATCTTAAAGCCAACTTTGGGCTTCATACAAAGTTTAATAAGTTCTTCTCTCTCCTGCATCATTAGCAAGAGAAAACAATATCCAAGCTCCAAGATCTCTCCGACCGTGTCCTCCCATCAAGCCAACCACCTGCTGTACCCTCTTCACCAAGGCCATCCAGGGTGTGGCCAAGTGAAATTATAAGGCCTCTGAGCTTAAGCAGCAACTTGAGCTTATTGCCACTGCCCTTCTGGAAGGGGCTAAAATGAAACAGGGAAAGAATGATGAGGAATAAACTTGTTTGCTTTCTCAGTTATATGATTTTTACTTTTAACTTTTAACTTTTTAACTTTAATTTTTACTTATTAGCTTTGATAATTTAGTTTTTAGTTTTAATTTTTAAGCTTTTTAATTTAATTAGATAGCTTTGATTGTTCTATGTATGCATGGTAAGTTTGAGATGAATATTTATAGTTGAAAGTAAGTGAAATATCTTAACTTTTGTTAATTTCCAAATAAAACATATGATACTCACAGTTGTGCTTATATGAACTATATCAAATAAATATTAATATTTCTTCATATTTTGCATAACTATATATTTTTTTGTTTATTTTTGGTTCATTGAAATTTTAATTTTTATGGTAATCAAAAATATTTTTATAATGAAGAGTGTAAATTATATAGTAAAATGAGAAATAATTTCTTATTTCCCCTCTTTTTTATTTATTAAAACACTGTTTTTTTTGCATTTTTGAGCTCTCTGGGGTCACTTTAGTATACCATAGCTGTAAGGTTTAATTTTTTATATTAAAAGTTTCAGTACATTAAGATCTGTTAATTAAAAAAGTGTCAATTTCCAGTTGCCAATCAGGGCAAAAGCTGAATTCTTACTTTACTATAGTGTCAACTACCAGGGAGTCAAACTTACCACAGTTGCCCATATTTCAGAGCGTGTAAACCAAACCAATCTTAGTATTGTGAATGAAATGTTTTGTTCATGTACATTTTTTTCCAAGTAAAATATAATTTGCTTTTAACTTGGTATGCTGATTATGTTTGGAGTACAAATTTATTAAAAAGAAATAATCACACTCAGGTGTTAATGTAAATCATACAGTTCAGAGACCTATGCAGTGAGATGGATTATTTTTATTAATTCTATTGGTTTCTATTATAACTTTAATATTTTTGAAATGCTACAATAAAATGACTTTAAAAACTACAAGTGCTTTGGACCAGCCAATTGGAATGAGTGTACATTTGTGCTGTCTGTGTGCTTGGCTCAGAACAGACACACCTCAGTTATTGCACCCAGTTTAACTTAATGAAATAAGCCTGTTGAAAATTTAAAATGTCTTTGTTTGCAAATTGGTATACTGACTTGTGGTCACTTTAGCATCAGAGAACCCAATAGTCTGGTGCTAGAGTGACCACAAGTTGGTGTGCTTATTTTCAAACAAAGACATGTCTTTTTTCACCAGACTTATTTTATCAAGTTAAACTGGTTGCACTAACTGAGGTGTGTCTGGTCTGAGACAAGCATAAAGACACCACATGTACACCCATTCCAATCGGCTGGTTTGTGTCCACTTGTAGTTTCTAAACTTTTTTTTATTGTAGCGCTTCAAATATATTAAAGGTATAATAGAAAAAATTTTAATTAATCATTATTAAAGCAGCCAAACTTAATTTGTGGCATATAAAAATCAATCCCCACTTTATTTAAATGGAAATTATTTATTATAAACATAAAAACTTGTAATTGTTAAACCAATATAAATTAAAAAATAAAAATTATTGGGGGCAAGTTTTATTGGGGAGATGGAATTGGGCAGTGCAGACTAGGTGGCAGACTGGGTTGAGGGGAGAGGACTTGATTAGCTGGTGGGGTTGGTGCTGGTCACCTGGGAGGATTGGATGGGGACTAGGGCAGCTGGAGGACCCAATGGAAATTGAGTGCCTTGATTGGATTGGAGGAATTGATTGTACATGACATCATATTCTGACTTGGGGAGGGAAGTGATTGGCTTGTACACTGGGGAATCACAAGGTGGCAGCTAGGGATCCTTTGGTGATTAGCTGTTGCCAAGAGCATTGAATGCCATCTTTGTAAACATGTCAGCAATCTTCTGATGACAAAACAGCACCAATGGGTTGTTGGCTGCACTAACCACCTGGCTGAAGGTTGTGAGGTTGCTCCCATGGATGATGTCTCCAATGTTAAATAACAACACATCACCCAGGTGAAGATCAGCATGTCTGACAGGGAAAATTGAAACGTTGTGGCCTTCTGCTTGTATTTTCTCAGAGGCCACTTCAGCAAACTCCATTTTGTGGCTCAGGAATATTTTGAATTTTGAATTGGCCAAGCTCCAGGTGGCAAGAAAGTCAGAGAGGAATTTCCTGTACCAGTAACCATATATGTAACTGGTTATAGTCCGGTAAAATACAGTCCCTTTTGGGGAAACTGCAAGGAATGCACCAATGGCAGTTCCCTGTGCTTCCTTCTTTTTGCCCTTGGGAGCGTTCTTTTTACTCAAAGTGCCATAATTATGGAATTTCAATGACAATTTATATTAGGATAAAGATACAACATTTTCTAAAATAGAGGACAGACAGTGGGTAAGGGTGGCACTAATTGCACAGTCATAGGGAAAATCAGATCCATTTTCCAACTCATTGCATGACCAATTGGTCAGAATCAGACCACTGACTACAAGCCCATGCATCCAGTGCTGCACTGTGCAGCTGGCAATGAATATGACCTTGAGCCCAAGTAAGTAACATATCTCAGTTAATTGGAGGTATGGGTCATGTTACAGAAGGTCAAGTATGAAGGGATAGATCCCCTTGATCTGAGAGTTGGGCTGCTTCTTTGGCTTCTTGCCCAGCTTTGCACCACCTTTCTCCAAGAGTGCTTGGAACTCTTGCTTGATCACTGCCTCAATAAATTGAAGCCAAGTGGCTATTTTGGAAAAACTAGCACCATTCTGATTGAGGCTCATAATCTCCTCTATCACATCATTGTTTATGATTTGACGTTTTTGGCAGGCTTGAGGAATAAGGGTACCTGGATTAGGTAGGGCTTACTCTGATTGGCCCAAACTCTCAAGTGATGGCTCAATTGGATTGAAGGGGGGGCACAGTTGCTCAGTCTCTGTAATATGGCACAGGCGCAGGTTGGGCCTGGCCTTTGGGAGTACCATATTGGCTATCAGAAAAGCCACCTGTGGATGGTCCTGGTGACACATACAACTCAGCCTCCCCTACAACTTGCATTAAATTGGGTTTAAACAGGAAAAATAGTGGTTGTGCTCCTTAGCTCAGCAGCCTGAGCTTGGAGCAGTCTTGTTACTGCTTCTCAACAATGTCAAAGTTATCTCAACTTGAAAACTCATACTAATACAAAGCAATAAAAATTATATTTAAAACAGAAAAGCAAATTATTTCTAGAGAAATAATTTTATTTAAGTGTGTGCTCCTTTTTAAGACATTCTCTCAGACATAAATGACCAAATTTAGATGTGAATACACTGAAAATAATGCTTTATTTCCCTGAATAGATTTTGGTGGATTCACTCCTGAAATCCACTTTTTCCAATTTGAGTCCCAAAAATAATCAATTTTTTTAAAGAATGAATTGTTTTGTGTTTGTCACTTTTGTGACTGAACCCCATATGCTCTCTGTTTTTATCACATTTTCCATACACTCATAATTAAATTTGATGTAGAATGCTTCAGGAAGTGACTGGATTATGTGTGTTATGAATTTTAGTTCCATGCAATTGCTATCTCATTTTTAGAATTCAGTATTTGACTTTATTTTTGTTTTGTGATTGACTATTTTTATTTTCTAGCCCTAGATAAATGGAAGCTTTATTGAGTAAATTTATTCTTCAACTGGTTCTAGCCAAAAAAAAATGTGACTGAGTTCATGTGCTCTAAACTGAATGATATATGTTTATCTCAATAGGTTTGAAAACTACTGTATGTATTTTTCCATATTACTATACAGTATTTATACAGTTATGATGCTAAGTGTCAGGGATCCAAAATTGGGCAGTCAGCCCATCATTTTCAGGTATCACATGGGCCGCAAGTTTTGCAAGCAAAGCTCATCACAAGATTGGAGCAAACTTAAAGAGGTATGAGAAGGACTTTCCCACCCAGGACCATGGGCCGGCGGCTGAAATTATAGTGTCAATCACATCAGAGAGGGTAATATACACAATTTCAAACAGTTTATTTGTGTAGTCCAAGGGAAGCTCAGGTGGGGACAAAAGCATTAGCTTTAGGGTAATTGGAGGTTCCATATCCAGTTGATATGCGGACAGCAAGTTGTACTTGTCTTTGAATAGGTGGGGCTTGGTGTAATGCCAAGGGCCTTGTCTGTTGTATCTTATTTGCAAATTTGACTGGGCCAGGGGATCTTGTTCAAATATATTATCAAGGGTAAATTCTTTGTATTTTGGATTCAAAAGGTATTCTGTAAAGTGAACAGGACCAAAAGGAGCACCAGGTAGACAATAAACTGTGAGAAGAAGGGTAGGAGGTCCGGAAGATCTTGAGCTGAACTGATAAATGACAAGAATAAAATATGGTAATAAATGGGGGAACTAATGTCTCATAATCTTTTATTTAAAAATGGTAATAAAGTCTTAGCGCAAGGTCTCTGGGTCTATATAGTACTCTGCTGCCAAACTTAAATTTTTTCATTTGGAGTTCACCATAAGATTGGGGAATCTGAGGTTAGGTAGCCAGGACACCTGGGTCTAGGAGCAGCAAAATGATACTGCCACTGAAGGCCCGCTCATTGGTTGAAATATCATTAAGGTTTGCTTGGCTCTTCTGTTCCTGAGCCATAGTCATGGGGGCCTTAAGCTCATGTTTTTCTCTTTTAGTGGGCCTTGATTGGCTACTTGCATAGACTTCAAGATCATGAAGTTAACAGTAGAAATTTCTCTGCCTTCATTAGGCAAGTTATTAGGCCCTTTCTTGGGTGCTGTAGCTTTTAATTTTTTGCTGGTGTTCTTATTTTGGGAATTAGGCTTGGCCTCAGCTTGAGTGGGCTCAATCCCAGAAAGACACAGGCAGCCAGCTCTTTGATCCTTAGGGCTGGTGGCCTACAGATAATCAGGTTCAGAGTTTAAATCTTGCTCTTGGCCCTGAGTTTTGAGGGAAAGAAAATTGACAATCCTGATACCAAGCAAAAATAACTCAGATTTAAACAAAATGAACTCAGATTTAAGAAAAATCCAGGTATCAGTGTAAAGTATACCCACTGTTAACAGAGATTTTGGGCAGTAATAGACAAAATGGCTCAACACAACAACAAACAACTCATACTACAAACAAAGATATTCAAAATACAGTACAAAATATATGAATTCTAAAAAAACTGGTTTGATTTGACTTTTGGTTACATATCTTAACTATGTAAATTGATGATAAAATACAATCAAGTGCAGTGAGTGTAAGGTCTTGCTTAATATGATGCAAGATTATATATAAAGTTGTTTAAAGTGTTGGGATTCAAATTTAATAAATAAAATAAAGCAGGCTCAGTTTTTAAAATTATCTTTAATAGACTTGTTAAAGCCTCATATTTTCATACAGTAGTTTTTAAACCTGTTGAGATAAATAGAAATTGTTCAGTTCAGAAAAATTGATTTAGTCACACAATGAGTTTCAACTTTTTTGATAGAAATGGAGGCTAATTTCACAAAAATGTGCACAAATTGTCAAAGATTCCCAGTCACACAATGATCTCTGAGAAAACTGGGGGAAAATGTATGATGATTCAACAACAAATATACAAAGTAATGGAACAAATAAGTTCTAGTCTCAAAAAAAAGCTACTATGTTTACTATGAATTTTAAGAAAAAATTAAATTCAGTCATTAAAGTGATAAACTTGATCCAACAACAAACCTCAATAGCAACTGAAACAGACAGCAAAAATATCAAATATCAAAAAAATCAATGAGTTTATAATACTGTTACTAATTAATCCTGATTAGATATACTGTAGACTCAGAACCTGTTGAGAAAAATGCAGGATTTTCATATTCTTTTGCATAAACTCACCAACTTACTGGAATATTCTCAATCCTTTTATATAAAAAAGTAGATTGTTCTGGGATTAAAAGTACTCCATTTAGTTGGTGAGTTCATACATAAGAATTTTATAATCCTGCATTTTTATCTTTAGGTTCTGAATTTACAGTACAATCTAGAGCATGAAATAGAAAAAAATATTCTCTTTGTCTGTTTTGGGATTAAAATTATCAAAAAAGTCAAATTTATCAATACATACAGTTAAAAGTGCACATTTACAACCAAAGATAATTAATATGGAAATTTAAAATCTAATTTGAAATAAATGGTAGAATAAAAGCTTTTATGCTGTTATATATAGACAGTGTCAAAACAGCAGGCTTAACCTGCCAGCAAGGTTCCAACCAAGCAGATTTGTGACCCACAATCCAATTATCTAGTCCCTCAAAGCCAGACTAGGAAGTCAACTCAAATTACCAAATCCAACAACATGAACAGATGATGATCCTTTATGATGGATACCTTGTTTTGGTGCTTGACTCATTATCAGGATCACGCCACCCCCTTCTCCCATCCAGCTGTGTGATCACCAATCATGTTCCTGTTATCCTTGATTCACATGAACTATATAATCACTATCTCACAATAAAGATTATTATCTATCTTTTAAATATTTTTCCCCGTGTAACTCTTCTAAAACAGCACAGTTACAACATTGGTAGCACAGTTAGGTTCTCCATCCTACCGCATCTTGAAAAATTCTGCATGTTGCCTGTACTTGCTGCGGCTAACAAATCCTTGACAGAATCATGTCTGGCTTCCCGCTGTACTGGACTCTGTACACCCCTGGTACCAAGATACCTGATGGTTTTGTCCTGTACCAGAACATGGTGATCCCACTACCTGTCTTCAAAACCATGTCTGCACAAGGGTTCTTCCAGACGGCCGCCACCATTCTGCAATCAACCAACAAAAACACCATGCCCACCTACATAGCCCAAAGACTACAAAGTGCTGCCTTGGAACCTTTTGCCAGGGCTAACGACAACAACTCTGCCGCATGGATCCAGTCTGCTCAAAGCAAGCTGGCCCAGATGAAATGACCACAGCAATTTTGGATTGTGGAAATCTCCATTCAACTGACCCACAACGCTGGCACTTGGTGCAACAAGTGGCACAAGGAACACATCAAGAAGAATTGGGATACCTTCAAACAAGACTTCTTGGCAAGGTTTGTGCTTAAAGAAACCACACTCATGATCATACACCAAGTAAAGAACCTAACTCAGACTGGCACCCTGAAGGAAATCACCCATGCCTATGAGAAACTCCGGCTATGTGCCCCCTCTTACATGGCCTTTGACACCCCAACCACACACTTCATGTACTATGACGTCTTCAAATTGCATGTAATGAGACACGTGAACCTGGACCAGGTGACCAACCTGCAGAGTCTGTATTGCAAGGCAGAGAAAGTGGAACAAACATCCAACCCCCTCCATAAGGCACAAACTGGAAAATGAGAGAGACCCAAGGATTCTCACACAGGCAGGCGTCCCACTTGACCACCCCCTGGAAACAACAGGAACAACACCAACCATAAACCCACAGGTTTAAATGGACATGAAAGCGGGAAAAATGGCCAGTCAAATTGTACCCATTTCCGTATCACTGCCACGCAAGGCAATCAAGACAAGGGAAAAGCCCAGGGAGAGCATTAAGCAAGCCAAGCTCTCCCCACACAACTCCTGACTTGCCCAATGATGAGTACTGACCCAAGGACGTGGACCAATGCCCAATGATCCAAGTACCCTCAGAGGACCCGGTACGTACACCATTGCCAGACATCCCAATAAACTGATGTCCTATCCTTCCTTTTTTGCAGTTACACAGGCTTGGCATTCCTGGACTTGGGCGCAGATTGAACCCTAGTCAACAGAAGCTTTGTGGACAAGTGTAATCTAGCCACTAATCCTTTTCATATTAAAAATGTAGATTTTGCTGATGAATACCAATTGCCATGATAAGGGAAACCGCCTCCTTCTCTGTCATGCTCAAGAATCTACACTCCACCATCCAAGGTCCCATCATTGACTTCCCAAAGTTTGACATTGAGCTGGGTTTAAATTGTTTACAAAAGACCAATCCTCACGTAGACTGGGCAACCTTGGTGTTGATCATCAAGCTTGAAGATGTCAACCACCTGATATACCCTGACTTAGTGGATCAACTCCTATGCAACCACGTCTTTGTGCGCATCACAGAGACCCTGAACAAAAAGGAAAACCTGAAGGCAATTGACTGGGACTCCTGCCAGTACAAGATCATACACTTCAAAGATCACCAGGATACCTCCACACCTCAGGATTTCAAAATTGTGGCCTGCCATCCAGAAATCTTCAAGGAAGCTCTACCTGGGTTGCCTCCAGAGAAACACATCCAACATTCCATCCAGTTCAAAGGAGCTGTACCCAAAGCATGTCCTATCTACAGGCTGATCACAAACAAAGACAATGCCCTATGTGCCTACCTCAAGGAAGCATTGGAGAAAGGACTTATCTGCCCTTCACAATCTCCCTTTTGGGCTGCTGTATTCTTTGTGGCCAAGAAGGATGGTACCTTGCGTTTAGTCACAGACTACTGAGCCCTAAACAAAGTTACCATCAAGAATTGTTACCCACTACCACTGATTGACAACCTCTTTGAAGCCTTGGGTAGAGCCACAGTCTTCTCCAAGATTGACCTAACTGCAGGCTACAACCAGATTTGTATTAAGGAGGAAGACATTCCCAAAACAGCCTTCTGCACTAAATACAGCTCATACAAGTCTGTGGTGCTCAACTTTGACATGATAAACGCCCCCTCTACCTTTGTGACCTTCATGAACAAGGTGTTTGCCCCACACATAGGCAAGCATGCCTTAGTCTACCTAGACGACATCATTGTCTACAGCCCCTCAGTGGAACAGCACCACAAAGACCTTGAGGCATTCTTTGCTACCCTGGTACAACACAAACTGCTGGCCAAGCCCTCCAAGTGCTAGTTCTTCTGCAAGCAATTGCCTTTCCTGGGAACATAGTCTCAAAAGACGGCATCAAACCCAACAGTAAAAAGATACAGGCCATCTGCAAGATGCCACCACCCAAGGATAAGTTGGAACTCTGCATCTTCCTGGTGGGTGGCCTATGTACGCTGCTTCATACCTGACTGTGGCATTTTGAATGCCCCCTTATCTGACATAACTGGTGCCAAATCCAAGTTTGCATGGACCCCCAACACAACCTCTGTTTAAGATATCTCAAAGAGAAGCTCACAGGGGCTCCTATCCTGCAATACCCCAAACGTGACAGGGAATACCAAATGGAAACCAACGCCTCAGACACATCCATTGGGGGAGTACTACAAATCAAAAATAGTGACAGTGACTTCCTGCCCATGGCTTATGAATCATAAAAGTTGACAGATGGCAAGTGCTGATGTCCTATTCACAACAAGGAACTGCTGGCTATTGTGCACTGCCTAGTCAAATGGCATTGTTATCTAGAACAACAGGAAGAATTCACAGCATTGACTGACCACAAGTCGCTCATATACTTCAAAACTCAAGAATAATCTATCTTGCTGCCAAGCCCGCTGGATGGAACTCTTGGAGAGATTCAATATGCTCATACAATACAAACCTGGTCCAGAACTTGCCATGGTGGGTGCTATCTCTTGCCTGTATGTCCATGCCACAAGAGGAGAAAATGGTCTCAACCCAGACTGGCCTTTTGGTACTTCGGACAAAGGACAAAGGTTTCCCCCCTGGCACAACCAATATAACAAAAGAAATAGTCATTAAGAGCAAACATCTATTTTCAGACGTTTATGGAACCTTGCATTGAAAAATGTCCAACAAATCTACCATCCCTTACATCCCCACACACCAGCAAGTGGACACCATCCTATTATATCATAGAGACCTAGGACACACCAAGAGCTGCAACCTATACAAGTTCCTTAAACACAAGGCCTGGTGGCCAACCCTGTATTGTGACATTCAAGAAGTCCTAGACCAATGTGAAGTGTGCAAGAAATTTGCTAAAAGCTAAGCCCCTCCAAAATTAGTACTACATATCTGCACACAACTACCCTTCAGGGTGTGGGCTCTTGACGTTGTTGGCTCCATGCCAGGGAAACACAATGATAAGAAATACATCATCACCACCATAGACTTTGCTACACAATGGCCAGTAGCCCAAGCAGTAAAGGCGCATACTGGCAATGACGTGTGTTGGTTCATAGGAAGAGAAATAATCAGCAAGTTTGGAAAGTCAGAACTCCTGATAACTGATGGAGGGAAAGAATTGACCTCTGAAAACACCAACATATACCTCACTAAAAATGGGGTCAAAAATATTGTGATAACACCATACCACCTGCAGACCAATGAACATGTAGAGCGGCTTAATGGTAGCCTCTGAAAGCCCTAGCCAAACTCACTGCCGGGAGACCTGAAGACTGGTATAAGCAGCTATCAACTGCACTAATTGTGTGCTAAACCCAAGTGAACAGACACACTGGGAAAAGCCCTTTTGAGTTGGTTATGGCACACAGCCCAATATCATTCAAGCATTGACAGGACCCAAGCTGTAAATTCCAAGCAAAGTCCCCCCTCGCTCAGATCCTCAAGTTATAGAGGCCAACAGTAATCAAACAGAAAAGGAAAACATGCGTCTGCAAAAGACATTTGTCCCCATCCAAGATAAACATGAAGCTGGTGATAAAGTTTGGGTCATGAACATTGACAAAAGAAAACTACAGCCCAAGAAAGTAGGCCCAGCAATCATTATAAAGGTAAACCAAAATAACACTTACCTTGTGTAAGGACTTGGGAAGCGCAAACAAGACAAAACCCTACACCATGATTGCCTGAGACCCTGCAAAGCAAGACAAAAACAATGTCAAACAGCCCTGCCCGCCACAGAACAACAGCTAGTCCAGTATGGCAACCAGTCTCCTGACAAACTCCCCAACAACCTATCCCCAGAGGAGGCCAACCTTCAGTTGGGGGTGTCAAAACAGCAGGCTCAACCCACCAGCAAGGTTCCAAGCAAGCAGGTTTGTGACCCGCAATCTGATTACCCAGCCACTTGAAGCCAGACTAGAAAGTCAACTCAAATTTCCAAATCCAATAACATAAAACAAATGCTGATCCCCTACAGTGGATACCTTGTTTTGGCACTTGACTCATTACCAGGATCAAGCCACCCCCTTCACCATCCAACCGTGTGATCAACACTATCATGTTCCTGTTACCCATGATTCACACCAGCTATATAATCATTATTTCTCAATAAAGAATATTATCTAGTTTCTAAATATTTTTCCCCTTGGAACTCTGCTAAAACAGCACATTTACAACAACAGATAAAAATTACAATAAGTAAAATATATAGATAGACTGATTTTATTTTATTTTATTTTTATATCAAAATTAATGCATTACAACAACAGAGTCAAGGAGCCAGAAGAGTACAACGTGGACATGGATGCCCTCATGAGTTAAAGAACAGAGTGACTGTAGTCCAGGAGGTAGTCAGTGGGAGTTGTGTTGAAGCAGGTAGTGAAACCCAAACCACAAGGACACAAGAACAGACCCAGAACATCCAGACTAGAAGAGCGGCTAGTATCAACCCCAAAGCTGACCAGAAAATACACCAAAGTCATCATCACCAGAACAGTAAACTACTGCCACTGAAAAGGTGTCCTTTTTATACAACTATATATCACTGAGATAGTGTTTCTGCTAGTATTATAGAGAGTGTTAAGCCTGTTCTTGATACCACATACAAGCCTTACATGAGTGATGACAAAGGGCAAGACAATGACAACAAGCTACAATTTTATCAAACCACAGATATGAAACAGGTGCTTAAAAATATTGCTGCGTTATAAAGCAAAGTGCCTATGCCCTGTGTTGTGGCAGAGCCTGCAGAGTTGCTTCCCAGCACCAAAAAACCCAAGTAAACAGTGATTAAAAACTCCACCTTCAAGACCTTTATCAGGCTCATCAAAGAGACACAGGACTATAAGAAGGCCACAGATTTTGTTGGTATTTTGGAAAAATTCACTCATCAACTTCATAGTATGTTCTTGAAAACAAGTACTTTTCTTATTTCAGAAAAATCCCAGCGCAAGTCAGCCCTATTAGTTAAGGAGCACAAATAGAACATCTGTCAGTGAACTAACCCAAAACTGCCATCTTGAACAGAAAAGTATACAGTTAATGGTCAAATCTACTTTTGGTATTGAGGCTTCAGTTTCCTTTTTCTACTATGTGATCAGTGTGCTGCATTTCTCATGGAAAACCCCTTTGGGGTATCTTTCTACAACTGTACCAGCCCTGCCAATATTGAGACCTGGCAAAAATATGCAGAGGCGTACACTGCTCTCAAAAACAAATAGACATTCAAATTCTATTAAATTAACAAATCAATGTTTGTGTTGTCTATGCATAGTTCATATGGCTATGTCCCCAGAGGTGATAAATACAGAGTATCTCAGTGTGTGTCAGTTCACGCCACAGCCTATTTTATGGTGGCTTTCCTACATCCATAAGGGATTGAGATGTATCAAATAATCAAGTGATCCAATAACAGCAGGACCTTCTTATCATTTCTCCAATTGGCACAAGGGCATCTTAGGCGCACTAGTCTGGGTTTCATCAATGTTATTGTATTAGATACTGTTAGACTCCACAAGATGGCAGATATTCTTGTATAATTTTCAACAATTGAGTCAGGTATGGCAATTGACCACAGCACCTATGCACCTATTATTTCTTCTCATATATTCCCCATTTCTAACCCAAATTAAAGAGGTTTTTGAGTGGCTCAATAAAGTTGTTAATCAGGTGACAACATCTGGGTCAGATGCCTTATTTGATTTACTACAGGTTAAGATCCATACCCTGCTAGCTAAGACTGTGGCCAAATTCTATGCACATTCTGAATCATATATTCCTATCTGCTTTGATAATCAGCCAATCAATCAAAAGGTTTTCATACTCCTCATCTTAAATTTTATTTTATATATTTTCTTTTTTGTTTTTATTTCTTATGTTTATTTTTAAATTTATTAATGTTCATTTTATATTTAAAATTTGCTAATCACATAATCAAAAATGTGCTGTCAATAACATAGAGATTCAATTTTTGTACTTTATTTTAAGTTAATTTATTATAGCCTGTGATGACTATCTCAAAAAATTTGTATTGGAGTAATAAATATATTTCCAAGTCACTCCTGTAAAATAAATAAGGTAAATAAAAAAGTAAAATTTTAGATTCTCAAAGTATATGATGATTTATTAATCAATATATTAATGTATGATATATAAATATATTATTTATATATACATTTTTTTAAAATGAACATTTTATGTAAAATTGCTTGAAAATTTAAGTATAGGCAAAAGATAAAAATAAAATATGAATATATATTAGTGGAGAAGATATTTATTATTTACACATGTGGTGTTTGCCTGTGTGCAACCACCTGGCAATGGAGGTGGCGCATAAACTGCACTACCACACTATATACAGTGGATACACCCTAGATAAAGTATTCTTGGCGGCTAGTAAAAAGGAAAATGATGAGGTGACACTGGAGAAGCCTCTATCTGGAGGGGCTACAACCCCGTATATTTCTGCCAGGACCAAGGCATTATGTTTATATGGCCTACTGAGTTGTAACCTAGGGCAGCCTGGCCTTGTCAATTCCAAGTGAAATCCCATCAAGATCTTCCACGCCTGCACCCATCCCAAAGTAGAAGAGATAACTGAGGTAAACTATGAGATGGAGCCTTTGCCCAGTAAAGGCCTCTTTGAACTTGAACAGTTTGTTGTATACTGCACTAAATTTTTTTGTAAAGTTTTAAAGACTGTTGTCTCCATGGCTAAAGTAAATCCTGTCTCATCCCTGCTCCAGGCCAGCCCAAAGGCATCCAAGAGAATCTGGATTTTTTAATGGCTGTTGTGTTGGTGTAATACCAAAGTATTGAGGGTAAAACTTTAGTAACATAAGATGCAGGTTAGGCAACTGGAAGCTGTTCAAGGCATAGACAATTGGATAGAGGTTCATTACCTGACAGAAGGCTTTGGCAAGTATGTTGCATTGTCTAAGGCTACCAGCAAGGTACAGTAGCGTAACTGTGTTGATAATGTAATTAGCCAAGTTGGGAGTTGGGCAAGATGAGGCCAGAGGCATCCACAGTTTTGAATCCATTTAGTTGAGTTGTGTTGGATCATGGTATGATATCCCTTTGGGTCTTTGTGGTTCAGGTTTAAACTGAGCATAGACTGGCTGGTTGCCCCTATCCCAAGGTAAGCTGTCAAGGCAGATGTAAAGATGATATGATTCATCTTCTAACTTGGGAAGGGGTGATGGGTCTAGTAAGGTTACTGCTTAGTCTAGGTAGAGGATTAATTAATGTGATAATATTGAAGAGGATATTCACTCAATGATAGCACAACCTATCATTAAGGGGTTTGTCTTTATTTATACTAGTGGTCCTGCAAGGCATAATTATTGGAAAGCATGGCATTGAGATACCAAGAGTCTGAGTTGCATCTGTTATTCCCTTTTCTGGATTGGCTTGGGTGGCTGGCAATTGAGAAGGTTTGGCTGGATCCCAGTTTGCATTGGCATAGTGCAAGTTGAGCCTTCTTCACACATCCAAATTCATTTACTGAATTTGGTGCAGGATTTTTATTGTTGAAGAGCCTATCAGTACATTCCTCATTTGGTAGGTTCCCAACTTGGGCATCAGTTACTCCCAAGTTTGGCTTTGGGGGAAATTGCCTTTCCTGGTTTCCCAATCTGGCTATTTCCTAAAGGAGTGCATGGGGACAGGCCTGATGGCATGGAAGAACAAAGGCTGGCAGGTAGCTGGCTGGCTCATGGGTGCTTGGTTTGTAAATGGCTTGCGGGTGGGGCTGACAGAAGTAACAGGCGCCTGTGTAGTTGCTGTGTGCATCTTCTCAATGGCAGCAGGCGTCTGCACATTGGCAGTGTGCAACATTTTGGTGATGGTGGGCGTCTGCGGGTTGGCAGCAGGCAATGTCTTGGTGACAATTGGCCTCTGCATGTTGGTTACATGTCTATAAGTGTCAGAAATATTCCTGACAGTTGGCAATAGCCAATTTCACCACTGCACCTCAAAGTTCTCCAGTAAGTATGACAATGTGTGTTCAAGCAGAAAGCAGAAGCAAGCACCCCTGTGAGCCTTTCTCATCTCCAGTATGTTCTTGAATGGGAGCGTCCCTGGGATATCTTAAATAAGCTCAATAAAGTTTACATATTAAACTCTACTGAGGGCTACTGGGTCTAGGTAGTACAGCTGTACATCTTTATAGGCATATACAGCCCATTTTGTAGCCTCTTTGGAATGAGTCAGTTGGGAGAGCACATTATTTAATAGATGAAACACCCTATTTATGCAATCTTCAAGCTCAAAAATAGCAGAAGACAACAGGGCCAGGTGCCTGCTCATGTGGCTGGCATAGTTTGTATAGAAAGGTGTCAGGGATCCAGCCTGTGGGGGGGAGGTTCCTGGGAACTTGTGGGCAGACAGCCTGGCAGGGAGGGCTCACCACAAGATTGGGGCCAACTTTACAATATAAGATAACAGTTTGACCAGGAGAGCCCAAGGTCCTCTGGCAGGTACCATAGAATCTATCAAGCCGGTAAGAGTGATGTACATCACTCTAAATATCTGAGTGGAAGTGGATTTATTGGCAGCAACAGACTCTAGCAGGCAGTTGGGCCGCAGGGTGAGAGGCGGAGTCATTGGGACCAAATACACAGGCAGGTGGTTGTACTTGTTGCAAAATAGCAGGGGAGGTATAGTGATTTTGTGGCCTTCCCTGTAAACAGTCTTGGTCTCTCTAGTTCTTACCTTGGGGTCATAGATTAGGATTTCCTCTAGGGTGAACTCCAAATACGCAGGGTTGGGGGGTACTTGGTGAAATGTACTGGGCTGTAGGGAGCTCCTGGTGGACAATAAAGGCCGGGCAGTTGGTCCGCAATTTCTTGGGATTGATGAGTGTGAGGTGCAGAACTGCAGGAGGTAGACTGTAAATGAAATAGAACTAATATCAAATATGGAATAACCTGGTTGAACTAAAGGTTCATGTCACTTTATTGCAAGAATGGCAATGGGCAACTTCCTGGCAGTCCAGGGTATAAGTATGTCCATCTGTCATGGTTAAACTTTTACAAATTTCTTTGGCCTGGGTGTTACCATCTACCCAATTTTCCAGTCCTTGGTGGCATCCATTTTGGGAGTCAATTCATTGGCTGGTTTGAGCTGAGAATACTCAAATTCCCTTTTTAGGTTGTGGGGTAGGTTATCTTGGGGCAGCCTTTGTTCTATAGGAAGTTTTTTGTTTCCCTTTCTGTGGTGGCCTGAGTTTTTTTGGGCTCTTTGGCTAGGCCTGCCCGCTGATTGGTTGAGTTAACAGGAACCTTTAATGTGGGGAGTGTCAATGTAGGTGATTTGGACTCATTAAGCTTTAAAAGATTTTCCAAAGTTAAATCCTGTTCTGGTTCCTGCCCAAAAATCTGTGGGCAGCCGGTCCTGCAGGCTGGCGGCCCGCGGGGTGTCAGGGTTCAAATCTTGTAGTTGAGATTTCCCAGTAAGCATGGTCAATAGGAGTTTGTCACTTGTGACAAAAGGGGCAGGGATACAGGGGACTAGGACTTTTCTTAAAACACCATCAATAATTTCTATAAAAAATGTATGAATTTAGAAATCTTTATTAATTTTTTAGATACCTTCTTCTACTGCTTCTTTGCTGGCAGCTTTGACAGGGTTGACCATTTTTAGCACAACAAGCTGTAAAGCATTTTGTTATTTTCAGGTTCACCTTTTCAGTGTTTCCTGACATCAACAATTTTCTCAAGGGTTTAATACTGCTCATACTTCTTCTAATTTGAAGGCTCCTTTGGATCCTAAAAATGGATTATTAAATGGTAGTATTGAGCTCTTATTACCTGGTAATATTGAAATCACAATTCCAGAAATCAACATTGATTTCACAACAGAGATTGAACCTGGGTCTCTGCTTTTGCCTTACTGTCACCTATTGAAGTTAGTGATTTGAATAAAAAATTATGGATTATCTAAAATTCAGCCCTGCAGCTAATCAGATCTTATGCCCAAGGCTCTGGATATCAATTTGATTTTGCCTCCAATTATGGAAAGGCTATAGAAAGCCTAAGCTCTGTACTTAAATTGGACCAAAGTGATAGCAGCTGGTTATCTTCTTCTGGTGATTATTACAACCATCAGAAACTCCCCTAAGCTGTAACTTCTCAAACAGCTGGGTTAAATTACATCTAGCTGTTTGAGAGGTTCAGCAGGGGCATTTGCGTACTTTGAAATTAAATTTTATGTTATTACTAAGTAAAAGCCACTCCTACCAAGGTTTCCCCCAAATTACCCAAGACTTTACCCCATACCCCTGAAAAATTTATTTTTAAGTCCTAGAAAGCCTATATAAGGCTCCATCTTGTCATGAATTTAATTATTCAGTTACAGTAGTTTTAAAAGCTATGGCAACAACCAAAAATACCTCAGATTTAAACAAAATGGTTTCAGATTTGAACAAAATTCAAGTTGTGCAAGATTCAGGATTCAATTAATTTAAAAAAATTAAGTTAATAAATGAACTGTCAAACAAAAAACAAAATTTCACTAGCCCATTATACAAAATTATATCAAACATCAAGTGGCATAGTTTAAACCACAAACAAAATGAACTGATGCAACAAGTGAGATGAATGGATGCTGTTCCAGAGTATATTATAATCCAATCAGGATTTATATGAGGCACTGAAATAAGTATCAAAATGAAACAAAATTTGGGCAATCTAGAAGCAATATTCAACAAGCACAAAAAAATGAATTCACACAATATGTGTAGTATGAGCAGCCTAAAATAGAAAAATAATAGTATAATAGCCAATCAACAGCTATCCAACTTAGGAACAAGAGTGTTCTATTCATTTTCATGGCTCCTGATTTTTATGAAATGGTTTTGAGAACCTTCCAAATATGGACTTGATATTACAATAAAAATAAATAACAAAATTTTAAATTTCTACTTTTAGTGATTTTATCCTAGGTTTTTTACAATGGTTTTTAACAGCAACAACATTTTTGACAGCGCCAGCAGCCAGTTGAGCAGCAGCCAAGCCAGCTTCAATGAAGGCAAGGCTCAGGGCATGGAGGCATCTGTTTATATCCAAGCCTTTGAGGCAGGTAACAAGAAAGCTGACCTATACCTGACCCCCAACCCCTATGGATTTGACTTATTCAGTAGTCATGTAGTGTCTAGCTCTCCCCCTGCTCCTGTACCCACCCCTGCACAAGCTGCCTGCCAACCAACCAATCAGGATAGCAACCTCAATCCAGAAAACAATGCTTTCACCAACCAACCTGCCCTCCTATAGCCAATCAGTCTTCAGCTCCCATGGCCTGGTGCCCCAAGCAACAAATCATCACCACCCAAATTCTCCAGGAAATTGTGGTACTGAACCTACAGGGTCTGTCCTGGGATCAGATTTCTGACCAATTGAAATTTACCCAAGCCACCATAATGCAGGAGTTCAACAACCTAATAAACAAAGGGAATCTGATGGGGTAGCCAAAAAGCCCAAGAAGGCCCCCAAGTCCCAATTCACATAGGCCTACCCAATCATGCTTGACCTCCTCCAGTGGGACCCCAAGAATCCTTTGACCCAGGTCCATAAGGAACTTGTGCATCACTACATTTGGGTGTCTGATTGCATGGTGCATCTCTGGAAGCATGGGAAGATGGTGTCAGTCTGTGTGCTGACCAATGTTCCCAGCAATTAATGGGATAGCGCTGAGGATTCCCCGTATGATCAGGCCATCAAATCAACCCTGGTCCAATGCTTGACTAGTCTAACAGATGAGGCCATAATCATCTCCTACAACAAGCTATCAATAGCTTTTGATGATTTTGGCAAGCAAGGAAGAGCTGCCACTCAAAAAGGAAGGAAGGAGGTCAAGAAGGGGACCTTCATTGGTGCTTGTTGTGATCTGAGGCGCAGCACAGAGTCACAACGGGAAATCCTAACCTTAGGATTGGATTTGTACTAAGTCTTGGTTATAATGACAGGGAAGGCTATGTGATTACCTTGTGGCCCTGAATGAATAATATCTGCTAGATGTGGCTAGAGAGGCGCCAAAGTACGTGGAGACACAAAGACAAAAATGTGAATAGAACTTGATTTTATTGAAAAATAGGAAATGGATTATATAGTGGGTTGCAATACCACAAAACAATACCAGGACAGTAGGATCACTTGCCACAAGCATGAGTGGGACAAGTGGGTTGCACAGAATCAGGAAACTGAACAATTGTATTTTCCTAATTTGGAACCAGCCTCATTTCAAAGGGCAAAACCGCTTAAGAGAGAGATTTGTCCTTGAAATAACCCAATGAAGGCAAAATCAAAACATGGTGAATGGTGGCATTAACAACATTGCCCCCCTCTAGATTGGCCTTGGGGGGGTGATACTTGCGGAGGAACTTGGCATGCACGCGAGCAAAAGGTTGACCACTAGAGAGGAGTTTTAAAGTATACTAGTAACCTTGATTGAAGGTCACTTCCAAGGGCCCAATCCACAATAAGTCTAGCTTATGAGTTTGTCCTCCCACTCTATGTTGATGGTGTAGAACGTGATCCCAAATGTTAAACTCAGGCAGAGGATCTCCCAGCATTGTCAGAGGAGATCTCTAGCAGCTTGATCTTATAGGCAGACATTTAGATAAAGGCCTGGATATTAATGATTCAATTGACTAGATCTTTGATATACTCATCAGGGTTCATAGCCTTATCAGAGGAGAGTAGGGCCCCCCAAGAGTTACAGAGTAGTGGCTTCATGACCATAAAGCATAGCAAAAGGGAAATAAATAATGACACAATGTTTGCTAAGGCAATAGGCAAAGAGAGCAGCAGGTAAGTATAGATCCCAGTTGGCAGCGTCAGAGTAAGTGAGATTCCTCATAATAGAAACCAGAGTTGAATTTGCGCGCTCAACTGCCCCATTGGTAGAAGGATTATGGGGGAGAGAAAGACTGATGAGACCCCAAGGCTTCAACAACAGAGGTCACTAACTTGGCGTTGAAGTTAGTCCCATTGTCAGACAACAACACTTGAGGGCAACTATGGCAGAAGAATACATCTTGCAGCAGAAAGGTGGCGGTTATCTTGGCAGTGCTTTCTTTTGCATGGTGGTCTTCTACTCACTTGCTAAAATGATCAACAGCAATTAGGATAAAGCTCCAACCAGAGCAGGAGAAGGGAGAGGCCCTACAGCGTCAATACTGACAGTGTGAAAGGCGTGTTGAGGGGGGGACTAGCTTGAACTCATGAGTGGCGGCTTTAGGACATTATAGCTGGCAATAATGGCAACTGGCAATAAATATGGGATCAGCAAGCAAAGATTTTTCCAGAAGTAATTCTTCTGGAGCCAGGCATGGGTCTTGGCAACGCCTCTGTGTCTTATCTCGTTATGATCTTGAAGCACCAACAAAGGGCAAAGACTAGGCCTTACATAGGGCAAGTAGTGGTCTTGTACTTTCTTGAAAAGCTGATTATCACAAATGAGGGTGTCTTCAGATAAAAAGAAAGGGCAACTCAAACTTCTTCTGTCTTGTTCTCCCATGACAAAGGATATCCAATTAGTTCATACAACCTGTCAGCCTCAGCAGGATGTAGGGCAAGGATGGGCGTTCTGGACAGTTCATCAGCATTCTGATATTGAATCCCCAGGCAGTGCAGTACAGTGAAGTTGTACCCCTGCAGGTGGAGAGCCCATCTAGCTAGTTGTCCTTCTGGTTCCTTGAGTTGCTGAAGCCATTTGAGCAAAGCGTGGTCAGTAACTACAGTGAAATGGGTGCCATACACATAATGGCAGAACTTCTTGATGGCATGCAGCACCACAAGGCACTCCTTATGGGTCACACTGTAATATTCCTCATGCTTATTCAGGACACACAAGGTATAAGCTACAGGGTGATCCACACCCTCATCATCCAGTTGAGCCAAGATAGCCCCAATAGCCAGGTCACTGGCATCAGTATATAGGATGAATTACTTATTGTAGTCAGGATATACTAGGATGGGTTCCTCTTTGAGTTTTTGTTTGAGGGCACAAAGGATTTTTGTTGGCTGGCGGTCCATTCAAAAGGGACATTACACAGCAGCTGGACCAAGAGCTTGCTAGTGCCAGCAAGATTGGGGATGAATTGTCTATAGTATCCCATCATACCCAGAAAGACTTGGACCTCTTGCAGGTTAGTGGGTGGAAGCATTTTTTCAATGGCCTCAACTTTCTTAGTCAAGGGCCAAATTCCTGTCTGAGTCACCTCATGCCCCAAGAATTCAAGGCAGTCCTTGAAGAAAGCGCACTTATATGGCTTTAACTTAAGTCCAGCTTCACAAATCTTTATGAACACTTCCTTAAGATGGGCCAGGTGGTTGGTAAATGTTGTGAATGCCGCCATTCATCATGTTTTGATTTTGCCTTTGTTAGGTTATTTTGAGGATTAATCTCTCTCTTTTTCTTTTTCCATTTGAAATGAGGCTGGCTCCAAATTAGGAAATACAATTGTTCAGTTTCCTGATCCTGCGTAACTCACTTGTCCCACTCATGCTTATGGCAAGTGATCCTACTGTCCTGGTATTGTTTTGTGGTATCAAAACCCACTATATAATATATTTCCTATTTTTCAATAAAATCAAGTTCTATTCACATTTTTGTCTTTGTGTTGCCATGTACTTTGGCGCCTTTCTAGCCATGTCTAGCAGATATTATTCATTCAGGGCCACAAGGTAATTGCATAGCCTTCCCTGTCATTCTAACCAAGACTTAGTATAAATCCAATCCTAAGGTTAGGATTTCCTGTTGTGACTCTGTGCTGCACCTCAGATCACGACAAAATGGTGCTCACTATAGGGGCTGTAAACCCTTGGCTACCCCCTTTACAACTATGTTTTCAGGACCTTCACCTCCACCTATACAAGAGCTGACTTTGCCTGAAATTACCAGTCCTCTTGTTGAAGAAGACATCACAGACCCACCTATTGTACCTACTGTGCTGAACCTTGGGAGTGGTCCCTGTCTGATGGCCTACTCTTTGGGTACCCCTGACTTGGAAAAAGTCATGGCAGTAGCCCTCAGGATAGCCTGTGACGGGGACATCCCTTGCCTCCAGCTTTAGTTCAATTGGACAGAATACTACAATTCAATTGTAGCTCCACAATTTTCATAGCATCTCCTCTCAGCGGCTGGCTCCTCTGAACATCTATTGTCCTCCCTTGTACAACCTGCCTTAGCCCATAATCAGATGGTGTTAGAACTCCACATTCAGGAGATCTCATTACTGCAAGCTGCTGTCACTCATCACTGGGATCAGTTTGCGGTCTACCAGCAGTGGATTCATTCCCTGCTTTCCTTAGTATCCAAAAGTCAGCGCAACTCTTTCACCTCCCAATCTTGCTTGGTCAACTCATTTGAACAAATGTGCCAGTTCATCCCTGAGCATGTCAGAGAGCGTCTTTATAAGTTCCACCAGATGGAACAGCCCTGGCGTGCCCAAGTAGATTCCACTCTAAACGCCTATCTCACCAACTTTGAACATCTTGTGCAGCAACTCAACAAGTTCAGTGCTTACTCCTTTGACCAATTACAGCAAGTAGAAGTCCATGCTGAAAAAAGCCTCTGCAAACTTGGGGAGGACTCTGATCAAGAAAGGGCTGCCACTGCCGCTACCATTGCCAAACTTCAGACTCAAGTAAATGAACTGTATGCCTCCAAAGCAGATGCTCCGCCTTGTCCTCCATCCAATGAGCTAGAAGATAGAGAAAAGAGGCTCTGGGATGCCATTTGATTTTTAAGAAAATCTATCTGCGGTCAGGATTGCCCCCCCCCAAAGTCCCTAAGCCTGACCCTCAAGTGCTTGCGCTGACAGCTTGGGTTGCTGAATTACAGCAAGAGGTTGCTACTTTGCGTGAGGCAATGGTGTCTGTAGTTAGTCCACCTGAAGTTGTGGGCAAAGATGGTTGTTGCCCTGGCTTGTCAGGAGCCCCTTTCATCCATTGTGCTAGAGAGTTGATATCTCTAGCCAATGAAGTAGACCTCCTGAAGCAAGATCACTCTGAGCTTGATAAAAACGTGCAAGAACTAAGTGAAGAGGTTGATTCAGTAAATGACAAGTTTGCCCCTTGCCTTTTGGTGGGCCTGTCTCTTACTTCCTGACTGGCTGAGATTTTCTTGGTAGTAACAACACATGGTCAGTGCCTGGATGTTACTGAGCAGCATACCACACTTGCTAATAATACGGGCACCTGCACTGCTGACACCTTGACTACCCTTGAGGAAAGTGTTCGCCAGCTGTGGGCCAGACAGCCCCCCACCAAGTCAGAAGCAGGATTCCCCCAAGTATAAATGTACTCAATAGCAATAATAATGCCTAACTCCAGAAGCACACTTCAAGCCTACCTTTAAGCAAGTCTTTGACCCCAAAACCCCAACCATTGTAGCTTTCCTGACCATCTACAAAACTTCCATGAGAAGAGCTTTGGATGAGGTTAAGAAGTGACACATTATAACTGTCTACACCCGACCTGCTAAGAGGTAGTAGTGCCAGAGCTGCCCACCATTGAAACCTGGGAAGATATGAAGCAACTTCTGATAGACTAATTTGGTAGTGACCTTAGTTTGGAAGTGAAGAAGGACGCCTTCATGCACATTGCCTTCAAACCAAAGGAGACCTAGCTGAATTTGAAAATAGATTCTACCTGGAAGGACAACAACTGATCACAAGCCATCAGTTGACTGCACATGAGGCATACATGGCTTGCACTCAAGCCCTCAAGGTTAACCAGATCCTGTGTCTTCACTTCAAGGCCCATAAAGCCATGCTTTCTTCCATGAAGAGCATAAAGACACTGTTGCAGGATATGCACCTTACCCATTCTTGGGCAGTTGTGCGGGAGAATTGTGCTGCCTCTACTTTTGGTTTGTCTTCATATGGGCTGTGTATCCTTACCATGAACTTGCAGAATTCTCCTCAACAACAGGGTTGCCATAACTGTGGACAAATAGGTTATCATTCCCGTGTCTGCACTAACCCTCAAGCTGAAGGAGCTAATCCCAAGGAGCAGGCAGGAAAAGAACAGTCAACCTAGAGGCAGAGACGCTCTCAGTTGACAATTCTTCCCAGTCTCCTTCAATTCCCCCTCCATTGCTAACTCTGAGCCTGCTGACAATGAGACTCCTCCCATTCTGCTGCTATTCCACGACATATCTGATGACTCTGACATGGACAATTCTGATATAGAAGATCCTGATGCCTATGGGTACTCTGTCCTGGCCGTCCCTCAAACAATTGCAGTCCCTTATAAGCTATGTTCTGGGAAGACTACTACAACTTCCAAGCCTCTTCCTGAAGCCAAGGAAGTTGTCTCTTGTCCTTACCTCACCCAAGCCAAGAGATCTCCCATGCTTGTCAAGTCTTCTGAAGAAGCTGCTGAGGTTGCTGATGCTGTGTTCAAAAATGTCTCTGTCTTGCTCCCTCTTCAAACGGTCTATAAGGAGTTTCCAGTCCTCAGATGCTGATTGAAAAGTGAGACAAAGAATTAACAGAAGCTAAAGATATTCTGACTGTCCTCACTCCCTTTGGTTGCACCATCACTTGTGTTGAAATATCCATCCAAAAGGAAAAATTAAGGCTGTCTTAGACACAGGGTCTCCAGTTAATGTTGTCTCTTCAAAGCTGGTCAGAAAATCAAACTTGCCCCCAACCATAACTATCATCAGCTGTATGGCACAGCTGGGCTGTCCATGACTTGCGCTATAGGAGCTTATTTTGCTCTGCCCATACAATTTGGCAAGCTGCTCTTGGCTGCGCCTGCCGTTGTCCTGGAGAACAAGAGCTATGACCTGCTAGTTGGTACTCAATTCCTTAGAGAATACAATGGGATCATCAACTTAAAGGACGGCTTCATCTCTATTTTGGTATATGAAGTCCCTCTGATCTTTGAAGAGCCAGTTAAAGTTCCTGGGAAGCGCCTCAAGACATGTGCCTTGGAATATCCCACTGGCGTTTTCACTTTAAAATACCAAACCCATTCCTCCAACATGAAGTGTCATCCTATGGCTTGCCCTGTATTAGAAGGGATCCCTTTCTTGGCCACTTCTGCTGTGACTATTCCGCCTGAGTCTAAAACTATCCTAGACTCCCAAATACCATATGAGCTGCTTGAGCATACATTCCTAGAGTTGTACTCTCCTCTCTTGCTAGGGCAAAACAAACCCTATCTCTGTCCAGGAATCTTGGATGTCTCTCATAAAGACCTTGTTCAACTGCTGATTGCCAACCTGACTGCTCTCCCCATACATGTGTCTAGAGGGCAGGTTGTTGGCTATGCAAGTTATTGAATGCTCCTGACGTCCTATCTCTCCATCCCTTTGGTACATTCCAGGACTTTAACTTACCTGAGGATGAGCCACAAGCTCTATCATTGTTCACCGCCCAAGACTTCCTGCAGCTATCTCTGGTTCAACAGAAAGAGGTGCTTGACCTACTGCATCAGTTTTGGATATCTTTGCTAAGGACAGGACAGATTATGGGTTAGCCAAAGGCGTCATTCACCAGATTGATACTGGTGATGCTCCCCCCTTTTGTGCTAAACCCTACTGCCGCAGTCAAGTAGAAGATGCTCAGGTGTCTAAAGGGCTTAAGCAACTTTTAGATGCTAGACTGCTTGCTCCTTTCTAAATTCCATGGGCTTTGCCCTTGCTCATAATGAAGAAGAAAGATGGAGGTCATTGTATTGTGATGGACTAACAACACTTGAATTCCTTAACCAAAAAGGATTGCTACTCTTTACCATGCATTGACAATGCTCTCCGCCTAGGGGCTCTAAGTTCTTCTCTGCCATGGATCTAGCTTCTGGATACTGGCAAGTTGATCTCTCTCCCAAAGATAGACAGAAGGCTGCAGTCATCACTTCTATAGATTGTTTGAGCCCACTCAAATGCCGCAAGGACTCTGCCATGCACCAGCTACTTTCCAACAAGCCATGGATTACATTCTCCGTAATTTGAAGCTCTCGTGTGTTTTAGTGTACTTAGATGATATAACTGTCTTCAGCGCCACCTTCACTAATCACTTGGCCCATCTCAAGGAGGTGTTCATAAAGATTTGTAAAGCTGGACTTAAGTTAAAACCATATAAGTGTGCTTTCTTCAAGGAACACCTTGAATTCTTGGGCCATGAGGTGACTCAGACAGGAATCTGCCCCATAACTAGGAAAGTTGAAGCCTTTGAAAAATGCTTCCACCCACCAACCTGCTAGAAGTCCAAGTATTTCTTGGCATGATGGGATACTATAGAAAATTCATCCCTGATTTTGTTGACACTAGTGAACCCTTGGTAAAGCTGTTGAATAATGTCCTTTTTTAATGGACCACCAGTCAACAACAAGCCTTTGAAACCCTCAAGCAAAAACTCAAAGAGGCTCCCATCTTAGTATATTCTGACTACAAAAAGGAATTCATCTTATATAATGATGCTAGTGACCTGGCTATTGGGGCTATCTTGGCTCAACTGGATGATGGGGGTGTGGATCACCCTGTAGCTTATACCTTGTGTGTCCTGAATAAGCATGAGGAATATTACAGTGTGACCCATAAGGAGTGCCTTGTGGTGCTGCATGCCATCAAGCAGCTCTGCCATTATGTGTATGGCACCCATTTCACTGTAGTTACTGACCACGCTTTGCTCAAATGGCTTCAGCAACTCAAGGAACCAGAAGGACAACTAGCTAGATGGGCTCTCCACCTGCAGGGGTACAACTTCACTGTGCTGCACTTCCTGGGGATTCAATATCAGAATGCTGATGAACTGTCCAGAACGCCCATCCTTGCCCTACACCCTGCTGAGGCTGACAGGTTGTATGAGCTAATTGGATATCTTTTGTCATGGGAGAACAAGACAGAAGAAGTTTGAGTTGCCCTTTCTTTTTTATCTGAAGACACCCTCATTTGTGATAATCAGCTTTTCAATAAAGTACAAGACCACTACTTGCCCTATGTAAGGCCTAGTCTTTGCCCTTTGTTGGTGCTTCAAGATCATAAAGAGATAAGACACAGAGGCGTTGCCAAGACCCATGCCTGGCTCCAGAAGAATTACTTCTGGAAAAATCTTTGCTTGCTGGTCCCATATTTATTGCCAGTTGCCATTATTGCCAGCTATAATGTCCTAAAGCCGCCACTCATGAGTTCAAGCTAGTCCCCCCTCAACACGCCTTTCACACTGTCAGTATTGATGCTGTAGGGCCTCTTCCTTGCTCCTGCTCTGGTTGCTTCTTTATTCTAATTGCTGTTGATCATTTTGGTAAGTGGTTAGAAGCTTGTCCTACTAAAGACATCACTTCCAAGACCACTGCCGCCTTTCTGCTGTAAGATGTATTCTTCTGCCATGGTTGCCCTCAGGTGTTGTTGTCTGAAAATGGGACTAACTTCAACGCCAAGTTAGTGACCTCAGTGGTTGAAGCCTTGGGGTCTCACCAGTCTTTTTCTTCCCCCTAAAATCCTTCCACCAATGGGGCGTTGAGTGCGCCAACTCACCTTAGGTTTCTATCATAAGGAAGCTTGCTTACTCTGACGCCGCCAACTGGGACCTATACTTACCTGCTTCTCTCTTTGCCTATTGCCTTAGAAAGCATTGTGTCACCAGGTATTCCCATTTTGCTATGCTGTATGATTGTGAAGCCACTACCCTGTTGCTTCTGGGGGCCCCCTACTCTCCTATGGTAAGGCCATGAACCCTGATGAGCACATCAAAGATCTAGTCAACCGCATCATTGATATAAAGGCTACTGCCTATACATCCGCCTATAAGACCAAGCTGCTGGAGCTCTACCCTGACAATGCCGGGAGATCCCCCTACCTGAGTTTGCCATTGGAGACCATATTTTGTATTATCAACACAGAGTAGAAAGACGAGTTCATAAGCTATATTTGTTGTGGATTGGGCCCTTAGAAGTGATCTTTAAGCAAGGATCAGAGTATACAGTAAAGCTCTTCTCTAGTGGTCAACATTTTGCTTGCGTGCATGCTAAGTTCCTCCGCAAGTATCACCCCCCTAAGGCCAATCTAGAGGGGGGCAATGTTGTGAATTCTGCCATTCACCATGTTTTATATTTTGCCTTCATTGGGTTATTTCAAGGACAAATCTCTCTCTTAAGCGGTTTTGCCCTTTGAAATGAGGCTGGTTCCAAATTAGGAAAATACAATTGTTCAGTTTCCTGATCCTGTGCAACTCACTTGTCCCACTCATGCTTGTGGCAAGTGATCCTACTGTCCTGGTATTGTTTTGTGGTATCACAACCCACTATATAATATATTTCCTATTTTTCAATAAAATTAAGTTCTATTCACATTTTTGTCTTTGTGTCTCCACGTACTTTGGTGCCTCTCTAGCCATGTCTAGTAGATATTATTCATTCAGGGCCACAAGGTAATTGCATATCCTTCCCTGCCATTCTAACTGAGACTTAGTACAAATTCAATCCTAAGGTTAGGATTCCCCGTTGTGACTCTGTGCCGCGCCTCATATCACGACAGTAAAGGTAGCACTGAAGACAGTTATATCATCTAAGTATACTAAAGCACACAAGAGCTTCCAATTGCAGAGGATGGAGTCCATGGCTTGTTGGAAAGTAGCTGGAGCATTGCAGAGCCCTTGCGGCATTTGCGTAGGCTCAAACAGTCTTTGGAAGTGATGAGTGCAGCCTTATGTCTATCCTCAAGGGAGAGGTCAACTTGCCAGTAACCAGAGGCTAGATCCATGGCCGAGAAGAACTTGGAACCTCCAAGGCAGCAGAGAGCATCATCAATGTGTGGTAAGAGTTAGGAATCCTATTTGGTTAAGGAATTCAAGTGTTGGTAATCCATCACAATATAATGACCTCCATACTTCTTTTTCAGTATGAGTAAGAGGGAGGCCCATGGACTTTGGGAAGGAGAAAAAGTCCAGCGTCTAGAAGTTGTTTGGGCTCTTTAGACACCAGAGCATCCTCTACTTGATTGTGGCAGTAGGGTTTAGCACAAAAGGGGGGAGCATCACCTGTATCAATCTGATGAATGATGTCTTTGGCTAAACCATAATCAGTGCTATCCTTAGCAAAGATATCCAAAAACTGATCCAGTAGGTCAAGCACCTCTTTCTGTTGAACTGGAGATAGCTGCAGGAAGTCTTGAGTGGTGAAAAATGATAGGACTTGTGGCTCATCCTCAGGTAAGTTAAAGTCCTGGAACATACCAAAGGGATGTAGTGATAGGACGTCAGGAGTCTTCAACAACCTGCCATAGCCAACAACCTGCCCTCTAGACACATGTATGGGGAGAGCAGTCAAGTTGGCAACCAGCAGTTAAACAGGGTCTTTGTGAGAGACATCCAATATTCCTGGACAAAGATAGGGTTTGTTGCATCCTAGCAAGGGAGGAGACTACAACTCTAGGAATGTACGCTCGGGCAGCTCATATGATATTTGGGAGTCTAGGATAGTTTTAGACCCAGGCGGAATAGTCACAGCAGAAGTAGCCAAGAAAGGGATCCCTTCTGACTCAGTACAAGCCATAGGAGGGCACTTCATGTTGGAGAAATGGGTACAGTATTTTAAAGTGAAAACACCAATGGGATATTCCAAGGAACATGTCTTGAGGCACTTCCTGGGAACTTCAACTGGCTCTTCAAAGATAAAAGGGATCTTGTACCCTAAGATAGAGAGGTAGCTGTCCTTTAAGTTGATGATCCCATTGTATTCTCTAAGAAGTTGAGTACCAACTAAGAGATCATAACTCTCATTCTCTAAGACAACAACAGGCGCGGCCAAGAGTAGCTTGTCAAGCCGCATGAAAAGAGAAGAATAAGCTCCTATAGTGTGATTCATGGATAGCGCAGCTGTGCCATACAGCTGATGATAGTTAAGGTTGGGGGCAAGTTTGAGCTTCTTGACAAGTTTTGAGGAGACAACATTAACAGGAGACCCTGTGTCTAAGACAGCCTTAATTTTCACCTTTTGGATGGATATTTCCACACAAGTGGTAGTACAACCAAAGGGAGGGAGGACAGCTAGAATGTCTTGGGCTTCTGCTAGTTCTTTATCCCACTTTTCAATCATGCATGTTAGGCCTGGGAACTCCTTATATACCATCTGGAGAGGGAGTGAGATGGAGACATTTTTGAACACAGCATCAGCAACCTCAGCAGCTTCTTCAGAAGACTTGACAAGCATGGGAGATCTCTTGGCTTGGGTGAGGTAAGGACAAGAGACAACTTCCTTGGCTTCAGGAAGAGGCTTGGTGGTTGTTGTAGTTTTCCCAGAACATAGCTTATAAGGGACTGCAATAGTTTCAGGGACGGCCAGGACAGAGTACCCATAGGCATCAGGATCTTTTACATCAGAATTGTCCATGTCAGAGTCATCAGATATGTTTGGAATAGCAGCAGAATGGGAGGAGCCTCATTGTCAGCAGGCTCAGAGTCAGCAATGGAGGGGGAATTGAAGGAGACTGGGAAGAATTGTCAACTGAGAGCGTCTCTGCCTCTAGGTTGACTTCTCTTTTTCCGCTTGTTCTTTGGGATCAGCTCCTTCAACTTGAGGATTGGTGCAGACTCGCAAATGGTGACCTATTTGTCCACAGTTATGGCAACCCTGGCATCAAGGGGGATTCTGTGAGTTCATGGTAAGGATACACGGGCCACATGAAGACAAACCAGAGGTAGATGCGGCACAATGCTCCTGCACAACTGCCCCAGAATGGGTAAGGTGCATATCATGCAACAGTGTCTTTATGCTCTTCATGGAAGAAAGCATGGCTTTATGGGCCTTGAAGTGAAGACACAGGAGCTGGTTAACCTTGAGGGCTTGAGCGCAAGCCATGTATGCCTCATGTGCAGTCAACTGGCAGCTTGTGATCAGTTGTTGCCCTTGCATGTAGAATCTATCTTCAAATTCAGCTAGGGTCTCCTTTGGCTTGAAAGCAATGTGCATGAAGGCAACCTTCTTCACTTCCAAACTAAGGTCACCACTGAACTTGTCAATCAGAAGCTGCTTCATATCTTCCCAGGTTTCAATGGTGGGCAGCTCTGGCACTACTACCTTTTAGCAGGTTGGGTGTAGATAGTTATAATGTGTCACTTCTTAACCTCATCTGAGGCTCTTCTCATGGCAGTTTTATAGATAGATAGGAAAGCTACAATGGTTGAGGTTTTGGGGTCAAAGACTTGCTTAAAGGTAGGCTTGAAGTGTGCTTCTGGAGTTGGGCCGCCATTGTTGCTATAGAGTACATTTATATTTGGGGAGAATTCTGGTTCTGACTCAGTGGGGGGCTGTCTGGCCCACAGCTGGAGAACACTTTCCTCAAGGGTAGTCAAGGTTTCAGCAGTGTGGGTGCCCGTATTATTAGCGAGGATGGTCTGCCGCTCAGTAACATCCAGGCGCTGACCCTGTGCTGTTACTACTGAGGACAGTTCAGCCAGTTGGGAAGTAAGAGACGGACCCACCAAAAGGCAAGGGGTGAACCTGTCATTTACTGAATCAACCACTTCACTTAGTTCTTGTACGTCTTTATCAAGCTCAGAGTGATCTTGCTTCAGGAGGTCCGCTTCATTAGCTAGAGCTATCAACTCTCTAGCACAATGAATGTGGGGGGCTCCTGACAAGCCAGGGCAGCAATCATCTTCACTAATAACTACAGGTAGACTAACAACAGATGCCATTGCCTCACGCAAAGTAGCAACCTCTTGTTGTAAGTCAGCAACCTGAGTCGTCAGGGCAAGCACTTAAAGATTAGGCTGAGGGGCTTTGGGAGGGCAATCCTGACTTCAGGTAGATGCTTTCACTCTTGAATGGCATCCCAGAGCCTCTGCCCTCTATCTGCTAACTCATCAGATGAAGGAGAAGGCAGGGCATCTGCTTTGGAAGCAGACAGTTCATATACTTGAGTCTGGAGTTTGGCAATGGTAGCAGCAGTAGCAGCCCTTTCTTGATCAAATTCCTCCCCAAGTTTGAAGAGGCCCTTTGCAGCATGGACCGTTACTTGCTGTAATTGGTCAAAGGAGTAAGCACTGAACTGGTTGAGTTGCTGCACAAGATGTTCAAAGTCAGTGAGATAGGCGTTTAGAGTGGAATCTACTTGGGCACGCCCAGGCTGTTCCAGCTGGTGGAACTCATGAAGATGCTCTCTGACATACTCGGGATGGACTGGTGTATTCGTTCAATGGAGTTGACCAAGCAAGATTGGGAGGTGACAGAGTCGCACTGATTGTTGATACTAAGGAAAACAGGGAGTGGAGCCACTGCTGGTAGGCCGCAAACTGATCCCAGTGATGAGTGACGGTGGCTTGCAGCGCTGAAATCTCCTGAATGTGGAGCCTTAACACCATTTGATGATGGGCTAAGGCAGGTTGTACAAAGGAGGACAATAAGTGTTCAGCGGAGCCAGCCGCTGAGAGGAGGTGCTGTGGAAATTGTGGCGCTACAATCAATTTGTAGTATTCTGCTCGGCTGAACTGGAGCTGGAGGCAAGGGATGGCTCCATCACAGGCTATCCCAAGGGCTACCGCCATGAATTGTTCCAAGTCAGGGGTACCCAAAGGGTAGGCCACTAGGCGGGGACCACTAGGCGGGGACCACTCCCAAGGTTCAGCACAGTAGGGACAATAGGCGGGTTGGCGATGCCTTCCTCGATAGGAGGACTGGTAATTTCAGGTGAAGTCGGCTCTTGTATGGGAGGAGGCAAAAGTCCTGAAAACATTGTTGCAAAAGGGGTAACCGAGGGGCTTACAGCCCCTATAGTGAGCACCATTTTGTCGTGATCTGAGGTGCAGCACAGAGTCACAACAGGAAATCCTAACCTTAGGATTGGATTTATACTAAGTCTTGGTTAGAATGACAGGGAAGGCTATGTGATTACCTTGTGGCCCTGAATGAATAATATCTGCTAGACATGGCTAGAAAGGCACCAAAGTACATGGCAACACAAAGACAAAAATGTGAATAGAACTTGATTTTATTGAAAAATAGGAAATATATTTTCATAGTGGGTTGCAATACCACAAAACAGTACATGGAGGGTAGGATCACTCGCCACAAGCATGAGTGGGGCGAGTGAGTTGCGCAGAATCAGGAAACTGAACAATTGTATTTCCCAATTCAGAGGTAGCCTCATTTCGAAGGGCAAAAGCAAAAGAGAGATTTGTCCTTGAAATAACCCAATGAAGGTGAAATCAAAAATGGTGAATGGCGGCATTCACAATAGATGGGATGTGTTTTGCTGGTGAACTGGATCTTGTTGTGCTTTTGGGGTTAGTGGTTAGATTAGATCAGTGTTCCTTGTGCCTGGTTAGTGCTTGGAATAGGGGATGAAAGGGGCCGTTGGGTCGGGATGGGGATGTCGCTTTTTTGGGATTGTTTCTCGGGGCCTTTGGTAGCTGTCGTGGTTTGAGATCAGGATATGGCTGGGGTGGCTAAACTAAAGGTTGTGTATTTCTGCTGGGACTGATGTGAACTATCGGCACAATGCTCAGGTTAATGAACTGCAGAGGGGGTGTTTGGAATTATATGTGATGTTGGAGTGTGTGGTTTGTCTACTGAAAGATTAAAATGGTTTTATTTTATATTCCAGGGGGAGAATGGGTTATAAATAATGTTACAACAAATCATCGTGGATGAGGATGCTGTGGGGGGATGTGGTGTGGGGAGGGGAATTCAGGGTTGCACTCGAGGCAGTTGAAACGATTAGATGGTTTCTAGGATCGTAGGCCTGGCGTTCAGAGGTGGGGAGCAGCTCGACGTTATCAGAAGATGCAAGCGGTTGGTAGCGAGCACGGCTGAAGGGCCAGAAGCTAAACATTAAGAGGTACTTGGCATAAATGTATTTTGGGATGGGATGCCAAAATTCAGTATCGTGCGGCTCTCGGATGAAGGATTGGGAATTCATGTCGAACCGAGGCTTGCGGTAGAGCTTGAGGAGAAGGCTTGAGCACACCACGCTGATGCTTGAAAGAGCCATTGCCGCAGCTGACATGACAGGCGGTAGGAGCAAATGGAGGGGTACGAACAGGCCCATGGCCAGAGGGATGGCAATGAAGTTGTAGGCGGTTGCCCAGATGAAGTTGAGGCGGATGCGCCAAAAGATGGTTCGAGAAAGATCGATGGAGGCGGCTACGTCCATCAGGTCTGATTTCATTAGCACGATATCTGCTGCCTCCATGGCAATATCGGTGCCACCAGCCATAGATATCCCCACATTGGCCTCGGCAAGAGCAGGAGAATCGTTGATCCCGTCGCCCACCATGCAGACGGAATGCCCCTGGGATATAAACTTGCGCAGGATGTTGGCCTTGCCTTCAGGAGAGACGCCGGCATGGACCTCGTCAATGTCGCACCCGCTGGCAATCGCTCTGGCGGTGAGGGTCTGATCGCCGGTCACCATGGCCACTTCAAGTCCCATGCGGCGCAATGCCTGCACGGTAGCGAGCGACTCGGGACGCAAGACATCTGATAGAGCAACGAAGCCACCAAAGACCCCATCCAACGCAACCAAAATTACGGTGTGGCCGCGCCGTTCCTCTTCTTCCTTGATGCCGGTGAAGTTTTGAGGTGGAAGGACACCGGACGCTTCAAGAAATTTCGAGTTTCCTACCAAAACGGATATCGGCTTGGTCTGGCCATCGAGCTGAACAAGGCACCTCACCCCTTGACCAGTTATAGACTCAAAATCCGTGACCTGGCTCCCAGTGAGCGGCATACATATCACTTTATGGTAGTGTTCGACGATCGCGCGGCCAAGGGGGTGCTCGCTGCTCTCCTCAGCCAATACAACCGCCTTTAGGAACTCGTTCTGCGACAAGCTGCCGACAAAACATTCCGACCGCACAACGCTAAGCTTTCCCATCGTCAAGGTACCAGTCTTGTCAAAGATGATCTTGGTCAGGCCCTTGGCCGCCTCGAGAGGTTCACCTCCCTTGATGAGGATGCCGAGCTGGGCCCCCACCCCCGTGCCTGCCATCACTGCAGTCGGCGTCGCTAAGCCCAATGCACACGGACAGGAGACCACCACCACCGAAATCGCAAAAGTCAGGGCGGTCATGGGAACCCCCTTCTTCTCAAGCCCCACAATAGCCGGCACCAAGTCGGGCACGGCAAAGCCAATCACTAGCCAGGCGAAGAAGGTCAGACCGCTAAGCGCTACTACAGTGGGGACAAAGTAGCGGGAAACCTTGTCGGAGAAGGCCTGGATAGGCGCCCGGCTGGTCTGGGCCGTCTCGACTAGCTTAACAATCTGCGAAAGCGTTGTCTCCTCGCCCACCCGATGAGCTTTCATCACGAAGCTCCCCGGCCCATTCACGGTCCCCCCAACCACTGCCGACCCTTCCTTTTTGGTCACAGGGAGCGGCTCTCCAGTTACCATGGACTCATCCACGTCTGAGCTACCACTGACGATAAACCCGTCCGCAGGAATACGGTCCCCGGGGACGATTCGCAGGAGATCCCCAACTTGGATCAGCTCGGATGGAATCTTTTCCTCGGACGGCGGATCCAACGTTACGAGAGTACACATGGGAGGGGTCAAAGACATCAGCTTGGACAGAGCAGATGATGTCTTTGCTTTGGCACGATTCTCAAGATACCTCCCAAGCGTCACGAAAGTGATTAGCATGGCAGACGTCTCGAAAAAGCAGGTGGGGGGATTCATACTGTACATGGAAACTAGGATTGAGAAGATGGAAAAGAAAAACGCTGCACTCGTCCCAAGAGCAATCAGGACATCCATCGTCGCGTTGTTGTGGGATAGGGCGCGATAAGAGTTGACATAAAACATCCAGCCCACCCCAAACTGGAGAGGGATCGTGAGCAGCATTTGGAGAAAGATGCCGAGAGTTAACGTAGGGAACGCTTCAAGTGATAGATTTAAAATGTTCCTAATCCCTGGGATCTTATGCAGGACTTTGGCGATGAGAAAAACAGGAACAGCTAGCCAAAGACAATGCGTAAGATGCTGCCGCCACATAAGGATCTCCTTGGTTTTGTTGAGCGATTCAATCTGGGCAGAGTTAGACTTGACTTCTAAGATGGCATCAAAGCCCAGCGTCGTGATATACTCGATAATCTCACGAGGTCCAACCTGGTTCGTATCGAATTTCACATTGGCACATTCAAGCGACAGGTTGACTTGGATATCCAATATCCCTGGCTTTTTAGAAACCTCCCGCTCTATGAGGTTGGTGCAGGAAGAACATGTCATGCCATAGATGCTTAGGGTGACCGCTCCCTTTTGGTTCTTCTGTGAAACCTCCGCCTTGAAACCAAGTCCTGTTATCAGGCGGGCAATGTCCGCCTCAGAAAGGATATGGGAGTCATATTGAACATCAGCACGCTTCGACATGAGAGATACAAGACAAGATTTAACTCCGGGAACTTTTTTCAAGCCGTTTTCAATGGCTGAGGTACAGGAGCTACAAGTCATGCCTTCAACAATAAGCTGGGCCGTTTCTAGAGATTGATCTTCGATCGCAGGAGCAATAGTAGAGGTTGTAGAGGACAAGGGAATCGGAGATGACGATTTGAGAAAACGATCAGATGAGTTGTTGGAAGATAAAGAAGCATCAAAGCCACAATCCTCGATCATCGAAACGATCTCTTCTGGAGTAAGAGTGCGCGAGTCAAACCACACACTAGCATTTTCTTGCTCAAGCGAGACTTGGATTTGCTCAATCCCTGGGTTGGAGGCTACCGAAGTTTGAATAGATTTTACACACGAGTTGCAGGTCATCCCCTTGACCAATATTTGTATGTGCTGTTGCGATGCATTTGGATCAGAGACATCAAAGCCACAGTCTTGAATGGCCTGGATTATTTTTTCCTTGGTAATGGGATGAGTAAATTTCACTTTGGCCGACTCTTTCTCTAGGCTGATTTGAGCTGACAAGATCCCTGGAAGTGGAGAAATAGCTTTGGTGATGGACTGGACACAAGACTGGCACGTCATGCCCTGGACTTGTAGAGAAACTTCAAAAAGTGAGCTAGTTTCCTGATCATTTTTTAAAGCAACATCAAACCCACAATCTTCTATTGCCTTGATAAGCTTGGACTCGGTCAAAGGAAATATAAAGGACACGGTGGCAGAATCATCCTCTAAGAAGACTTGAAGATTTAAAAGGCCATCATAATCTTTGAGCGACGATTCAATGGACTTTACACAGGACTGACAGGTCATGCCTTGTATAGAAAATACACAGGTGCGGACGACATCAAACCCACAATCTTCTATCGCGGACCTTATGGAGGCCTGGGTGAGCATTGATGGATCAAATAGTACAGTAGCAAATTCCTTTTCCAGCGATACGTCAATAGAGGTTATACCATCTAAAGAGCCAACACTACTCTTTATTGATTTGACACAGGACTGACAAGTCATGCCCTTGACCCCAAACTCTGCTGAAGCTGAACTAGACAGAAATAAGATGGCTGGAAGAATAAATTATACAGTAAAAATTAAGCTCGTATGATAAGAAACTGGGAAATAAAATTGAACGTAATGTTTATCATAAACTGGACTAGATATACTCATTTGAATGTTTTTTTTATAAAAAGGGAGCTTCGTGTGAATAAAAATAATTTTACCCTTCGCTTCGTGTACTCATTACGACGGGTCCTAATTCACAGACTAAAATTAAGTGCAAGCAGCAACTTTACAGCAAGGGGTGGTGTGGAGAGAAGACTTTTTATATACTTGCAGGACATGATGCTGCAAGTTTGAAGAGGTGCCTGGCGGACGACTTCGTTACAACAGTAATCCGTTGCTCCACCAATCAATTAAGCGCCATAGATTTCCTAAATATTCCTGAGTTAATTCCAGTTCTGAAGTCACCACTCGAAATGCGGTAATTGGCTGAGTTACGGTGGCGGGTGAGGCTGGATTCAAGTCGGGAGCTTGGTAAACAAATCAATGCACTTTAAGTCGAGCCCTGTTTCAATCAATCGCTTAATTCTATTTTAATTGACACATCCTTTGCATGCCCTTGATGTAGCATACATTATGATTTAACTCTTAACTGGGTACATTATCCTGCACGAAGCCAGGGACTGCTGGATTATAATAGCTAAATATTAGTAAATTGCCCCCAATGAATCAATATGCACCTCGGTAATTGTTTACCCGTGAGCGTAAAAATCCATACCAGTTTTAACGAGCACTGGGATTTCCATTACTAAGCTAATTTGCGCTTTGAAAAGCTCAAGTGAAATGAAACTTGTACCTTTTAAACTGACATGATGGATCAAGTGCTTTAAGCATGCGAATGATTTTAGATTTAAAATCAATACGAAACTACTCCAAGGCTCTAAAAACTGTCTGATGCTTGCAGGCTTGGATTGAGACTCATTAGTCCTTTGCAAGTCGCTTGAACTTATTGGCTGGATCATCTCAGTACAAAACACTGAGCCACGGGGCAAAGTTTACAAGAATGGAAGACTTCTAGAAGCTTTCTCTTTGTAGAAAAGAAATCATGTCTCAAGCTGAAGAGCATTACCCAAGGCCAAAGTTCCATCGCGTGGCTGCCACTTCCACAAATCATATGGTCTTCTTACCCAAGCCACAGAAATGCAATATAAATACTATACCAATCCCTTCGATTTAACCTGCTTTTGTCCATAAACCTTACATTAAAATTAAGAAGCTTGGCCATACATCTTCTGCCCACTTTAAAAACTTGGTTTCACATCATAAATCGCACTGGGAATGTAAATGAAACCTGGCGCTGTATTCTCCATCAACGCTGATGGGGCTCCCTTTGCAAATGATTGTAATCCAACCCAATTCAAGGCTCATGCAAACTATATCATAAAAGCGGGATGGGGCAATATAGCCGCCTTGGATAAGCCTTGGGTAAGCCTCCTGGAATTCACTGTACCGATTTAAAACGAGCATCCTTCATAATCGGAAGTGATAGGTTTTACTTTGGCATTTATATCGGGTGCTGTGAAAATCACGGAGCTTTACGTCAATGATAATCCTAAGCTACCTTCTCGGGAAGATGGGCCAAATGCAACTTACTCGAATTCTCCCGGAGCGTGGAACTCATAGGAACATATCCTTTCAAATGGGCAGGATTCTACAAGAAATGTACAGATTCAGAAATGAGATATCAACTCTAAGGTTCAATACCAGTTCATATAAGTAGGGGTTTCCCTTTAAGAAACTTTGTGGAGTGCTTCACGTGGCTCATTAAATCATTTGCTCTGTAAAAACTTTACCCATAGTGAGGTTTCAAACAGGCTTCAGGAACGATCAGATCCTTTTATGATTGTACAAGTTCCTTTTATAAGAGACCCAACTATTTCTAACTAGTTTACACCATCATGACTAGTGCTGTAGCGGACCCTTCGGTGCCAGTGTCTGATATTTTACATCTCAAAGATGGCAAGATTGAATTCAAAACAAAAATGTAGATTATCTAGGTTTGTTGACTCCAGCTTCTTCCTGCAAAGTTTCATATTGCCATGCACTTCTATCCCACCCACCTGCTATCCGGTGGAAAGTTATGGGCTGAAACCAAGGGAGGGTGGCAAGAATTTACATGAAACAATGGATATATAGAATATCCATTGCAGCAAAAGATCGTCTCTCCCCTTTCTTCTTTAAAGTATATTTACTGGAGCTTAATAATATGGTAATGTGGAGTAAAAACAAATAGATATTTCCTTGATCTAACTATCCAAACGTCGATAAGCGATTTAAAAACAAAAGTTGATCCAATAGCTTAACAAGAAAGGTAGCATGAAAGACCATTCATTTTTAATCCCTGCAAACATATGAAGCTAAAGGCCAAAACAAATCTTCCTTTTGGCCAGTTTAGGCACCAAAACCAACACAATCTGTGCTGTTCCAAGCTTTGCCTATCACGGTTGCTTTTGTGGCCTTCAAGTCACATTGCAATCCATGCCGATATGTTTTGTGCTTTTGGGGAGCAGGTCGCAATTGCCACATTTTTGCCCGGCTCCTAAAGCACAGCACAATGTGCATGGATTGTGATGTGACCAAGCACAATCTTATGTGGTTTTGTGTTGTGTCCAATCATAAGTATGCAGATTATCCCCTTCAGTTGAAATAGATATCTATCATTTTTTAATTCCTACTTTACTATAATCATCTAAAGCAAGCTGTGGTCCAATCAACACTAGAATCCTGAGATGATGACATATAAGGCTTGTATCAGGCATATAAAACAAAATAAAGGTAAAAATTAAAAATAAAACTATATTTATTAAATATAGAAGAGGGGTATTATATAGCATCACAATAAGCCACATATAGTACATGTCTGTCATGATAGCCATGGGGCATGTCTGAGTAGCGTTCTGCTTAGGATTTAAAATATCTGATCCCTGTGCAACATGGACATGTAATAAGAGTGCCGCTAACTATTCATCTATTGAGTTGCTTCCTGGAGAATTTCTCCCAGAGAGGGAGTGATTTTAGATGCTGCAACAGTGGGTTACTTTTGTTTGCCGGCTTAGTTCTGGGGCTGTGTATTCGATTTTTGCCTTGCTGTGTGTTTGACTATTTCTGTAAGCTGGAACTAGACAAGCGTGGTGTGGCGGGCGGGATGCCAAAAGAACAAAGCTGAGCTTTGCCTGCTTTGCCCTTTTACGGCATCCTGCCTGGGTACGCGTCTAGGTAACCTAGATACAAACCTTTTTTTGTTTTTAAATCAGTGGGCTTCTAAAATCTTTATCTTATACTCTAGTTGGTAAAAGGAAATATGTGTCAGGCTGGCTGCCAAAAGAGCAAAGCTGTGCTACGCTCAGCTTCACAATTTTACGGCAGCCCGCTGGTACATGTTTCCAGTCTATATCTGGTAAAAAGTGTTTGATAATGGTTGCTGGTATGTGTTTCTAGCCTATAGCTTCCAAAAGAGCAAAGCTGTGCTACGCTCAGCTTCACAATTTTACGGCAGCCCGCTGGTACATGTTTCCAGTCTATATCTGGTAAAAAGTGTTTGATAATGGTTGCTGGTATGTGTTTCTAGCCTATAGCTTCCAAAAGAGCAAAGCTGTGCTACGCTCAGCTTCACAATTTTACGGCAGCCCGCTGGTACATGTTTCCAGTCTATATCTGGTAAAAAGTGTTTGATAATGGTTGCTGGTATGTGTTTCTAGCCTATAGCTTCCAAAAGAGCAAAGCTGTGCTACGCTCAGCTTCACTCTTTTATGACAGCCGCTGGTATGTGTTTCCAGTTATATCTGGTAAAAAGTGTTTAGTGATGGTAGGCTGGCAAAAGAGCACAGCTCTGCTTTACTTAGCTTTACTCTTTTACAGCAGCCCAATGATGTGTTTCTGGTCTCAGTGCTGAGAATTAGCTTTGTCTGAATTAGAGATAATTATATATTATTTACAATGTTTTTAGCCAGGGTCAAAAGCTTAGCAGAAATTACTGAGTTAAAGCTAGGGGTAGTGGCAGGGTACCAAAAGAGAACAGTTGTGTTACTGTAAATTCAGAACCTGAACGTAAAAATGCGGGATTGTCAAATCCTTGGTCCAAATTTTGAATCACTTTTGCGGGCAACTCAGCTGAGTGAAAAGTAAAATATTAAATAGAATTAACCATTTAATTTGACTTTTTTGGTTTATTTAAATTGGAAAATTTCAAATCTCTTGAGCAGATAACTCAACTAAAAAAAGACAAAACCCAACAAACAAATGCAGGATACATGAATCAGAAATGCTGGGTTCTAATGTACGATTTGAGATTTCCTGTATTTCAAATGAATCATAGACATCATGTAAAACTTAACAAATCTGAAGTTCTGGGATTGTCAAATCCAAGAACCAAGTTTCAAATCATAATTGCGAGGAATTTGAAATAAATATAATTTATGGGTGTCTCAAAAAGGATGCTAAAGGATCTAGAGTGAATTTGTGCTGATTCTTTTAAGAATCATAGGCATTCTCAAAAATCATCCTATTCCAATTTAGGACGGCTAAAATTTAGATCCTACTATTCACAAAATTAACATACTTAAAAATAAAATTGACTAAAATATACACTCCTCTTTTTGAGTTTAAGTTTTTTAATAAAAATTTATTATGTCTTCTTTCAACAACAACCAAGTCACTGAGCTGTTCCCTGGCCTTGACAAAATTATGCAGGGCTACACTGGGTCTCTTAACGGTGAAGCCTCTGTCTATGGCCACTCCCAACCTGCAGGCCCTTCCGCAGGCCCCACCTAGGAGTCTGTTCTTTCTCCTGCGTCCTCAAGCATGGCCCTGTTTGCCCATCACGCACATGCAGCTGCTAACCCAAATCTCTTATCAGCAATGGCATCCAGAACCAGCCATTTTAGCCATGGGGTCGCCCAGAGAGCCCAGGACCCTGAAACAGCAAATCAGATGTCATTGACCAGTTCACAAGATGGACATATCCCTCCCCCAGCCAGTCAGCCTGCAAGACGCAGAAGAAAACTAATCACTCTAGAGATTGTTCTCAAAATGATTGAAAAGCAAAGGAAGCTTATGTCACTTGGGGAAATTGCGGCTGCAATGGGGTTTGCAAAGTCCACTGTGACTGCAACCCTGCGAGCCCATGCCAACTGTGGCCCCCTACCAAGAAGACCCTGACTGGTGCCCGTACTTCAACCAAAGGTGACACAGCCCATCCCCTTATGATGGCCATTATGGAACGTGACCCGTGGATGCCCCTGGTCCAGGTACGTCTCCAGTTGAGACTCCACAGCATCTTCACCAACAAAAGAACAGTGAATTTGTGGATGCATGGAGTTGTGGTTGCTGCTAGAATCTTGTCCAATCAAGTTCTCAGTAGCCCCAGTTTGATGGACACTGACCCCTACAATTCAACTATTATTAATTTTATCAAAGGAAGGGCAATGAGGGCCCATAATGACATAATCTTCCTATCATACACTAAGATTTCTGCAAGTATCCAAGACTTTGGAGAGAAGCGTATCCAGTCTGATGTATACAAGTGTGGCCTAATCTTGTATTGTTTGGTTGGGGTTTTATTGGCAGTTTCCCCATTGGGCGTCAATTATTACTTGGCAATATTGAACACCACAGATGGGTATGCCTACCAGACGGAGCTCAAGGCCATGCTGGAGGAGTGGGCCACACAAAACACTGTGCACATAGTTGTACTGAGTGTGGAGATGGAGAAGCGGGAATGGCTACCCAAGAAATCAGGGCTGCAGGGCATACCTGCTGGTCTTACCCTATCAACCACGCCAACATGCATCTTGCAGATGTATGTCTCTAAAATTTTGGTTCCTCCCTCAGGCACTTAAAGCCTGTCACCTACAACAAACTATGCACCCAAATTGATAAGGGGTATGTGTTTTTCTCTTCTGCGTCTTTCCAGGACTTATTTGATCTCATCATTTTCTATACAAGTGATAGTGATAAGTCCAGAAAGGACCCCTGTCTCCCCCTCATGCCAGTCCATCTGTTTTGTCAAGCCAGTATATGTGACAGAAGAAGAATTTGAGCAATTGAAGCAATCAACTCTTGCTTCCCCTTCCCAGTCAACAAACCCTGCCTCCCCAACCCCCCATCAAGCCATCTACCTTCCAACCCTGACTCCCAAACCACCACCCATTCCCTCCCCACTATCTCTGATGCCGCCCCTCTCACAGGCGCAGATGAAGGTGACGTTCATTCTGCTCATTCCCTCCCCTTCCCGTCCTTTGATTAGTAAATAAATCTTTTCTTTGTGACAACTTATTAAAATTGATATATCTCTTTAAATTCATAATTAATAATACTTTCTTTTTACATTATCAACATTTCCCATAATTAATACAATGTTGTACATTTTACAAATAGCTTAAAATTATGAGCATACATATTTTTCATCATCATTAATAAATTAAAGACAATAAACGTAAATATTGGGTTAAAATATTGCAATTAGATGTCAAGTCTTGATATTTTGATATTGTGTGCATAACTCAATGTATTTTGTTTAATAAAATTCATTGTAAACAAGGCTTTTGTCATTGTAATTTATTGAAATGAATTGTGTTTATATTAGGGCCATTAACACTTTGTACAAATATTGATACATAGTGCATTTTACAGCCTGTATATTTACCTATTGGTAATAATTCTATAAACTTTTTAGTTGGATTTTGCGAGGTAATAATAATGTAATGTGTTAACAAATTACATTATTATTACCTCACAAAATCCAACTAAAAAGTTTATAGAATTATTACCAATCGGTAAATATTCAGGCTGTAAAATGCACTATGTATCAATATTTTTACTAAGCGTTAATGGCCCTAATATAAACACAATTCATTTCAATAAATTAAAATGACAAAAGCCTTGTTTACAATGAATTTTATTAAACAAAATGCATTAAGTTATACACATAATATCAAAATATCAAGAGTTGACGTCTAATTGCAATATTTTAACCCAATATTTATGTTTATTGTCTTTAATTTATTAATGATGATGAAAAATATGTATGTGTTGAAGATAGCACTATAAAAACCAGTTTTTTATGGAATTCAAACAATATGTCAACAATCTATAACTTGATCAACAAATTAGAAGCACACCTGCAAAAGGTTGTTGAGATAGAAAGAAATACCAGGGAAATAGTGACAGGAAAGCTGGGTAACAAGGGCCAGCCACTGATCCAGTCAAAAGAAGATGCTCTGGATAAATTGGTAAATATTATAGATGAAAAGAATAAAGAAAAATTGCTTAATCTACAGGGAAAAATTTTATCAAGTCTAAAGTTCAACAACACGGCCTACAATTTGTGGGAGTTCTGGCAGGGGGCCAAAAAAAGCAATAAGATCAAACTAATTGAAAGAACAGAAATTCAAAAGGAAATCAACACCAATGAAGAGGAAACTAACCAAATGGAAACAGATGAAAATTAAACACAAGCAATAAGCAGAAGCGCTTCAAGAAATACAGAAGCTTTATCAAATGAAAATCAAGAAGAAGCACAAGTAGCAAGAAATATAAGAAAAAATTAAGCCTAGAAAAATTAATGAAGAGCATCCAATGCTCATGAAGTTTGCCAAAGTGGCGCCTGTGGTTGAGGGGGCCACAGGGGAAACAATTAGTAAGTCTTTTTATGTTTTACTTATATTTATTTAAGTCATCACCAGGAATGGGGAAGAGGTTGCGGAAGTGGCGGCTTATACGCCGAGTTGGTTTTATGGGGGTTACCAGTCACTGGTGGCCCCTGTAAAGCAAATAAATGAAAATCAAATAAATAAAATAATTCAACAGAATATGAATAATTTTTTTAATATTGAAGCTCAAGATAGGGAATATTCACCACCTGCGGGGTGCTTGCCATGGATAAGGGAAGCATATGAACTAGGAGCAACTATCAAAATCAAGGAAATGAATGAATTTCACAGGGATATCAAACTGAACTTCAATGAATACATATACAAAAGCATTCAACAATTCCCCTTCACTAACATCAACAAATATGAAAAGAATTTAATAAAAACCAACTTTCAAATAGGAAATAAATATTTGAAATCCGCAATTTTTAATGAAGTTTTTAAGGCACTATCAAATAAAGTCGGGGATGCAGTCCTCGTGAATAATTTTAAACCTTTATTTATTTCATTTGCTGAGGCCTGGGGGGCTGATTCAAGTTGGGCGCCCCCCAGAACCCTCTTCAAGTTCAACCAAACTTCCTATATTAATAGGTTAGTGCAAACATTCAAAAAATTATGCATGTTCTCGGAAAAGTATACCTTGCAAAGAATCCACGTCGCGGTATACCTGGGAATCCTCCTCCACTGCATATTAAAAACCAACGTCAAAAAGTTGAGGATGTACCTATTCAAATGGACATTTGCCGCATAGCCCTCAACCGCCAGAAAACACCACGGGGATACAGGACAGTCGAGCACGTCCTCTATGATTCATTTGCATTGGCAACGCTATACGGGTACTATGTGCCCCCCCAAAAAACCTACTAGTCAATTTGCTCACCCGCCTGCCTTTTATCAAATGATCAGCAACCACCGGGGTACAGGGCGCCACCCCTCTAGCAATCACATCCAGGGTTGTCCACCACATACAGAAGAGTATGTGGATCCAATTAGATGCATTAGCTGAAAATTTAATTTTGGGGTATAATTCCCCAGAATAATCACATTCCCTTTGCAATTAGCATCCCCCAATAAATATTTTCCCCTTGCAAATTAATTTTTTTTTAATTTTTTATATTTTAATACTAAATATTTTTAATACTGAAATATATACTATTAAAATTTTACAATAAATTTTTTAATAATACATATTTAAATATTAAAAATATTTAATATTAAAATTTAATATTAAAATTTTAATAATACATATTACAATATTAAAATTTTTAATATCAAATATTTTGATATTAGAATAAATCACAATTTAATAAAAATAGTTAAATTTAAAATGTTTAAACTTTAATATTTAACTTTTACAATTTATAATTATAATTTTTCTTTTAATATTTTAATTTTTATTTTAACTTTTAGTATGTAAATTATAATATTAATATATCTAAATATATTACAAGACATTAGTTAAAGTTGCAACCACGTCAAATATTAAAAATAAGTTAAAAATGTTTTTATTTATTAGCTTGTTGAATACGGGCTTATTTATCATATAGATAAACATCGAGAATTTAATTTATCCGCATCATGCAGCCTGCTCCACTATTGTTCTAAACAAATGATTGTTTAGAACTCAAATTACCTTTCCCTTGTAATGTGATTTGTTAAACATATTTGATATACTTGACCCGCGTCCTAAGTACTAATTAGTAAGCAATACATGAAAATCATTGGTGGTTGTGTCATGTGGCTATAGTGGCACTGAAATAACAAGGATCAGATGATGACATGCAAGGTCTAATTTGTGGTTTAAAAAAGCCAAAGTACCATCAACAATTCACAATTATTTAAGTAAACTAATTTATTTCTATTTTTTTTAAATTTATTCATTTGTTAGCGCAAAAGCCAATAATAATATTCAGTGCATTATAATAAAAATATTTGTCCTCATACCTAGTATAATTAATTTTACTTACCTTTTCTACGTATTCTTAAATGTCTATAATACATCCAAACATCACATTATTATATATAAATAATAATTTTTGAGTCCTAATAAAGACAAAATAAATAAAAATAAAAACAAATAAAACCCGGAGCGCCCATTTATCTGATTGGCTCAGAGGCCAGGGCTTTAGGGAGGAAGGATTCCAAGTGCTTGTAAAAAGCTGCCACCACATCAGGTGTCATTGCAAATTGGCTGACCTCAAGAATATTGAATAGATCCTCAGTGTCCTGAGGAAGGCCTTGTTTCACCTTATTCTTGATCCAACCAAACACCTCCTTGATTGGATTCAGGAATGGGGAATATGGAGGGAGGAAGAGAAGTCTCATTGGACAATTGGTAAGTGGGTGGCTGGAGGTGTGGTTGTTTTTGTTGATGGGGGGGAATTTGGACACAACCAGATCCACTTTGTGGAGCCCAACATTATCAAGCACAACAACATTGGTTGTGCTGCTATAATTTATCCGCAGGTACTCCTTGACAGCTCAGAGAAAATTGAGAAAGATCCTGCTGTTATGAGAGCCTTCAATCATTTGATACTGGTCCAACCCGTGAGGACCAAGAAGCGCGACCATGGAATAGGTCTGGGAACGGACAGCTGCACAATGGACTACGCCGTCCTTGGACCCCTTCTCAACTCACCCATGCCTAGACCTGAGTGAGGAGGAAAACGTCAATTTGTCAATATAGAAGAACTGGACATTCCCAGTCTCCTTTAGTGCCAGATATGTCTTGGCATAAATGCGTTGATCCTCAATGGTCTTTTCACTGTTCCTATTGTATGGAGAAACTCCAAGCACCTTCCACAAGAAGCCCAAATCAACCATTGTTTTGTAGACAAGGGTTTTGGAAACAGAAAGCCCAAACTCTGTGGCAAGTATTGATTGGACAGAAAGTGTGTCCAGGTGGCAATCCTTGGCTACCCACTGCTTGATTGTGTCAATGTGAACAGGCTGAAGGAGTTTGGGCTGTCTTTTTGCCTTGATGGATTTGGCAATTTGCCCAGTATTGCCATACTTGGTGTTGCTGTTGGCAATGTATCTGGATGTGACACCAAATTGGGACGCAATATCCTAAACTGTCATTCCCCTGTTCAAGCAGTTGAGGAGAGCTTCACGCCCACTATCTGTCAACTGACGCCGGCCCTTGGAAGGTACCACAGCATCCTGGCTACCAGGCTTGACACAGAGGACAGGGACCTTTGTGTAGAAGGTGTGATCACGCTTGCTTGCAGTGGTGCCATCAATGGTTGAATACACAAAAGGCGCAGATGGCTCAACAGCGGCTGCCAATGGCTTGTTGGTGGTGTCAAAGACGCAGGGGCAGGAAATAGCAACTCTTGGATCAAGAGTGTGGGGCTGGGTGACAACTGGGTAAACAGTGGAGGTGTAAGTAACCTCATTATTCCTGGTGACCCTGGTGTAGTTGACTTTTGTGGCAGGCCTTGAGAGTGGCTTCTGCCTGGGATTCAAGCTGGTAGTTCTGGCTTGGGATGTGGGAGGTGGTTGGCTGGCGCTGACACCTTGGGAGGCCTGTGTATCGGCATGACTCCCCTCAAGTTGGGTTCTGGGTCTGTTCTCGGACCCTCTGGGACACCCTTGTGGACAGGCTGCCCCGTGGGCTGGTGCAGGAGCAAGTTGGGAATGCAATTGACAGTCCATAAAAATAAAATAAAAATATATTTTAGATTAAATATGTATTTATTTGTAGTTATTGGTTTAGTTGTGGGTAGTTGTTTTCTCTTGATTTAGCCTTAAATAGTAGCAGAGTTTCTATATCAGTGATTTGAAGTGAATAATATTGTATACTTTCTGGGTTTGGATGATTTTAAAGTTTAATCACTTTTTATGTCTAAACATGGTTGTTGAGATTGAATTTTTCATTTGATTTTAGTTGTGGTGGAGCTTCTTAATTTGGGTTGGTGTTTCCTAGTGTGCTTACTGTATATTAAATTTGGATTCCAGTTCCCACAATTAATATCTGAGTTTACTAGTGACATTCAAAAGTGATTTTAAATTTGGTTCTTGGATTTGACAATCCCGCAATTTCAAAAAATATAGTAAACTTAATGAAAATGGTTGATGGATTTGAACACTTCAAATCTGATTCCAGTTAATTCATTTTGTCCATTGGAAATATGCAGTTTGACTTGAACTTTGCAAAGTTTCTATGAGTTCCTGCATTCTAAAATATTCAAATAAATACTCAAAAAATCAATTTAATTAAAAAAGGCCATTCTGCAAAAGTGATTCAAATTTTGGACCCAGGATTTGACAATCCCGCATTTTTACGTTCAGGTTCTGAATTTACAGTACAGTTAGATTTCTTTTGTACAGATGCTCTCTGGTATTTTTCTGTTACTCTAGCATAAATGTGTTTTTTTAGCTCAGTAAAAAAATCTTATTTTGTTCATTATTATAGTTTTCCAAGATGGTTTAGTGGCATCAAAGTTATAGTTATTATTATAAAAACAATAGTTGTTATCTGTTGTGCAACTTACATTAGAGAAATATAAAGAGATGCTTAACAACTTTCTCTATTAAAATTTTAGCAGGGTCTATTTTATATTTTTATTATGGATTATACTTTTGACAAATGAGATGAAAGATTGAAATCTTACATTATCTTAAAACTACATTACTTTTGAAATAATTTTTTATTTTCAATTACAGTTTTTGAATTCCAAAGGGCAAATAAATACCTTTATTTTAAATCCTAATCATATTATATAAATATATATTTATCTCTGGCTTAGTTGATGTAGTCTATAAGCTTTACCATATCATACAAAATTTGAACTGAAATATGTATGTTTGGTTGTTATAATTTTTTGTTCTGAAATATTTTCACTGTATTATACATCTAAAGTAATTTTTTATGCCAGATAGATACCACATAGTAGCTTATACTTTTTATTTTTAGCAGTGTCTGAGTTAATTGTGGTTACTTTCTAAAACAATTTAGTGTTTTTCTATTTGCCTGGGTTCAATTTCTCTAGCATGTTTATCCTTTTAATTTTTAGTAAAAAGCTCAGAAATAAAAGTCATCTCAAATATTCTTTTTTTAAAGTGGTGATGTTTAATTATTTAGGTTTTTTTTTAGAAAGTGAATAACAAAAGAGTTTTTGAAATAGACATCTAGATAATAAAAGGCTAATACAATAAAAGTAAAAAGCATCTATTAAAATGTTCCTTTTATTTAAGCAGTATAGTTTTTTAGATCCTTTAAAGTTGTAAAGTTAAAAAATACTTTTGAAATTGTGCTTTTTGGATCAAAAAACTGAAAAAATGTTACCAAAAACTTTATTTCAACTCTTTAAATAAAATAATCTAAGTATATGACTTGCTTAGATCATTTAACAGTTCCTGAGAAATAATAATATGTAGTTTTTGGCATTAAAACTTTGCAAAGGAGACAAAAAGTAAAATTTTAATACTATTGAGTGCAAAAAATAAAAAATAACCAATAGATAATCTTAAGTAAGCAAATTTTTTTATTTAAATTTATAAAAAATTATGTAAAGAAGAATATCTTTTAAGTGATAGTTGAATCAAAAATGATTGAAAAATAGTAGATATCCTAAGACTAAAAATACTTACCATACCTAAGTTTTTCTAAAAAAACTTACAAACCCAAGATCTTCTTAAAGCCAAAATCTTGAGGTGTCAGTTTAAGCTAGTAGTTTGGAAAATATAGCTTACCTATCCATGATCTGCAGCAGGTAAAATAGGGGTTTTTAGATAAGGGTTAGTGGTTTACACAAAAAAATGTCTTACTCAGCCCAAGATTGGCTTTGGGGTGAGAATCTGGGACTCCCTAATCTTTTTAGTAAATTTTAAAAAGTGCTTGCCTAACCCAAGATTTGCTTTAGGGTAAGTCTGGTTTTTTAAATCTAGGTTGGAAAATTAGTGAAAATGAAACTTACCAAACCCAAGATCTGCTGTAGACTATGTCTATCTAAAAGGATCAAAGGTTAATAATTTTTTTTGGAAATGATTACTTGCTCAAATGCAGCTTTTTTAAAAAGGTTTTGAGAATCAAAACATTACTTACTAAACCTTAATCTACTTTAGGGCAAAAGGCTGGTTTTTAAATTTATGTTAGTAAATTTGATCTGTTAAAATGACTTACCTACCTTGATCTGCTGTGGACCAAGTTCAAAAAAAGGATTTGAAAAAGATTAGTAGTTTATTTTAAAACAATAACCTGAAATTAAAGCCTTTGATTTTATTTTGAATTGAATTAGTTTTTTTTTAAATTATTACCTTTATAAAGCAAAGTTAGCTTTGAATTTTTTAAAAATATGCTTACCTTGAGTATCACTGATCTACTATGCTTAAAAAAGTTAGTATTATGTGTATATTTTGAAGCTTACCTTTGTTTTGAAGTGAATCTATTAAGTTTGAGTTGAGAAAGTTAGTATTGTGTTTAGTGAAGGCTTACCTTGAACATCAAACTCCAATCTTATTTCCCAGGCTTAAAATTGTCCAATCATAGTGGATAGTGGCAGCTTGCCTTCCAATCATTTTTACTAAGTTTTTATATTCAATTTTGACTCTCTTACCTTAATATCAAACTGTAATAGTCTACATCTGTTTTTATAAAGATCTACTTTAAATCAAACTGCTGCAGGTAGGGATGCCGTGAGACACTACCAAGTGTCCTGAAACTCCTCCTGCAGCAGCATCTACTACCAAAACTTTCCTATCATTTAGGCACAATTGCTAACGTTGTCAGACTATTTGGACTTAAAAACTGGAAAGATTTTCTAAGTAAAAACATAGTAAAAAGCTTCCTCCGGGACAAGAGCAGTCTATACTAGATCAATAGAATTATGTTGAATATAATCAACCTTCAAGTAGAACCAGTTGCCTTCTATTTTGGGCTGGACAGATTTTTTTATCTGAAACAATTCTATTTATCTCAGAAAGCTGCAAACCTACTGTATTCAGTTACCCAATGAGCAAAAAAGTGCCCAGTTGCCAGGTGGGCAACAAATAAAAAGTCAGTCAACTCAAGAAGGAGTTGAAGGGGGACCTGAGGGGCCCCTGTGAGGAGAGAGAAATCATTGGTTCTGAGAAGATGATGTGTGGTGGCAGTAAGATCAATGTAGATGATATGATGAGTGACTCATTCTATTAACCAAGAGTAGAAAAAGTGTGACAACCCCAGGAACAACAGGATGATCCTCTTCTGAGGTTGTAACAGGCGCTTTTTACAAGGATATAAATTTGGCGCCAGGGGCCTGGAGAAGCAGCATGTTCTGGATAGAAGGCATGTAAGCAGGCACCAAAGATCTGACTGCCCCTGTAGTAAGCACCAGTACTATTGTTTCAGCTTTGCCTTTAGAGAAGGAGAGACAACACTGATACAATGTGAGAATTTTTTGGACAGGTAGCAGCTATGATTTTTAGGGAAACAGCAACAAGGGGTAAGCACCTTGGCTCATTTGAGAAAAGATAGATTGAAAATAAATCATTTGGCTTTTTCAAAGGCCGTAAGAGAAAAGAATTATGTAGATAGGATATCTTTAATTGGAGGAGAAGAAAAATTATATAAAGTTCATAAAGTGGCTTATTATTCACAGCATACAAAAAAGTGTGGTTGGATCAGATATTCTACAGCAGGGGAAGGACTGGTGAACAATCAGCAAAAATAAAAAGGGTCCTAAATTTATAAGGGGATCCGCTTGGGGATAAAGTAATTTAAATCACCAAACAAGACAGCAAGTAGGTGAATTCAAGGGCAATGCTTAAACTCAAAGGATCAAACCCCCTAAAAGCTGTTATTGAAACTCCTTTGGAGTGCAGATTAATAGCAGATTTACTCTAGGCTGGTGTGTATACTACCAGATTCTTGGTTTGGGGCACAAGAAGTTGACTCAAAAAAGATAAAAGCCAGCTCTTCAAAAGGGCTACAATGCTTTGATTGAAGAAGGCAACACTATTAATTTTCTAGGTTGAGTAATGGTTGCAACCTAGAAGCAGAATTCTCAGTAAGATTCAGCAACAGTGAAATAGGATTATAAGTTGAGGTCTATAATACTTGCAGCTTATAAGGATCACACTCAAGTAATATCAGAGCAATAAATGATAAGCTTATTGGAAAGTGAGGAAGGGGTATTTATAGCCTTCACAGACTATGAGGAAATAACAGAATATCTGGTGTCATCTTTATTAGATAAGGTATAATCTTTTTTGGAATCTGCATCATTAAGGCTATTTTGATATGGTCTTCAAATAATGATATGTGCAAAGATTTGGTCAGGTTTGCCTTTTAATCCAGGAATTCCTAACCTTCCTTAAATGGGTTGACATCAATTTCCACCCATTCCAGAATACCATTTCTGCCCTTGACTGATCCTGGTATGAGTTCAACTCAACATGACCTCATCAGCCACTCTGTCTGCCTATTGAGTGATCAGCAACCCTTGTCTACTATTTAAGTAGAATCAATTCTCCTAATAAAGACAAGTTTATCCACATTTGTGTTGGCTTGTTTAAATTTACTCCCCCCTTTGGCCCTGGATAGGACTATTTCCACCAATGTACAAAGAAGACCTCCCAAAACTCAGTCAAACCACTTAATTCCCTTGAGGATTTAGCGCACACAGTTGATGAGAGATTTGTGTTGGCATATCCTTCCCAGGTGGTGAATACAGACGCTTTTATTCTATTCCTACTTGGGAGGGATCCCTAATTAATTTGGACTAATTGTTGGCTTGGTTTTGTTCTTGTTTAAAACAATTGAAGGCTAAAAAATCTGGTTGCACTCCTGCCAATTCACTAAACTCCATTCAGATTGGAGTTAATGGCATTCTGAAGGGTTCCTTAGGCATCAGCTGATTGGAGGCTGGGTTGGAAATTAATGAGAAACCATCCAAATCTCCTGAAATTTCTGACAAGAATTCTACTCTGGCCAGTCAGATGCATAACTGAGGTCAGGTGGCCTTTCAAATTTAAACCCCACTCTCTTAAAGTAAGACAGGGGACTTATGGTCCCCTGCTTGCTTGTTCTTATCAATAAAAGTTTTACACTTTTAAACTTGGAGTTTCAGTTAATTTTGGCCTCTATTTTTGGTTCTTTGGATTATCTCAAGTTGTTAGTAATAGTAGTAATCATTCCTTACCTTTGCTGTTGTCCCCAGGATCCCATTGTCTGTTTTGAAGCCCCTAGAGTTATTGTTGGCTTATATGCTAGAGCTTACTGCTTCTGTTTTTGAATCCTAGTTTGAAATATTAGTGTTGCAATTTAATACCCTATATTTACCTTCTTTATTTGGTTTTGTCTTACATTTGCTTTCATTTTTTGTTTGGCTATGTGCCCCAATCTTTTTGCCTTGTCTATAGATTAATTATTCCTTTTGATCTTTGGATTCTTGGCCGTCCTTTGTGCCTGTTAGACCTAGAAAATTTTCCTCTTTTTCTTGAGTTTATTTTCTTGTTGCCATCTGCAGTTCAGTCCCATAATTCTTTTGTGCTCCATTAAGAATGCTGGTTCCTATCTGTAAGTTTGTGGTTTTTACTTTGTACCCAGTTCTATTGTTCATCTGGTCTACTTCTCCAGACCTCTGGGAACATATTTCCTCCTCAGTGTGGAGAGTGAGCAATAACCCATCCCCCCTTCTGTATTTTGCAGAAGATCTTACCAGCAGAGAGCAGGATCAAATCACTTCTGGTGAGTACTTGGTGAAGAGCCTCACTTGTGATGACTTGGACTTGTCCTCCCTGGATTTTTCTCCTGGGTTGTCATCTGTGGAGGACTCTCCTTCACCAGTGCCACCAGTGGAAGAACCACAACCTATTCCCTGGCCTGCACCTAGTCCTCAGGTGCTGATTACCCAGAGTACTCCCTGGCTACTTGCAGGGATGGCCCTGATGGGGTTTAACTCCTACTTCCCCCAACTGTCTCCCACATCCTCTCTCTGGACTCCTGTTTGAGTGGCCATCCCAATGATACACTGGATGATATCCTGGTGGATATTTTCCCAGGATGAGAGCCAAATTTAGTTAGTTTAACATCACTCTCTTACACTTAGGTATTCTTCAAGATTTTTGCCTTTCCTATTTGCTAAAATGAAATCATCTTGCATTTAAGAAAATTAAGTTATGTGCTCTTAATTTGGTCCTGAAGGCTAATCCAAGGCTAACTTCAAACCTTGAACCTTTTATTATAAAAATTTTCCGCCGTGTCCTCCTGGATGTTGTCCCCAGGATCTAAATACAACAAAATGGTGCTAACTACAGGGGCTGCCAGGCCTTGGTTACTCTGTTCCCCATGTATTTTATGGTTCTTTACCCTTTGTTAATAAAGTACCTGAGTCTCCTAAAGTTTTGAGTTTCTCTCTTGAAGAGGACATTAATAACTCCCTCAATACATCTATGGTAAAGGTGTTGTTGCCTGGGCTGTTGTGGGCCCCTCCCAGCTTTCCCTCTTGACTATGAGCAAGCTTGTGCTGCCACGTGCTTCCTTCTCCATACTGATACGTGACCATGCATACAATTCCTGGTCTCTTCCCTGGTTACGCCTCTGAAGACCTGTACTTTTTCCTGTTAGATTTTGGCCTCCCCCCACTTTGATGGAATCTATGGAAACCATTGGTGTGCTGGTAAACCAATTTATCCAGCCCGCCTTTGTCCATCATCAACTAGTGTTGGGATCCAAAAACCAACTCCTGTCTGCTGTAGCGTCTGCAGTAACTAACAATCACACAAAAAATATGGCTTATCAGGAATGGGCACATAGTCTCTTTGCTTTCATTTCTGATAATCAACGTGACTACTGGCCTCCCAAAAGTACCTGACCTCATTGCTGAGCACATTTTGCTCCTCTCTCCTGGGATTTATTAGAGATTGGCTGTAAAAATTAGATGTCCATCATGCTGTTTGGAAAGGACAAATTGAGGTCACCTTTCTGAAGTACTAGGTGGTTGCCCCGTCCAAGGACAGAATTAAAGGTGAATTTAATAAATCAATTAAATACATTTTGTTGTATTTTTAGGCTTGGATTACTTATCACATATTTAATTAAATTTTTATTGATTGCTTCATTAAAAGGTAATTTCAATTATATTTATTTAAATTTAAAATTGTATATTCTAAGCATAAATGAAAACTAAACCTAAATACATGTAGTATCACTATTAAGTTTAGTAAAGGTAAAATAATTATTTTGAAATTTGTTACTGGATTTTTAAATCTCTTCAAATTTGGAGCTGATCTTCAGCTTTAAAATAAGCTATTAGATCTTAAAATTGGCTTAGTATTGTTGAAAAATGCAGGCTTGACCTGCCAGCAAGGTTCCAACCAAGCAGGTTTGTGACCTGCAATCCAATTATCTAGTCCCTCAAAGCCAGACTAGGAAGTCAACTCAAATTACCAAATCCAACAACATGAACAGATGATGATCTGTTATGGTGGATACCTTGTTTTGGCGCTTGACTCATTATCAGGATCACGCCACCCCCTTCTCCCATCCAGCTGTGTGATCACCAATCATGCTCCTGTTATCCTTGATTCACATGAACTATATAATCACTATCTCACAATAAAGATTATTATCTATCTTCTAAATATTTTTCCCCGTGTAACTCTGCTAAAACAGCACAGTTACAACATTGGTAGCATAGGTAGGTTCTCCATCCTACCTTCTCTAAAAAATTCCGCCTGTTGCCCGCACGCGCCGCAGCCAACAAATCCTTGACAGAATTATGTCTGGCCTCCTGCCCAACTGGACTCTGTACACCCCTGGTACTGCCATACCCAATGGCTCTGTCCTGTACCAGAACACGGTGATCCTGCTACCCACCTTCAACGCCATGTCTGCACAAGGTTTCTTTCAGGCTCCCTCCTCAATGCTGCAACCAGCCAATAAAAACACCATGCCTGCCTACGTAGCTCAAAGACTACAGAGTGCCGCCTTAAAACCTTTCACTAGGGCCAACAACAACAATGATGCTGCATGGATCCAGTCTGCCCAGAGCAAGCTGGCTCAGATGGAATGCCCACAGCAGTTTTAGATTGCAGAAATTTCTATTTGCCTGACCCATGACGCTGGCACCTGGTGCAACAAGTGGCACAAAGAGCACACCAACAAGAACTGGGATACCTTTAAGCAAGACTTCCTGGCAAGATTTGTGCTTAAAGATACAGCGCTCATGATCATACGCCAAGTAAAGAACCTGACCCAGACAGGCACCATGAAGGAACTCACCCACGCCTACAAGGAACTATGACTTTGTGCACCATCCAACATGGCCTTTGACACCCCAGCCACACACCTAATGTACTACAATGCCCTCAAGTTGCATGTGATGAGGCATGTGAACCTGGATCAGGTGACCAACCTGCAAAGCTTTTACTGTGAAGCAGAGAAAGCAGAGCAAACCTCCAACACACTTCATAAGGCACAAACTGGGAAACAAGAGAGACCCAAGGATTCCCATCCAGGCAGGCGCTCCTCTTGACCACCCCCTGGAGGCAACAGGAATAACGCCAACCACAAACCCATGGGTTCAAACAGACATGGAAATGGAAACAATGATCAGTCAAACTATACCTATTTCTGTATCACTTTTCATAAGGCAACCAAGACAAGGGAAAAGCCTGGGGAGAGCACTAAGCAAGCCAAGCTCTCCCCACGCAACTCCTGACTCAATCAATAATGAGTACCAACCCAAGGATGTGGACCAATGCCCAATGATCCAGGTGCCCTCAGAGGACCTGGTACTATATACCATTGCCAGACATCCCAGTGAATTGATGTCCTATCCTTTCCACTTTCATAGTTACACAGGCTTAGAACTCCTGGATTTGGGCGCAGACCAAACCCTGGTCAGCAGTAGCTTTGTGGATAAGTTCAAGCGGGCCACTAATCCTTTGCAGAATAAAAATGTGGTCCTGGCTGACAAACACCACATTGCCGTGACAAAAAAAACTGCCCCCTTCTCTGTCATGTCTGAGAACCTCCACTCTACCATTCAAGGTCCTGTCATTGGCTTCCCAAAGTTTGACATTGTGCTGGGACTAGACTGGCTGCAAAAGAACAATCCTCTTGTAGACTGGGCAACCTCAGTGTTGACCATCAAGAGTGAAGTTGTCAACTACCAGATCTACCCTGACTCTGTGTACCAACTTCTACACAAAAACGTCTTTGTGTGTATCACAGAGACCCAGGAGAAGAAGATAAACCTGAAGGCAATTGACTGGGACTCCTGCCAGTACAAGATCATACATTTCAAAGACCACTAGGATACCTCCATGCCTCAGGACTTCAAAATTGTGGCCCACCATCCAGAAATCTTCAAGGAGGTGCTGCTGGGGCTGACCCCTGAGAAGCATATCCAGCACTCCATCCAACTCAAGGGGGCTGTACCCAAGGCGCGCCCTATCTACAGGCTGACCCCAAATGAAGACAATGCCTTACATGCCTACCTCAAGAAGGCATTGGAAAAAGGACTTATATGCCCCTTGCAGTCTCCCTTTGGAGCCGCTATATTTTTTGTGGCTAAGAAGGACGGTACCTTGCATCTGGTCACAGACTACCGAGCCTTAAACAATGTTACCATTAAGAATTGTTACCCACTACCACTAATTGACAACCTCTTCAATGCCTTGAGAGGAGCTACAGTCTTCTCCAAGATTGACCTAACTGTAGGCTACAACCAGATTTGTATTAAGGAGGAAGACATCCCCAAAACAGCCTTCCACACTAAATACAGCTCCTACAAATGTGTGGTGCTCAACTTTGGCATGACTGATGCCCCATCCACCTTTGTAACCTTCATGAACAAAGTATTTGCGCCCCACATAGGCAAACACGCCCTAGTGTACCTAGACAGCATTATTGTCTACAGCCTCTTGGTGGAACAACACCACAAAGACCTCAAGGCAGTCTTTGCTACCTTGGCACAACACAAACTGTTGGCCAAGCCCTCCAAGTGCCAGTTCTTCCTTGAGAAAATACCCTTCCTGGGACACAGTCTCAAAGGACAGCATCAAACCCAACAGTCAAAAGATATAGGCCATCTGCAAGATGCCACCACCCAAGTATAAGTCAGAACTCCACACCTTATTGGGAATGGTGGCCTATGTACAACACTTCATACCTGACTATGGCGTTTTGACTGCCCCCTTTTCTGCCATAACAGGCCCAAGTCCAAGTTTGTGTGGACCCCCAACATGACCTCTGTTTTAGACGCCTCAAGGAGAAACTCACAATATCTCCCATCCTAAAATACCCCAATTGTGATGGGGAATATCAAATGGAAACCAAAACCTCAGATGCATCCATTGGGGGAGTACTACAAATAAAAAAATGACAGTGACTTCCTGCCCATAGCTTATGAATTGTGAAAATTGACAGATGGTAAGTGTTGATACCCTATCCACGACAGAGAACTGTTGGCTATTCTACACTGTCTAGTCAAATGGCGCTGTTACCTAGAACAGCAGGAATAATTCACAGCATCAACTGACCACAACTTGCTCATCTATTTCAAAACGCAAGCAAATCTGTTGCACCACCAAGACCAGTGGATGGAGCTATTGGAGAGATTTAACATGCTTATCTAGTACAAACCTGGTCCCAAGCTTGCCATGGCAGACGCCTTCTCACGCCTATATGTCTGTGCCACAAGAGGGGAAAATGGGCTTGACCCATACTGGCCTCTCTTGGTACTACAAACAAAGGACAAAGGTTTCCCCCCTGGCACAACCAACATAACAAAGGAAACAGTCATCAAAAATGAGCACCTATTTGATGACGTATATGGGACTCTACACAGAAAAATTTCTGACACACAAACATTCCCTACATTCCTACACATCAGCAAGTCAACACCATCCTATGCTATCACAGAGACCTTGGACATACCAAGAGCCAAAACCTATATGAGTTCCTTAAGCACAAGGCCTGGTAGCCAACCTTATACTGCCATGTTCAAGAAGTTCTAGACCAATGTAAGGTATGCAATTTTTTTTCCAAAAGCAAAACCCCTCCAAAGTCAGTACTTCTCATCTGCACACAACTACCTTTCAAAGTATGGGCTCTTGACATTGTTGGCCCCATGCCAGGAAAACACAATGACAAGAAATACATCATCACTGCCATTGACTTTGCTACAAGATGGCCAGTAGCCCAAGCAGTAAAGGCACACACTGGCAATGACATACAACAATTTATTTGCAAGGAGATAATCAGCAAGTTTGGAAAGACAGAACTCCTGATAACCAATGGAGGGAAATAATTGACCTCCAAAACTACCAATGTATACCTTGCAAAAAATGGGATCAAACACACCGTAACAACACCAAACCACTCACAGACCAATAGACGTGTAGAGTGGCTTAATGGTAGCCTTGTACAAGCCTTAGCCAAACTCACTGCCAGGAGACCTGAAGACTGATATAAGCAGCTACTGACTACACTACTTGTGTGTCAAACCCAAGTGAACAGATCCACTGGAAAAAGCCTCTTTGAACTGGTATAAAGCACACAGCCAAATATCATTCAAGCATTGACAGGACCTAAACTGGAAATCCCAAGTGAAGTCCTGCCATGCTCAGACCCTCACGTTGTACAAGCAAACAGCAAACAAACAGTGAAGGAGAATGAACATCTACAAAAAAACCTTTGTCCCCATCCACAATAGAAATGAAGTTGGGGACAAAGTCTGGGTCATGAATGTTGACAAGAGCAAGCTACAACCCAAGAAAGTGGGGCCAGCAATCATTCTGAAGATAAAGACAATAACAATTACCTTGTGCAAGGGCTTGGAAAACTTAAGCAAGACAAGACCCTACACCACAATTGCCTACAACCCTGCAAAGCAAGACAGAAACAACAAGAAACTGTCCTGCCCGCCACAGAACAGAAACTAGTTCAATACAGCGCCCAGACTCCCAACAACATCCCTGACAACCTGCCCCCAGAGGAAGCCAACCTTCAGTCAGGGGGGGGGGTCAAAACTGCAGGCTTGACCTGCCAGCAAGGTTCCAACCAAGCAGGTTTGTGATCCGCAATCTAATTATCTAGTCACTCAAAGCCAGACTAGGAAGTCAACTCAAATTACCAAATCCAACAACATGAACAGATGATGATCCTTTATGGTGGATACCTTGTTTTGACGCTTGACTCATTACCAGGATCAAGCCACCCCCCTTTTCCATCCAGCTGTGTGATCACCAATCATGTTCCTGTTATCCTTGATTCATATGAACTATATAATCACTATCTCACAATAAATATTATAATCTATCTTCTAAATAAAATTTCCCATGTAACTCTGCTAAAAAAGCATAGTTACAACAGTATTCACTGAGATACACTGATTTTAGTTTTTTAGTGTGTATTAAAAATAACTTTAGATAATATTAAATCAAGTCTGAGCTTTTGATTATGATGTAAACCTGATTCCAGCACTTAATTATATATTTCAGCAGCTAGAGCTATCACATTTGGTACCATTTTGATTGTCATCATCTGAAAAATTTATCTACATCCTCTAAGTTTTATGAGAATCATTATATTGAAATTTAAACTATCATAGTTATTCCACTCCACTGATGTTCTTTTGGGGTGACACTGTGGCAAGCAAGGTTTACGCTGAAACAATATGCAGCCACTTGGATCAGCTGATACATCCAAGTGGAATATTCTATTCTTTTGCTTTGGAATAGATAGATTTAAATATTCCAAGCCAACTATCCTGTACCTAAACTAAAATTTATGTATCTTTTTCAATTAAATATATTTAAAACTGATCATGCTCTCTTTTCATCAGTCAATTCAATCCTCAGCAGATTTTAAGCATCCAATCATACAAAAATATATCAAACAATTGCTGCTTCCTTTCTAATTTTAATCCACCCATTCTAGAGTCAGGTAATCTATACAGATAAGCCACTTTGATATGGGTGAATGGGGTTAGCCATTAATTTAAAATCCAAGTAATCAATTTAAATTTATTAAAGTTTGAATGGCTTATATTTCAGTTCAACATGATTTAGACCACACTCCACTGAATTCAATATGTGTACTGTCAAAGATGCATGTAAGGGATTGAATGTAAGGATGAGCCAAATCAAGCTTTTGGCTAAACAATCAACTTTGAAAATAAATTTAAGTAAAAATAAATTCAGTCAAATCCCTTATGGCTTGAGCCCACTTGAAGTGATATTTAAGACAGACAGATTCACTTATATGTATTAATTGACAAGACTTTGAGACCATGGTAGGCAAACTTAATCAGTTCTGTGAGCACATCAACACTCAACTAGAGCTGGTTGGGGCTAATGTGGACAATTGGGGTCATAAGCTACAACAAAAAACAGTGTGGACAAGACTGTGTTGAGCAATACTCTACACCAAGTTCAAGCCTACATTGACAAGAAGGTAGCTTTGGTGGCAACAGCACCCATGTCAACAATAATAGTGTCAACAGTGGCATGTCAACACTTTGTCAACATGGCCACTGTCAACTCAAAACTCTAAATCTCCTATGTTTTTTGCTAGTTGCGCTAGCTTAATTCTTTTTTTAAAGCGTTCAGGGGTGCAAACCCAGAAAACACAACAAAATTGTGGCCATCTCAACACAATTTAATATTAAGCTTAATAAAAACTCAATTTAACCAGATTTTTCCTTAACCTTTACTAATAAAAATTAGTTTATTTTTTATTTGTTTTCACAACGTAAAAGTGCCAATGTTGACACTTTTTAAGCATAACTTATTTTTAATAACAAAACTGAAGCATCTACAGTAAAAAAAAGAATTGTGCATTTAAAAATATTTTTTTATTGAATTATTATATTGAAAAAGACAGTGCACATACATTTGATTGTTGAAAGGTTCATGTTATAAATATATATGTGGCACTTATTACGGCTTTGATATATTAAGTGGATTGGTGGCTAACAGTGATCCAATAATTTAAGCATGAGTTACTATGTAAGTTACTATAGAGTTTATTATTAAAAATAATTTCAACACTCAGAAATGTTGTTTATTTGCTTGTGATTATCTGCTGGGGTGGAGTTAAGCAAATTAGAGTGGTGCAATTAAGCTTAAATTAATATGTCACCTCCTATATAAGAATGTTGTAAGTGATGTTGTCAACACTTTACCCTTTTTATTACTGAAGACAATGTATTAACAACTTTTAGTATACCAAATGGTAAATATCATATTATTAATACCAAAATATAAATTTTTAATAAAGAAATAAAGAACTTTGATTATTTTTTACTTATTTTCATATGTTTTTTTAATTTTACTATGTGAGCAAAAATACACAGAAAACAGTTAACATATGCTAGCCTGCTTAAATTTAACTAAGTGTACTATGTTTTTTTCATAATAAATTTTCAAAAAAATGCCAACAGTGACAATGCCAATAATAATAATGTCTACATTTTTTTTAATTGACAGTGAGAATTCAGCTTTTTTTACTAATTGTCACTCATAATGTTGACACTTTTCATTTCTTACATATAAAACTTTATGTTTTACATAATAAAATCATCTGATTTTTTGATATGTTGTATTTTAACTTTTTATTTTCATATTTTTTATTTTTAAATAAATCTATATCTAAATATAAAGCTTTCACATAAATATCTTAACTTTTAATTTATTTATTTAAAACTATAATAAAATAAAACCTATACAAGTATTTTTTAACTTTTACATGCCAATCAGAACCATATCTGATTTAATTTTTGTATATTATGCTTTTTAAGTTGTTTTGTTTGTTTTTTACATACATTGCTTTATTTTAAACCATTTAGTTTATTATTTTAGGATAAGAACACTTCCAAACAGCCCAGAGGAACCAAGTGTCCCTCTAAGCCAGTCAAATATACCAAGAAAAAGCCTGTCTCATCAAAGAAGGCCACCCCCAAACCATCCCCAAAGCCCTCACCAAAGCCCTCACCTGAGCCCTCTTCTGAGAAGAGCCCTGCTCACTCCACTGGGGGAGAGAAATCTGATGGTCCCTTGCAGATCCCAGTTTCTACAACTTGGCTTCAGATGAAGAGCCTATCAAGAAGCGGCGCCAAGACAAGAAGTCCCCTCCAAAGGATAAGTCTCCCACACATGAGGAGCACCACAACAAGCCCCCTTCTTCTTCCCCCCACTAAACTCCCCTCCTTCCAGTTCATCTGGGGATGATACAAAGCCCCACTCTGATTACTTCCCTGGCTTCCCTCATGCTCCTGCTGGCCCATGGGACCCTCTTTTGGCCCAAAATATCTTCAATGTTGATGGGAATTTCAAGGCTCCTTCCACCTTGCCAAAATACTTCCCCATAATGAGTTTAAAGGGTGGGCCAGCCATGGTGGCTAATGGTTATATTTTCTCATGTAACAACACCAACTGGGGCTTCAAGAGCCGCCACTATGGGGTTCCTGTTCACTAGTCCCCAAAGTGTGTCCTGGGTCATAGCCAGAGACCAGCTGGAAGGAGTTGTTATTGTCTAGTAAGGTAAATGTATCTCAGAAATATGTATAGGGCTCAAAATGGGCTTTTATTCACTCTCAGAAGGAAGATCCCCTTAGAAACCTTCTGGTATATGGCCCGGTGGATCAGGGAAACAATATGGGGTTTCCAATACTTGGAGTCCTCCAAAAATATCTTGGACTCCTTGCAATTGGCCTTGGACTTCTGCTCCTTAGACTTGGGCTTCTGCTCCTTAAACTTGGACTTCTGCGCTGCACTTAGGATCCAGCTCCTTATTCTTGGGCTCCTGCTCCATTATCTTGGGCTTCAGCTCTCTGTATATATTTAGTGGCCTTGGTATTCCACTTGTATTAGTCCAACCAAGCTCCTGCTGGTGATCAAAAGGCTTCCAAAAACCTCTTGGCAGAAACTCAAAAGGCCTCAGAAAAATCCCGTCAAAGATCTGGAAAGACCCTCAAAAAGACCCTGTAACTTTCCAGCCAGCCACCTTCATATAGTGTCCTTTTCCCAAAAGTTCTGCCTTCAAAATGGCTTTCTTCAGAAGCTTAAACCATTGCTGCTCACTTTTTTCTATAATAACTTAAGCTTACATACTTATTTCCTCAAAAGCTTAAAGTATTAATTCACTATTTCCTCACTTATACTTTAAGCTTACATACTTATTTCCTCAAAAGCTTAAAGTATTAATTCACTATTTCCTCACTTATACTTTAAGCTTTTGGCTTCCAACCAATTATTTTCATCAGAAAAATACCAGAACTAAATCAATGAATGCAGAGCGCAGAAATAGACCATTTATAAAGTTCCACCAGGATCCAACTAAGAAATCAATTTCCATTGCTCAAACCGCTCAAATTGACAACTCTTTGTACACCAAAGCGTTAACCAGTCCATTATTCTGGCACCAGTCTTTCCTGCCTTCAACCTGAACCAATTTAAATAGTATAATACTATTTAAATTTTTCTTTTTGAACCTCTTCAAATTTTTCCCCATATATTTACAATTATAGTAAAATCCAAGGAAAACGTCCCACCAAAACAAATTTGTATCCAGCTCTCATAGCAACATACCTTCCTCTATCCTAGGAACTTAATAAATAAATGTCTTAACCACACTTCTATCCACATTCCTTCTTGATATTAATACTAAACAAAGGCAAAAAATTCCAAATTTTACCACCTTGGCAAATCAAGCTGTCAAAATCTTGGCTCATTTCTCTGGACCACCAGTTCTTCATCATCATCTTCTGATCCTTCAGCCAGCTCCTGTATAATGATCAGCTAATCCTGCATCATGATCTTCAACCACATCTTTCAGCTCTTCAGCTTAACCAGCAATCAGTCCCTCTTGGACAACAAACAGCTCATTCCAGTCTTTCAACAGCTTATCAGTCCTCTGGCTACCTCTTTATCATAACCAGCTACTCCTGCATCATGATCTTTGAGCCCTTCAACTTATCCTCACTAGGAACTACCTTGTTTCCACCTCCACAAAGAACCCTTTTTGGTTCCAAACTTCAATAAGAACTAACAGTTCCTCAACTAGTGTTCACTGTAATCAAGCAGTCCTTCTTACTAGTCTTCTCTGCTGATTCTGTGAACCACCTTGGTTCTTTATCTTAGTCCCTGTTACCAGAATCTGTAGACCCAGGCATGAGTCTACATTGAACTGGCATTTGACTGGGCCCTCACAAGTAGCAATCCACTTAGGCCATCCAACCATAGATCATTGAAGTCTATGCAGTTGTCTTTACTCACCCAGGTGATTAAGTCTGAGCTTTCATTCGCAAATTAATCAGCTTTACTTCCCAGAGGCCTGATCACAGCAAGTTCTGCAGCTGCTTCCCCAAGAAAACCGCCTTGGTGACACCTCTAAGCAAATTGTGCCCTCCATAGCTCTCTTTGGGTTCTCCCCAAAGCTCTCATAGGGGCATAAATGAGGACACCCTACCAGTCTGTTAGTTAGGATGCTTTATCACAGACCTCCTGCAAGCGTATCAGGGTACGTAGAGCCCTCAAAGCTCTTCCCCTCCCCGGCAGCCTGTGCTACCAGCCAGGGGTCTAAAATCCACAGCCCTGGTAGGCGTCCCCTACCATGCTGGCGCAAACTTCTACCCTGGCAGCCCGCGTTACCTGCCAGGGTCTAAACATCCTCCAGCCTGAGCAGCAAGCACTACCTATCAAGCTGGATCACTCCCCACCCCAAGAAGAAAAAATTCCCTGCTGAGCTATCTCATTCTTCACCCCAAGCAGCCACAGTTCCCTTCTGGATGAAGACCTCTAGCCCACAGCAGTCAATATCTTCTGCTGGGTGGAGACAACATCTGCCTCTAGTAGTCTTTACACCTACTAGCTAGGCCTTACCTTCCCTAGTAGCCATCATTCCAGACTAGGCCTCTACCTTCAACAAACAACCAAACTTTTAATTGGCTAAAATTAGCCCCACCTGCAAACCATCACACATGTGAACTATCACAGCCACTATACCTGTGAGGACTGCTCCTGATCAATGCAGCTCAATAATGAGTGCTGGGACTTGGTACAAACCATTAAGGGTGAGTATACCTGCATCATGCCCAATACACCCATTGCCTATCTCCTGAAATGATACCTTGTGCAGATCATGCCTACCTCCAAGGACCTTTACCCCACCCAGCTGGCTGTGCTTGCCTATAAGCACCTCTCCCCACCAATCTGAAGAGGGTATCAACCCACACCCAGTTGGTTAAGTTTGTTAGTGATAGGCGCCAAGCCTCAAACCCCCTGGCCAAGAGTGTCATCACAATCAAAGACCTGGCCCTTTCTGATGCCCTCAAGAGAACCAAGGGTGGAGAAACGTTCCTGCTCCATGGCAATGGGCAGGAAGTAGAGGATAGGTTTCATTGCTTATGCACACAATCCAAAACCTGGAGAAGCTCAATACTGCTACCACCTGGCTGTGTGACGGCACATTTATAACCTACCCAACCCTTTTCAAGCAGCTTTGGGTCCTGCATGGGAAATTTGATGCCCAAGTTATCCCCCTTGTTTTCTTTCTCCTGCCTGGTACAAAGACAGAGGTCTATGCCAGAGCATTCAAAATTGTCCAGGATGCTTTGAGCTCCCTTCCTGCCAACCAGCTCCCCCCTCCCACCCATGCTACAAGGGCCAATTCCTCCTCTGCTGAGAAGGATGAGTCTACCTTAGCCACAGAGCAACTAGCTCATGCACACTCACTTGGGCCAAAGGTGATCATTATGGACTTTGAGCAAGCTCAGTTCAGAGCCTTTGAGGCCACCTTCAATGGAGAAGTACAGGACTGCTTCTTCCATTTTAGGCAGGCCCTTGTCAAGAATCTCAAGAATGAGAAGAACCTTTTTGACAAATATCTTAACAATGGTAAGGGGAAGTGCTGCTTTGCCCTGACTCAGTTTGCTGCCTTGGATTTTTTGCGCCTGGAGAATACTGGGATTGGATTTGAGGTCCTCCTGGAGGATGCTTATGTTAAAAAGAACTCAACCATTTTCAAGGGCTACCTTGATTACTTTGAGAGGCAGTGGGTAGGAAAGAAGGTGAATGCCTGGAGAGGAAAGAGCAGGGCCACAGCACCATGGAACTGCCAGAGCGCCTGCCTCAAGAGGGAGATAAAGACCACATCCAGCCTGGAAGTGTGGCACAAGCACCTGAAGGTGAAGTTTGGGTCAAACCTCAAGTACAACAAGTTCTTCCAGAAGCTGCAGGAGGAGCAGGCCTGGACTTTTTTCAAGTTTTGCAACCTGGCCAACTGGGTGGCCCCCAAGAAGAGAAAGGGTAAGGACCAGGACTATCAGGAGGATGTTCAGAAGGTGGTCAAGAAGAAGTACAAGGTGGCAGATATTAAGAAGTACCTAGAAGATGTTGCAACTGCTCTTGTTGGTGGCTTTAATTAGCCAGATAAACCTTGCTTTGCTTTTCCTGTATATCCTTTTACTTTTGGATTTTTATATTTTTTATTTTTATATTTTTTTGGATATTACTAATCTTTTTAGGTATATATAGTAAGTTTCAGATACAGTTTGAATGTGATTTTGTAAGAAATATCTTATATTTTGTTAACTTATCTTTAAGGTATGAGATATTTTCAGTTGTGCTTATATAAAGTATAATAAATTAAAATTAGAATTTTCTTATATTTTGTAGTTATTATGATATATAAAATGTTTTTCTTTTTGGTTCATTGGAATTTTATTTTTTATTGGAATAAAAAAATAATTTTATAATAAAGAGTGTAATTTACATAGTAAATTGAAAAATAGTTGCTTATATCTCCTTGTTCTTATTACTTATGGTATTTTTTATTGCATTTTTGAACTCTCTGGGGTCATTTTAAAATAATAATGTATTTTAAAATATTTTTTCATATTGAAAATGTTCAGGGTAAAGTGTGCTGTTACTTAAAAAAGTGTCAACATCCAGGAGACAATATTATGTAAAACCAGGCCGTCACTTTACTATAGTGTCAACATTAAAAGTGTCAACATGGCCACTGTTGACATTTTTAGTGTCAACATAGGCGCTGTTGCCAATAGAATAGTTCTACTCTGGACACTTTGGAAGAGAGCCTTTGTCTCCTACTGTAGATTCAGAACCTAAAGGTAAAAATGTGGGATTGTCAAATTGTTTTTGTGTGAACTCACCAACTTACTGGAATACTTTTCATCCTTTTGTATAAAAAAGTAAGTTTTTCTGGGATTAAAACTACTCTATTAAGTTGGTGAGTTCATGCAAAAACAATTTGACAATCCTGTTTTTTACCTTTAGGTTCTGAATTTACAATATGAGCTAGAAAAACTGCTACTGACTCTAAATTCAAAAGAAACTGCCATATCAATGTTCTTAATCAGGTTAAAAATAGTCAATCTACATCCCTGTATATTGATCCTAACTTCAAACCCACATCCAAGCAGAATTTTGACCCCAAGACCTCCACTATTGCTGCCTTCTTAACTATCTATGAGATAGCCATGCAGAGGGCTACTGATGACCTTAAAAAGGAACACGTTCTTACCTGCCTACATCCTACCTGTCAGGAGGTTGTGGTTCCTGAACTCATATCCATTTTTACTTGGGAGGACATGAAGCAACTCCTCATTGAAGAGTTTGGAGGCAGCCTCAGCCTAGAAGTTAAAAAGGATGCCTTAATTCATATTGCCTTCAAACCTAAGGAAGGATTGGCTGATTTTGCTGACTGCTTCTACGTTGAAGGTCAGCAACTCATCACCAGTTGCCAATCAACTCCCTGGGAGGTGTATACTGCATGTTCTAATGCACTAAAAATGAACCAGCTCTTATGTTTACACTTTAAGGTGCATAAATTGTCCCTCACGTCTATTAAGAGCATCAAGACTCTACTACAAGACATGCATCTGATGCATGGAGGAACTGTGGTCTACAAAAATAAGGCCAGCAACTCTGGCACTACCTCTTTTACCCCCGCATCATGACTCTTAGCTCCAATGGGCAACCCAAACAACAAGGTTGTCATAATTGCGGCCAGATAGAATGCCACTCACGGTCCTACACTAACCCTCATGTAGAAGGATGTGATCCTAAGGAACAGGAAGAAAAAGAGAGGTCAGCTTAGAGGCAGAGACGCTCTTGTCTGACCAATCTCCCCTGTCTCTTCCTGATCCTCCCTCTGATAAGGATTTGCCCCCCTTGTCTAGCCCTACTGTCCTCCATATATTCCACAATATCTCAAGCAATTCTGAGCCCAAAGATTCTGACTATGAAAAATCAGATGGTTATGGTTGCTCTGTGCTGGCTGTTCCTGAGACTGTGTATGTCCCCTATAAGCTCCATTATGGAGAACCACTATCACAACTCACCCATCTCATGCTAAAGCTAAGGTCATGGTGACTCTTCCTTATCTAGTTCAGGCTCATTGAGCCCCTGTCTTAGTGGACTCCTCAGAAGAAGCTGCTGAGTTAGATGAGGCCCTCTTCCAGAACTTTACTGTGTATCTACCTTTGAAAACTGTATAAAATGAAATTCCTGCTTTGAAATGCATGTTGGTAAAATGTGGAAAGGAACAGGAAGCTACACAAGATTTCCTGGCAGTCTTACCTTGTTGTGATCTGAGGCGCGGCACAGAGTCACAATGGGAAATACTAACCTTAGGATTGGATTCATAATAAGTCTCAGTTAGAATGGCAGGGAAGGCTATACAATTACCTTGTGGCCCTTATTGAATAATATCTACTAGACGTGGCTAGAGAGGCGCCAAAGTACGTAGAGACACAAAGACAAAAATGTGAATATAACTTAAATTTTATTGGGTATAAAGATTGGGAATATATACTGTGTAGCTTTACCACAAAACATTACATGGACAGTAGGATCACTTGCTACAAGCATGAGTGGGATAGGTGAGCTGCGCAGAATCAGGAAACCAAAAAATTGAATTTCCCAATTAGAGCCAACCTCATTTCAAAGGGCAAAAGCAAAAGAGAGGGATTTGTCCTCAAAATAAACCATCAAAGGCGAAATTGAAAAATGGTGAATGGTGGCATTCACAACATTACCCCCCTCTAGATTGGCCTTAGGGGGGTGGTACTTGTGGAGGAACTTGGCATGCACGCAAGCAAACAGTTGACCACTAGAGTGGAGTTTTACAGTATACTTGGATCCTTGATTGAAGGTCACTTCCAAGGGCCCAATCCACAACAAGTCTAGTTTATGATCACGTTCTCCTACTCTATGCTGATAGTAAAGAATGTGGTCCCCAAAGTTGAACTCAGGCAGTGGGGATTGTCCAGCATTGTCAGGAGAGAGCTCAAGCATCTTGGTCTTATATGCAGACGTGTAGGCAGAGGCCTGAATATCAATGATTTTGTTGACTAGATCTTTGATATGGTCATCATGGTTCATGGCCTTATCAGAGGAGAGTAGGGGCCCCCAAGAGTTACAGAGTAGTGGCTTCACAACCATACAACATGGCAAAAGGGGAGTACCCAGTGACACAATGTTTGCTAAGTCAATAGGCAAAGAGAGCAGCAGGTAATTATAGATCCCAGTTGGCAGCATCAGAATAAGTGAGTTTCCTCATGATAGAAACCAGGGTTGAATTTGCGCGCTCAACCGTCCCATTAGTGGAAGGATTATAGGGGGCAGAGAAAGACTGGTGAGACCCCAAGGCTTCAAAACAGAGGTTACTAGCTTGGCGTTGAAGTTAGTCCCATTGTCAGACAACAACACTTGAGGGCAACCATGGCAGAAGAATACATCTTGCAGAAGAAAGGTGGCGGTTGTCTTGGCAGTGATGTCTTTAGTATGGTGGTCTTTACCCACTTGCTAAAATGATCAACAATAATTAGGATAAAGCAGCAACCTGAGAAAGAGCAAAGGAGAGGCCCTACAGTGTCAATACTGACAGTGTCAAAAGCGTGTTAAGGGGAAAATAGCTTGAACTTATGAGTGGTGGCTTTAGGTTGTTGGAGTTAACAATCAGGGAATTTAGAAATACATCTGGGATCAGCAGGTGAAGATTTTCCCCAGAAATAGTTCTTCTGGAGCCAGGCATAAGTTTTGGCAACGCCTCCATGTCCTGTCTTCTTATGAGCTTGAAGCACCACTGAAAGGCATAGACTAGGCCTTAAATAGGCAAGTAGTGGTCTTGTACTCTCTTGAAAAGCTGATTATCACAAATGAGTATGTCTTCAGATAATTTAAAAAGGGCAACTCAAACTTCTTCTGTCTTGTTCTCTCACAAAGAAGGATATCCAATTAGTTTGTACAACCTGTCAGCCTCAGCAGGGTATAGAGCAAGGATGTGCATTCTGGGCAGTCCCTCAGCATTCTGATGTTGAATCCCAGGGCAGTGCAGCACAGTGAAGTCATACCCTTGTAGGCGGAGAGCCCATCTAGCTAGTTGTTTTTCTGGTTCCTTAAGTTGTTGTAACCATTTGAGTGAAGCGTGGTCAGTAACCACAGTGAAATGGGTGCCATACATGTAATGGCAGAACTGCTTGACAGCATGCAGCACAGCAAGGAACCCTTTCTCTGTTACACTGTAGTTCTTCTCATGCTTATTCAGGACACAAGAGCTATAAGCTACAGGGTGATCCACACCTTCATCATCCAATTGAGCCAAAATGGCTCCAATGACCAGGTCACTAGCATCAGTATATAGGATGAATTCCTTATTGTAATCAGGATATACTAGGATGGGAGCCTCTTTAAGATTTTGTTTAAGAGTCTCAAAGGCTTGTTGCTGGCTGGCAGTCCATTCAAAAGGGACATTACACAGCAGCTGGACCAAGGGTTTGCTAGTGTCAGAAAAATTGGGGATGAATTTTCTATAGTATCCCATCATGCCCAGAAAGACTTGAACTTCTTGCAGGTTGGTGGGCGGAAGCATTTTGTCAATGGCCTCAACTTTCTTAGTAATGGGCAAATTCCTGTCTGAGTCACCTCATGTCCCAAGAATGAGGCATTCTTTGAAGAAGGCACACTTACTGGTTTTAACTTAAGACCATCTTCTCAAATCTTTATGAACACTTCCTTGAGATGAACAAGATGGTTGTTTAAGGTAGCACTAAAGACCATTATATCATCTAAGTACACTAGGACACATAAGAGCTTCAAATTACGGAGGATGAAGTCTATGGAAAATTGGAAAGTAGCTATATCATTGCAGAGTCCTTGTGGCATTTGTGTAGGCTGAAACAATCCCTTTGAAGTGATGAGCGCAGCTTTCTGTCTATCCTCAGGAGAGAGATCAACTTGCCAGTATCCAGAGGCTAGTTCCATGGCAGAGAAGAACTTGGAGCCCCCAAGGTAGCAGAGAGCATTGTCAATGTGTGGTAAAGGGTAGGAATCCTTTTTAGTTAAAGAGTTTAATTGTCAGTAGTCCATCACAATACAAAGACCTCCATCATTATTTTTAGTATGAGTAAGGGGGATGCCTAAGGACTTTGGGAAGGTACCAGCAGCCCAGCGTACAACAGTTGCTTAAGCTCTTTAGACACCTGAGCATTTTCTACTCAACTATGGCAGTAGGGTTTAGCATAAAAGGGGGGAGCATCACCAGTATCAATCTAGGGAATGACACCTTTGGCTAACCCATAATCTGTTCTATCCTTAGCAAAAATATTAAAAAATTGATCCAGTAGGTCAAGCACCTCTTTCTGTTGAACCAGGGATAGTTGCAGAATGTCCTGCGCAGTGAACAAGGATAGTAATTGGGGTTTGTCCTCAGGTAGATTAAAGTCCTGGAATGTACCAAAGGGATGTAGTATAGGATGTCAGGGGCATCTAACAACTTGCCATAGCCACCAACCTGCCCTCTAGACACATTTATGGGGAGAGCAGTCAAGTTGGCAACCAGCAGTTGAACAGGGTCTTTATAAGAGACATCCAAGATTCCTGGACAAAGATAGGGTTTGTTGCATCCTAGCAAGGGAGGAGAGTATAGCTCTAGGAATGTACGCTTGGGTAGCTCATACAATATTCGGGAGTCTAGGATAGCCTGAGATCCAGGGGGAATAGTCACAGTAGAAGTTGCCTAGAGAGGAATCCCTTCAGACTCAGGGCAAGCCATAGGAGGACACTTCATGTTGGAGGAATGGGTTTGGCACTTTAGAGTGAAAACACCAGTGGGATATTCCAAGGCACATGTGATGAGGCGCTTTCCAAGAACTTTAACTGGCTCTTCAAAGATCAGAAAGACCTTGTACCCTAAGATAGAGAGGTAGCCATCCTTCAAGTTGATGATCCTATGGTTTTTCTTAAGGAACTGAGTACCAACTAAGAGATAATAGCTCTCATTCTCCAAGACAACAGAAGGCGCAGCCAAGAGTAGTTTGCAAAACCACATGGGAAGAGCAGAATAAGCTCCTATAGTGCGAGTCATGGATAACCCAGTTGTGCCATACAACTGGTGATATTTAAGGTCAGGGGCAAGCTTGAGCTTCTTGACAAGCTTTGAGGAGACAGCATTAACAGGAGATCTGGTGTTCAAGACAGCCTTAATTTTCACCTTCTGGATGTATATTTCCACACAAGTAGTAGTACAACCAAAGGAGGGAGGACAGCTAGAATGTCTTGTGCATCTGTCAGTTCTTTGTACCATTTTTCAATCATGCACCTTAGACCCAGGAATTCCTTTTAGACCGTCTGGAGAGGAAGCAAGACTGAGAATTTTTTGAAAACAATGTCAGCAACCTCAGCAGCTTCCTTGGAAGACTTGACAAGAACAGGGGATCTCTTGACTTGAGTGAGGTATGGGCAAGAGACAACCTCTTTGGCTTCAGGCCAAGGCTTGGCAGTTGTTGCAGTTTTCTCATAGAGTAACTTATAAGGGACTGCAATAGTTTCAGGGACAGCCAGGACTGAATACCCATAGGAGTCTGGATCTTCTATATCAGAATTGTCCATGTCAGAGTCATCAGAGATATTGTGGAATAGCAGCAGAATGGAAGGAGCCTCATTGTCAGCAGGATTAGAGAGCAGCAATGGAAGGGGAATCGGAAGAGACTGGGAAGAAATGTCCCCAAGAGCATCTCTGCCTTTAGGTTGACTATTCTTTTCTGCCTTCTCCTTGGGATCAGCACCTTTAATCTAAGGATTGATGAAGACTCAAGAATGGTGACCTATCTTCCCACATTTATGGCAGCCTTGGCATCAAGGAGAATTCTGCAAGTTCAAGGTGAGGATATGCAGGCCACATGAAGACAAACCAGAGGTAAAGGCGGCACAATTCTCCTGCACAACTGCCCCAGAATGGGTAAGGTGCATATCCTGCAACAGTGTCTTTATGCCTTTCATGGAAAAAAAGAATGACTTTATGGGCCTTGAAGTGAAAACATAGGCGTTGCTTAACCTTTAAGGCTTGAGCGCAAGCCATGTATGCCTCATGGGCAGTCAACTGGTGGCTTGTGATCAGTTGTTGTCATTCCATGTAGAATCTATCTGCAAATTGAGCTAGGGTATACTTTGGCTTGAAAGAAATGTGCATGAAGGCGTCATTCTTCACTTCCAAACTAAGGTCACCTCCAAATTTGTCAATCAGAAGTTGCTTCATATCTTCCCAGGTCTCAATGGTGGGCAGCTCTGGCACTACTACCTCTTGACAGGTCAGGTGTAGACAGGCTAGAATGTGCTCCTTCTTAACCTCATCTGAGGCTCTTCTCATGGCAGTTTTATAGATAGTTAGGAAAGCTACAATGGTTGAGGTTTTGGGGTCAAAGACTTGCTTAAAGGTAGGCTTGAAGTGTGCTTCTGGAGTTGGACCACTATTGTTGCTATTGAGTACATTTATGTGTGGGGGAAATTATACTATCAACTTGGTGGGGGGCTGTCTGGCCCACAGCTAGCAAACACTTTCCTTGAGGGTAGTCAAAGTTTCAGCAGTGCGGGTACCTGTATTATTATCTAGGGTGGTCTGCCGCTCAGTAACATCCAGGCACTGACCCTGTGATGTTATCACCAAGGACAGTTCATCCAGTTGGGATGTAAGAGACAGACCAACCAAAAGGCAAGGGGCAAACCTGTCATTCACAGAATCAATTAACTCACTCATTTCTTGCACATCTTTATCAAGTTCATAATGGTCTTGTTTCAGATGATCCACCTCATTAGCTTGAGCTATCAACTCCCTAACACAATGAATGTGGGGGGCTCCTGACAAGCCAGGACAACAGCAATCTTCACCAACAACCCCAAGTGGACTAACAATAGACACCATCACCTCACGCAAGATAGCAACCTCTTGTTGTAAGTCAGCAACCTGAGTTTTCAGAGCAATCACTTGAGGATCAGGCTGAGGGGCTTTGGTAGGGCAATCCTGACTGCAGATAGATGCTCTTAACTCTTAAATGGCATCCCAGAGCCTCTGTTCTCTATCTGCTAACTCATCAGATGGAGGAGAAGGCAGGGCATCTGATTTGGAGGCAGACAGTTCATTTACTTGAGTCTGGAGTTTGGCAATGGTAGCAGCAGTAGCAGCCCTTTCTTGATCAAATTCCTTGCCAAGTTTGCAGAGGCCCTTTGTAGCATGGACTGCTACTTGCTGTAATTGGTCAAAGGAGTAAGCACTGAGCTTGTTGATTTGCTGCACAAGATGTTTAAATTGGTGAGATAGGCGTTAAGAGTGGAATCTACTTGGGCACGCCAGGGCTGTTCCAGCTGGTGGAACTTATGAAGATGCTCTCTGAAATACTCAGGGATGAATGGGCGTATTTGTTCAATGGAGTTGGCTAAGAGGGATTGGAAGGTGACAGAGTTGCACTGATTATCAGATACTAAGGAAAACAAGGAGTAGATTCACTGCTGGTAGGCCGCAAACTGATCCCAGTGATGAGTGAATGCATCTTATAGCAATGAAATCTCCTGAACGTGGAGCCCTAATACCATTTGATGATGGGCTAAGATGGGTTGTACAAAGGATGACAATAAGTGTTTGGCAGAGCCAGCTGCTGAGAGGAGATGCTGTGGAAATTATGGAGCTACAATCAATTTGTAGTATTCTGCTCAGCTGAACTGAAGCTGGAGGCAAGGGATGGCTCAGTCACGGGCTATCCTGAGGGCTACTGCCATGACTTGTTCCAAGTCAGGGGTACCTAAAGGGTAGGCCACTAGGCAGGGACCACTCCCAAGGTTCAGCACAGTAGGGACAATAGGGGGGTTGGCAATGTCTTTCTCAATAGGAGGACTGGTAATTCAAGGCAAAGTTGGCTCTTATATAGGAAGAGGCAAAGGTCCTGAAAATGTTGTTGCAAAAGGGATAACCAAGGGGCTTACAGCCCTTGTATTGAGCACCATTTTTGTTGTTATCTGAGGCACGGCACAGAGTCACAACAGGAAATCCTAACCTTAGGATTGGATTTATTTTTAGTCTTGTTCAGAATGGCAGAGAAGGATTATGTGATTACCTTGTGGCCCTGAATGAATAATATCTACTAGACGTGGCTAGAGAGACGCCAAAGTATGTGGAGACACAAAGACAAAAATGTGAATAGAACTTAAATTTTATTGGGTGTAGAAATTGGGATTGTATACTGTATAGCTTTACCACAAAACAGTATATGGACGGTAAGATCACTAGCCACAAGCATGAGTGGGGCAAGTGAGTTGCGCAGAATCAGGAAACTAAACAATTATATTTCCCTATTTAGAGCCAGCCTCATTTTGAAGGGCAAAAGCAAAAGAGAGGGATTTGTCCTCAAAATAACCCAACAAAGGCAAAATAAAAACATGGTGAATGACGGCATTTGCAGCATGACTACTGAACAAGTCAAAGCCATAGAGGTCAGGGGTCAGGTACAGGTTGGCTTCCTTGTTACCTGCCTCAAAGGCTTGGGTGTAAACGGGTGCCTCTGCACCCTGAGCCTTGCCTCCATTGAAGCTGGCTTGGCTTCTGCTGGCTTGGATGCTTGTGCTGTCAAAGATATTGCTAGTAAAAACCATTGTAAAAAAACCTAGGATAAAATCACTAAAAGTAGAAATTTAAAATTGATATGATTTATTTTTATTTTAATCACCATTTCATATTTGGAAGGTTCTCAAAACCATTATAAACAAATAAGGATCTGTTAAAATGAATAAAAGGCCTCTGTTCCTAAATCAGATAGCTGTTGATTGGCTGTAAACTGTAATTGTTCTATTTTAGGCTGCTCATACTACACATCTTGTGTGACTTCATTTTTTTTTGTGTTTGTGGAATCTTGCTTCTAGATTGCTCAAATTTTGTTTCATTTTAGTCCTTCTGTTGGTGCCTCAGTTGAATTCTGATTGGATTATAATATACTCCATAATAGCATCCATTCATCCCACTTGTTGCATCAGTGCATTTTGTTTGTGGTTTAAACTATGTTGCTTGATAATTGATATAATTTTGTATAATGGGCTAGTGAAATTTTGTTTTTGGTTTGTCAGTTCATTTATTAACCAAAAATATTTAAATTATTTGAATCCTGAATCTTGCGCAACTTGGATTTTGTTCAAATCTGAAATCATTTTGTTTAAATCCGAGGTATTTTTGGTTGTTGCCATAGCTTTTAAAACTACTGTACACTGTACTGTCATCACTGGGGTGATGAGCGCCACCCCATTAGCAATTGGCGCAAGAGTCATCCACCATGTACAGAAGAGTATATAGTTGAAACTAGAGGCAAAAGCAGAAAATCTAATTTTGGGTTATAATTCCCCATAATAACTCACTCTATTTGCATATTTGCTTCTATTTAATAAATATTTCTCCCTTTGCACTTTTATTTTAGTTTTTAATTATATTTTTTAATTATATACTAACATCAAATTTTTTGATAACAATAAAGCATTGGTTACAATAAATTGAATACATTTAATATTAGATTATAATTTAAAAATTGTTTTTTAGTTGATTGGCAGCTCCAGGCTCATATAATAAAAACTTAAATGCATGAGCTTAATTTACCTGATGTGTACTAAGCACTATATAATGTTTTAAATAGTGGCTTGTTTAGAACTTGAATCTGTTTCCTTTTAAATATGTTTTATAATTGCTTTGCTATTCTTAACATGAGTCATAGGTACTAATCATCAACAATTGGGTGAACATCATTTGTTTTCATGTTGGGTGGCTTTGGTGGCACTAAATTGATATGGATCAGTTGATGACTCACAGGTTCAGATTCATGGCTTTAAAAAATAACAGCCATTGTGCCAAAAGAGATCACATTTATTTAAACAAAATTAATCTATTTGTATCTTATTTAATTTCTTTTTTGTTAGCTCTATAGTCAATACAATATTTGGTACATTATAATAAAAAATCTGTCTCTACATCAATATTTTTATATCTAACTAACATATGAAGTTTTTAGTATCTGTAATACAAAATAATGTCAAGTCATTATAACATAAAAAATATTTTTCAAGTTCTACTAAAAACAAAATAAATAAATTTAGAAAAACATTAAAGCCAAGAACACCCCTTTATAAGATTGGCTTGGAAGCAAGAGCTTGGGGAAGGAAAGATTCAGAGTGTTTATAAAAAATTGCCACCATATCAGGTGGCATCAAGAATTGGCTAAAATCAAGAATATTGAAAAGATCTTTGGTGTCCTGTGGGAGGCCTTTCTTCACTTTATTCTTAATCCAATCAAATACTTCCCCAATTGGGTTCAGAAATGGAGAATAGAGCAGAAGGAAGAGGAGTCTCATTGGACAATCAGAAAGGCAGTGGTTGGATGATTGGCTATTCTTGTCAATGGGTGGGAATTCTGACACAACCAGATCCACTTTGTGGATCCCAACATTGTCAAGCATAACAATGTTGGTTGTACTGCAATAATTGATTCAGAGGTACTCCTTGACAGTTCAGAGAAAATCAAGAAATGTCCCATTATTGTAGGAACCCTTAATCATCTGGTATTGATCCAAACTGTGAGGACCAAGAAGCGCCACCATTGAATAAGTCTGGGAACAGACAGCTGCACAATGGGCTACACTATCCTTGGACCCCTTCTCAAACCACCCATGTCTAGACCTGAGTGAGGAGAAAAATGATGATTTTTCAATATAAAACAATTGTACATTTCCAGTCTGCTTTAGGGCCAGATAGGTCTCAGTATAAATGTGGCAATCCTTAATGGTCTTCTTGCTGTTTTTGTTGTACAGAGAAATACCCAATACTTTCCAGGAGAAGCCCAAATCTACCATTACATTTTATACAAGAGTTTTGGAAACAGAAAGCCCAAACTCTGTGGCCAGCATTGTTTTGACAGCAAGTGAGTCCAGGTGGAAATCCTGGGATACCCACTGCTTGATTGCATCAATATTCACATGTTGTAGTAGTTTGGTCTGACACTTAGACTTTCAATTTTTGGCAAGTTGACCAGTGTTTCTTTATTTGTTGTTGTGATTGCCAATATATCTGGCTGTGATATCAAATTGGAACGCAATATCCCAAACTTCCATTCCCCCGTTCAAGAAGTTGAGGAGAGCTTCAAACTCACTATCTGTCAACTAATGCCAGTCCTTGGTAGGTACCACAATATCCAGGCTATCAGGCTCAACACACAGGATGGGAGCCTTTGTGTAGAAGGTGATATCACTCTTGTGTGCAGTAGCACCACCAATTTTTGAATAAAAACAGGCACATATGGCACCTCTGTTGTGGCTAATGGTTCATAAGAGATGTCAAAAATGCAGGGGCAGGAAGTGGCAACTCTTGGATCCAGTGTGTGAGGCCATGTTACAACTGGGTAAACAGTGGAGGTGCATGTAACCTCATTGTTCCCAACAACCTTGGTATGGGAGACTTTGGTGGCAGGTCTTGAGAGTGGCTTCTTCCTGGGATTTAAGCTGGTAGTTCTGGCTTGTGACCTGGGAGGTGGTTGGCTGGTGCTGATGCCTTGGGAGGCATGTGTATTGACATAACTCCCCTTGAGTTGTGTTCTAGGTCTATTCCTGGACCATCTGGAATGCCCTTGTGGTTGGGCTGCTCCACAGGCTGATGCAGGAGCTGATTGGGAAAGGGATAGTCTGTCCATAAAAATAAAATAAAATAAAATAAAATTTTATTTTTTAGATTAAATATGTATTTATTTAGATTTTTAGTTAGTTGTGGGTAGTTGTTTTCTCTTGATTTAGCCTTGAATAGTAGCATGATTTTTATTTCTGTGATTTGAAGTGTATAATATTGTATCCTTTCTGGGTTTGGATAATTTTAAAGTTTAATAACTTTTTATGTCTAAACATGGTTATTGAGATTGATTTTTTAGTTTGATTTTATCCAGAGTGGATTTTCTTGATTTGGGTTGGTGTTTCCTAGTATTCTTACTGTATATTAAATTTGGATTCCAGTTCCCACAATTATTATTTGAGTTTACTAGTGACATTCATTTATGTTTTGAAATTTAGTTCATGGATTTGAAAATCCTGTAATTTCAAAAAACATAGTAAACTTAATGAAAATGGTTGATGGATTTGAACACTTAAAATCTGATTCCAATTAATTCATTTTGTCCATTGGAAATATGCAGTTTGACTTGAACTTTGCAATGTGTCTATGAGTTCCCGCATTTTTAAAAATTCAAATAAAAATACAAAGAATTCAATTTAACTAAAAAAGGCTATCCCACAAAAGTGATTCAAAATTTGGACCAAGGATTTAACAATCCGTATTTTTACGTTTAGTTTCTGAATTTACAGTAGTATAATACCTTTTTTAATATACAGTCAATACAAATATAGTGGCATATGAAGACCCCATAAGATCTAACTCTCACTCCCAAAGTGGTGAAACCAGCTTCTCCTTTAAATATGACACACATTATTGGATCATACTATATCAGTCTAGCCTATATGACAATGGCAGACCTCATAGTTTACTATGCTCAATACTTAGAATTTAGGGTCCCTGATATTCATAAAAATACATAACATTATTTACAGAGTCTCTTTCTATATCTTATCCTCCCAACCACTGAGCCTCAAGCTGAATCATCAATCAGCAGTGGAATATTTTATGATCCCTAAGCCAGCCACCTTTTAAAACTTAATAAATATTAAGCATTTATATAAAAATATAAAAATTAAATATTATTTTAGTGATAAAAATGGTAAACATATACTGTAAATTCAGAACCTAAACGTAAAAATGCGGGATTGTCAAATCCTTGGTCCAAATTTCAAATCACTCTTGCGGGCAACTCAGCTGAGTGAAAAATAAAATATTTAATAAAATCAAACATTTAATTTGACTTTTTTGATTTATTTAATTGTCAATTTTTGAATCTCTTGAGTAGATAACTCAACTAACAAAAGACAAAACTCAGCAAACAAATGCAGAGATACATAAATCAGAAATGTGGGATTCTAATGTACAATTTGAGATTTCCTGTATTTCAAATGAATCATAGACATCATGGAAAACTTAACAAATGTGAAATTGCGGGATTGTCAAATCCAAGAACCAAGTTTCAAATCATAATTGCGAGGAATTTGAAATAAATGTAATTTATGAGTGTCTCAAAAAGGATGCCAAAGGATCTAGAGTGGATTTGTGCTAATTCTTTTAGGAATCATAGGCATTCTCAAAAATCACCCTATTCCATTTTAGGACAGCTAAAATTTAGATGCTTGATTACAGTAGATTTCAGAAAATACTAATAATAAAATAGAATTATATATTACAATCTGTTTTACCATGTTGCCTTTTCCTTGATGTGTTGATAGTTCATTTGCTATTGATAAGGTGTTTGCATTTAATTGGATGGTTTCACCTCCAGTTGCCTTGGAAATAGGAAATCAAGCCGCCTCTGCAACCACAGTTGATCTCGGGGAGGTGGCTTGATTTCCTATTGCCAAGGCAACTGGAGGTGAAACCATCCAATTAAATGAAAACACCTTATCAACAGCAAATGAACTATCAACACATCAAGTAAAAGGCAACATGGTAAAAACAGATTGTAATACATAATTCTATTTTATTATTAGTATTTTCTGAAATCTACTGTAATCAAGTATCCTTAATAGCAGTACATGAATACATAGTGCAGTAAACTGATGGTTTATCTTTTCCTCTCCTTTCTTCCTTGAAAATAAGTTTTTTGGCCCCTTGGCTACGCCAGGGGCCAAAAACTTTTAAAAATTTTCTGCGTCATCAGGAGAGTAGCTCATAAATCATTATATGGGTTTATGGTTGCTATATTAGTGATTTAGAGTGCAGAATATTGCATCATTTTGAGTTTAGACAATTTTACATTTCACTCAATTTCATGTCTAAACATGGTTGTTGAGATTGTATTTTCCATTTGATTTTATCCAGAGTGGAGCTTCTTGATTTGGATTGATTTGTCCTAGTTTCTTACTTTACATTAAATTTGGATTCCAGTTCCTGCAATTAATATCTGAGTTTACTAGTGGCATTCAAAAGTGATTTTAAATTTGGTTCTTGGATTTGACAATCCCGCAATTTCAAAAAACATAGTAAACTTAATGAAAATGGTTGATGGATTTGAACACTTCAAATCTGATTCCAGTTAATTCATTTTGTCCATTGGAAATATGCAGTTTGACTTGAACTTTGCAAAGTGTCAATGAGTTCCCGTATTTTTTAAAATTCAAATAAAAATACAAAGAATTTAATTTAACTAAAAAAGGCTATCCCACAAAAGTGATTCAAAATTTGGACCAAGGATTTGACAATCCGTATTTTTACGTTTAGGTTCTGAATTTACAGTAGCTAACAATATTTTTTGATATTAGATATTTTAAAATTAATTGTGAACCTTTTATACCTTTATATGGGTTTAAATTATATATCTTAAAATTAAAAAACCATGGTCAATTATATACTTCTGAGAAGTATTAGAATGAGATAGAGGTGAAAATTAAGAATAGAATGATAATTTATTGGATGTGAGTTTAGAGTATTATATAGTATCATGAGATGTCACATACTGTCCATGTAAGTCATGGCGGTCATGAGGCTTGTCCAAGTAGTGTTCTGCTTAGGACTCAAAAATTTTGATCCTCATAATAGATGGGTGATTGATAAGAGTGCCAAAAACTTAATGATTAGTCAGGGAATCATTTGGTGAGTTACTCATGGAATTAATTTCCAAAGAGGGATTAAACAAAGATGTTGTGAAATCTCCCCCTGGGGTTCTGGAAAGTGGAGCCTTAGGGATTTCCTTGAAAGTTTTGAGGATTTGTGCTTGGTACTGATCCATTTTTGCATTAGTACAGGGAGACAGGAGTTTTTTTGCTGCTCTTGCTTTGCACAGGAGGATTTGGTCATGATGCATGCACTTGGGTTCTGTACAAGCGCCAATTCCTTTGACAAGGTAAGTGTTGTTTGATTTGACTTCCATGATGATTCCTGATCCACCTAAATATGGTTCCGATTTGTGCATGTTGTGATTAACAACCCAGATTTTTAGGATTGACAATTCTCCACCTTTGGAAAACTAGGCCCAGGAGCAAGCTTCAAACCCTGACCCTGAATCCTTGTGGGCTGCCAGCCTGTGGACTGAGGGAATGCCCACCCATTTTTTTCTGGGATCAAGCCCCTGCAAGCTGAAGCCCCAGCTTTGTCCCAAAGTCAGAATAGAAGCATAGGCATGAGAGTGGTGGCACCCAAGGAGGGACTTCTCAACTTTCCAAATGAAGGCAAGGAAATTCCCTCTATGAACTTCATGAACATGAAGTTTTCAGATGTAATCAATCAAATTCAATTACCAGAGGAAAACATGGGCTTCAGGCCTAACCCCATGACCACAACCCAAGAACATGAGAATCAGGTAACCAATTTAGGGATTCCAACCAATGAGAGAACACCCAGCCAAGGTGCCATTTTGCCACTTCTGCACCTGGGTGTCCTGGTCACCCAGCCCCACATTTCCCAATATTTTGACAAAGCCCCTTAGAAAAAAGCTGAGTTTGGAGGTATGGTACTATCTAGACCTATAGACCCTGTACTTCAACCTTATTGCCATTTTTAATAAAGGTTATGCCATATTGACTTCTACAACAACTTTCATATTTTGTATTTGCCTTTATCAATTTAGCACCAAATCATCTGGTCCTCCTGCTCTTCTGCCTGCAGATTCCTGTCCCCAGGTGTTTTTTTGGTCCTGTTTATTTCAAAAAGTACCCATTAAAGCCTGAGTATAAGGACTATACCTGGAAAAGATTCTTGAACTATATCTCTTGGCCCATATAAAGTCTGCAACTAGATATAACCATCAAGGTCCCTGGATCCTATCAGAAACCAAGTTGTTTAAAGGCAAATTCAACTTCTTGCCCGCCTACCACTTTGATATGGAACCCCCCATGACCCCTATACCAATGACTGCCTCCTCTTCTGACCTACCAACTGACCACACAAGCAAGCTGCTTGGGATTGTATATATTACCCTCTGTTGTAAGTTTGGGCTATCTAGACTAGCTAAATCTATGAGAAATTTTTTATCAAAATAAAGTACAGATAAAATATACCAATAATCCTAAGGCAATATAAAGCTTACTAAACACCAACTTCAACTGCCAAATAAAGGCAATATCAAAGTATAAGTGTTAATTGCAAGGTTAAAAGCTGTGTTTATTAAGCTCATAAGAGTTGATAATAAGCCTGAATAATTCAGCTCAATGATGTCATAGAAATTGGATAGTGTAAATTGACTTTGGGGGCCTATCAAAAATCATATCAAGGAGTGAATCCCATTGAGCCAAAAGCAAATAAAGCAGAGCTTCAATTTTGTGACACCCTCACTGGGGTAATTGACACAATAAGCATGGTCACTGGCCTGTGGTTCTGGGCGGGGAATTCTATGACCTACCTTATAAAGTTAGCTCCAAGCTTGTGATGGGTCCTGCCCTCTAAACCTGCAGCCTGTGCGTTCCCGGAAAACAACTGGCTGGCCACCCAAGGTTGGATCCCTGACGCAGATCTTTTCCCTAACTTGGAAGTGTTCCTGTTTTAATTTAATTGCTTCTCTATTGACCCTTTCCTTTTCCTTGTCCTCCTGGTATCTCCTGTTGTGCTGAACGTCAGGGTCATTGTTGTCAGATACTTTCTTAGGTAGAAGTAAAGTTGGTCCTGGTTTAGTTCTAAAAATGGCAGGTTTATGTCCATAGACAAGTTCATATGGGCTTTTTCCTGCATTGTTTTTAACTTGTGTTCTGCACTCTATAAGTGTGGTTGGTAAAATGTCAGCCCAGGCTTTTGAATTTTTGGCAGATGACTTGCTGAGGGCCTCTACAAGGGAACCATTCAGTCTTTCAGCTCTTTTGTTTACTTGTGGGTGATAAAGGCTATCAATGGTGTGTTTTATTTCATTTTTAGCAAGGTGGATATTGGTGTCAATAGCTTTGAGTTTGGCTCCTCCATCTGTGATTAGGAGTTCAGGTTTTCCAAACTTAGCTATGATTTTTTGCCAATAAGTTGTCTTACATTGTTTTCTTTTTTTGTGGTTTGTGCTACAGGTCATCTTTTCACATGATTGATACCTGTGATATTGTACTTTTTTGCCTTTGTTGTCTCTGGGCACTAGTACCACAAAATCCAGTGAACACACTTTGAAAGACTGTGTGATTGACACTGGTATTATTGACTTGGGGGTGCCTTGGAGCAGAAATACTTTTCACAGACTTTACATTAGTCTAGCACTTCCTTGATTTTGTTCAGCATGTTGGGCCACCATTAGTGTGTCTTGAGATATTATTGCAAGTTCCTTCTAAATTGTGGCTCAAATCTCTGTGGTATCAGAGGATTGCATCAATCTTTTGAGTTGACGGTACATAGGGTACAGTGTCACTACTTGGTAGTATGTGGTGTAGAGTACCATATACATTTTTAAACAGATGTTTGTTCTTGAGGAATTTCTCTTGGATGTCCATTGGTTTATCAGGTGGGACCCCTCTTGGAGATTTTCCATTGTTAATATGGGCTAATTGGGGTCCCCATCAGTGCATAGGAAATGTTTACAGTATAGCCTTGACAGGGCCTCTGCAGTAAGCATTTCCTTACCTGGTTTGTATTTGATTATCATGGGGTACCTTTTTATGAGGCTCATCCATTCAGATTGTTGTCTAGATAGGTGTTGTTGAGTCTTAAAGAATACCAGTGACTTGTGGTTGGCTAGCACTTTTAATATCTGTGTACCTTCCAGATAGCATTGTCACTTCATTAGACAGTAGACAATAGCTATCAGTCCTTGGCATGTATCAGGTATCTTTGCTCACTGTCAGATAGCTTTCTTGATGCATATTCTACAGGGGGGAATTCCTTTTCTGTAGTTTGAATTTGGAGTACTCCTCCTATTGCGTAATTGGAGGTATCAGTTTCTAATTTGTACACTCCTTCTCAATTTGGATATTGTAAGATAGGAGAGGTGACTATTTGTTCTTTTGATTGTCAAATGTGTTGATCTCTTAATGGTGTCCACACAATTTTTTTCAACTTGCCAGTGATTGCAGATAAGGAAGAAGTCAAGTTGCCCCAGTCAGGGATAGTTCTCCTGACATAAGCTGTCACAGTAGATTCCATAATGCCAGGAATTATTTTCCCAAGTAAGAAAGCTTGGAAAGCTGAAAACCCATTAAAAATTAACTGATTTGATGGATTTAAATCAAAAAGTTGATCAAAAATGGGTTAAAGCTGCTCTGGTCTGCCAGTTGTATTTGATTCCCCTTTGCAAGCTGATGTTGATAAATTGATGTAATATGAGAGTCACCAGATATGATCTTATTTATCAGCAAAGTCATCAGAAGTTAGTCACACAAGGGTTCTTTGCAAACTGAACTAGGTACTCACTTGACAATACAGAAGGGATAGGAGCCCATGATCCAGGTGGTATTTATTAGTCAAATTTTGATATATATTGAATAAGTTTCACTGTTTCAACTCTTAAGAGTTGATTCATCCCAAAATTTTACTCAATAAAAATCAAATATACTCTGGTATAACTTAATTTTTGAAAATTATCATGTAGTTGGTTTGTTGTGCTACATTCCCTACAATCTGATTCTTAGTCAGATTATTACAGGAAGATGGGCCCTACTGTTGGCACTTTGTTGTTGCCTCCACCCAATGTTAATCAGATGCACACAAATCTAGGAGTTTCCCCACCATATCTGAAGCTGAGACATTTGTAAAATCTCAATGTCCTGAATTCTATGCCAAAGACTCATTGATTCTCTCTCAGGTTATTTATCTCAGGCTCCTTTGGTTGGGATTAATCATCTTGTTTAACCCTAGTGTATCTTTTGGAAATTTCACAAAACAGTATCTGAAGCTTTGTTGGTAGCTAATCATTAACCCTATGTGGATTTGGGTGGTGATTCCCACCACCTAGAGACATCTTCTTACTATCTGACAATGTCTGTCACATAAGCTACCATGCCTAGGAATTTAAAAATCTCACTATTGTTTTATGGTGCTAGCATATTTGTTATGGCTTGTATCTTTTCTGGGTCTGGCTTAACTCTGTTTGTGTTGATAGTGTGTCCTAAAAGTGGGAGTTCTGTTGAAAAAAGTTGTATTTAAAAGGTTTTGCTATGAGTTGATTATTTTGAAGGGTATGAAAAACCAGGCAAATGTTTTTCAATGCTGTTCCTTAGTAAGGCTGTATATGTATATGTTGTCAAGGTATACAAGAGCCATTTTTCCAATGTGAACTTTAAATAATTCATTAATTAAGGTAACACAGGTACTTGAGGCATTTGTCATGCCAAAGTTGATGAAAACACATTCAAACAAGCCATACTTAGTTCAAAATGCTGTTTTGGGGACATCTTCTGGTTTAATGCAGATTTGATGATATCCTGCTGTCAAGTCAATTTTTGTGAAGACTTGGGACCCCCCAGGGCGTCAAAAAGGTCATCAATCAGTGGCAGGGGATACCTGTTCTTAATTATGACCTTGTTGAGCGCTGTCACAGCCCATATCAGAGTCTGGCTGGACTCCCATAAGGGAAGCGGGCTGGGCCTGGAAGACTATGTACACAATTGGTGCTATTCTGACTAGGTAATTTAAAGCTGTAGCTAGGGGACACCAACTTCCAGTATGGGGGCACAACCTGGTTGTTCAGCCCCAATACTGTGATGTATACAATACCCAACTTGCTAAAATCCTGGGCAGGAGACACAGTTGGTAGTGGGAAATAGGTGTAATCTCCTTCATGGAGGGAGAAATGGTCACACTTGGGTGACCAGGAGGGAGATCCAAGTGGTGGAGTAGAAAAACTCCAAGTCAAAGGTGCAGGAAGGCTTGACCAAGGTGACAGGAGCAGAACCAGGAGAGAACTGTCAGGGATTCACTCCTGAGGTAAAAGGGAACCCAAGTAATGTAAAAAAGTAGTAGGATGAAAACCTAACAAAGATGATTCTACAGATATTCCAACTATCAGAATTATCATATAGCCCCACAATTTATATGAGCCCAAGAAAGGAGCAAAATGGGCCAATTCATAGTATATTGCTACATAAGTCAAAACAAACCAAGGTGCACCAGGGCAGATCACAGGAGGAGGCAAAGGAGGAGGCGTAGCTTAATCACAAGTAGGCAAAATTTGATGTTTGGTGTAAAGGTAATCCCAAGCTGAAGTCTTGGTAGTATCCTTGACCCAGATGTTTGAATCAAATTGACAACCTTTAATAACAGGGTACCAGAAGAAGAGACAGAGTAGAAGCAGAAGGATTTTCCGCTTCCAATCCATCTGAATTGTAAATTTAGAAACTACTAATTTAACAGGCAAAGGATATAAGAGTCCAAATTTATTGAATTCAGAAAATTGAAGTTGTTAGAGCACTGGATAAATTTCCAGTGCCCCTTGCTAAATAGTGGGAATTTTGGCTTGGGGAAGTGGAATAATGTGTGGTGGAACTTGGGATGACTGGTTTACCATTAATTTACTTCCTGTATGGTCATTTTGGTTTGACTTCTCCCAGCAAGCTTGCAGGATGCAGCTAGCAGTAGCCAAACCTGCTAGTTGATTAAGAAGCAGGATTTTGAGAACTATGGTCTGGTGGTTATTTCAAGCTGATGATATTATAGGCTTTTCTTCTGCATGGTGGTTGTGTGATCTTGCAGTTGCCTAATAATTGTGGTTACACATCTTTAATGTGGAGTTGCCATTGGCTATTTACTTTCCAAACTGGTTCTGATTGGTCAGGTTGTTGATTATGTGGGTGGTTTTTAAATCTGTTGGCTGTATAGCTTCAACCTGATTTACAGAGCCTGCTTTTGTATTCAAACTTGATGGTAAACTTTTGTTCTTAATTTTAACTGATTCCTTATTAATTTTAGATGTTTTTGAAAGGTCCAAAGATTCAGGGTTCAATTCCCCAAGTGAAGCACGTTCTAGGACCAATCTGGGTTTCTGACCTTGTGGTGGCAAGGAATTGTTAAATTAATAGTGTCCCAGATGATTTTCAATTAAACCAAGTGTCAAATTTAAAATTTCAGTATCCCAAGGTAGAAAAATTGGCTTAACCTCATAAAGATGATTTAATAACCAAGAATTATGTATTTTCCCATCATTATCAATTATCAGATTTAGGATTAAAGGATTTCCAATCCTTACAGGACCAGATATCTGTGTTTGTATAGTGTAGTGGATTTGCAAATAAATGCAAACAGAATAACTATATTGGTGCAAAAATAGATAATTCCTTCAAGAAAATAATGGTTTCTGGGCATAAAGTTGTTAATTTTATGATTTTAACAGTGAGGAGGGCTTTTCCTCCTCAATATTTATACTTACTGGTGAATGTGTGGCCTTTTGTGCCACCAGATCTCTGGTGGCATCAATTTCAGTATTACATACAATTTTGTCAGGAATTTGTGTACTTAAGACTGGGGATAGATGGACATTGGCTGGCATAACAGAAACCTTGCTTGGGCTGCAGAAAGCCAAGGTGTCACAGCTATTAATAGATCATGTGAGCAATCAAGCGCCCAAGCGCACAATGAAATAATCTCTCTCCTGATGTACCATTTCCCAATAGTAAAAGGTCCTGGATTTGTCATTAGATTTGAAGCCAGGGATTTGAGGCTTGAGGGCCTCTCAAATCCCAGGCCATTTGTTATTTGAAAGGAGGGATTTTCCCTTTGTAAAGCAGTTGGTTGAGCTTTCCACACAGTTGGCTGTACCATTCCCAGAGAGGCTAGTTGATTTTCAGGGCATTCTGGTCCCTGACAAGCACCCTGTAATCAGTGATCAGGTATAGTCCTCCATCTTTATTTTCTATAAAAAAGACAGCTGTGCCAAAAGGAGATTTGGATGGTTGTATGAGTCCTTTTCAAGGGCTTTATCCAGGTAAGCATTTAGTGTGTTGTCTTCTTGTGGTGTTAGGCAGTGGATAGAAAGTTCTTCTGGCACATTCCCTTTGAGGTTGATCTCATTTTAGATGACCTTGTTAGGTGGTAGTCCTGGTAACTTTTCTTGGAAAACAGAAGGGAATTCTTGGATTAGCAGTTGTTGGATTGGGTCTTGTTCAAGTGAGGTCTCTACATTTTAAAGTGGATAATCTCATATGTGCAGGTATTACAATTGATTTTGCTATGGTCCTTTTCTTCTTCTGTTTCTGTGATCTTTACAAATACATGGTCTCTCATGAGTGTGTTAAGTGGGTTAGACACATGTGATGGTACACCTCTCCTTGTTGTATGGTGGGGGCAGCACTATATCAGTCAATATGATATTTATTCTTTCTCATCAGATCTAGACCAATTACTATATCATACTTGGGGATTGGTATGATTAGACCACTAAGGGTAGTCTGTATGTCCCCTATTTGGGCCCAGAAAGTTTTTGTCTCTCTGGTGACTAGTGTGCTTCTGTTGTCTGCCATGAAAACTCTCTTGTCATTATTTTGGACTGTGGGTAGTTTCATAAGTTTGGTAAAAGAAATTGTTGACAAGGGATTGATCAGCTCCATTGTAAAATAGTACTGTGCCCTGATATCTGCAAAAGTAGAAAGGATGAGTGAGGAGTTTATTTTCAGTCTTGGCAGGAAACAGTATATGATTGCTGAAGGATACTTGTATCATGGTAATTGTGTCCATGTCTTGGTTCCTGTACAAGTCTTGTAAGATGAGGGATGGCAGCTTGCCTAAGCACTCCCCTGAGCATTTCCTTCTTATACTGTGTTTTCAGTACCCATCTGGTTAACCTGAGTTGTACAATTTCTGCCTTGAGGATGAGAGTTATTAATTTTGGTTGTTTTTCTTGTTGGGTTGAGGGTCCTTTTTTGCTGTGGAACTCTCTTTTTGATTGTTGGTTACATGTAGCTTGCCAGACTTTTATGAAGCTTGTTTTCCTTCCAAAAACATGTCTTGGAAGTTTTTGCAATGGATCATGTCAAATTGATATCTGATGTGCATGAGTAAGCCATTGTAGAAGTCCAGTTGTGGTCCAGCCTCATCAAAGTTGATGGTGTTGGGAGCTCAATAATTTATTTCTTAATAGGTTTAATGTACTCCTCAATAATTCCTGTCATTTTAAAGGTTCTGAGTTCTTACATGATCACAACATCAGAGTCCTTATAGAATTTTTTTCCAGAATGGTGTTCTTGAACATTTCCCAGTCTTTGTTGTGACCAGGGTGTTGATTGAATCATTTGCTTATAAAGTGTGAGTCAGCCCCAGTAATGTGTAAAGCAATTTCACTTGCCCAGAGTTTTTGGGGGTATCCTACTTGTTTAAACTTAGTTTGGGTGCTTTGAATCCAGAGATTGGCATTTTCATAGTGTAGTCCTGAGAATGCTCCAATTTCTGCTGAGTGTAGGCATTGGAAACAATGTTGGATATTTTGGTTGCTTCAGAAACTGGAGGAATATCCAGGACTTTTTGTATACTTAAGAAGTTGTATTGTCTGAGTTGGTATAAAAATATTGTTGAAAACAGTAAATACCATAGGGATGTGCTGACCTTCTTTGTATTGTCTTCAGCTGGTGGGGAGTGCCATCTGCTGGATTCTTTTCTTTATAAAAAAATTTCTTTGAGTTGTATAGGTATAGATAACCTACCTTCTTCTACCACTGTCAATAATCTACTTTTGAGAAGTATAATAATCAAGAAAAAGGGGAAAATTAAGAGAATGATATTTTATTGGATATGAGTTTAGAGTATTATATAGTATCATGAAAAGTCACATACTGACCATGTACGTCATGGCAGTCATGAGGCTTGTTCAAGTAGTGTTCTTCTTAGGAATCAAAATGTTTTATCCTCATAAAAGATTAGCAATAAATAATAGTGCCACATACTTAATGATTATTTGTAAATCATTTGGTGAGTTACTCAGTGAATTGCTTTCCTGAGAGGGAGTAATCAAAAGTGTTATGGCAATATTATCCATCAAGATAAATTTTAATTTATAATATTTAACTTAATTAAATATATTTAGCATATTTAAATTATTTTTTCTCTTGAAGAAAAACATTAAATTCAATGTTAGCTATGATATATCTATAGTTGTTATAAGTATTGGCATATTTCAAAATTTTTAAATTGCCTGGCTAGCTCAATCAGCACCACAAATTCAATCTGATTGGCTGCATTCACGCTTTAAACATATTCATTTTCTCAAAATGTGGTATATGGCGCATTTAGTGCCCTTCTCTTCATCCTTTAAAAAATTGGTAGCTGGAATGGTTAGGAAATTCTTATGGGGCACAACAAAGACTTTGCCTATTAGAATTGATATTTTATGTCTCCCTAAATCAACAGGTGGTATGGGGTTGATTGATCACAAGCCTAATGCAAGAGGCTATGGGAAAATGGACTCTGTGAACTAATGTCAGCTCATGGTGAGTCCCACGCAGCCAGGCAAGCAATCAACTGGGCACAGGCTCTAGGAATTGAGAATACATCTACCTTTTGTCTCCGTGTGTGGTTCTTGGCGCATCCCAAGCTATCAATCCCAAAGGGCACCCTGGACTACTGGCATAGATGTATAATGATAATGAAGGATAATAAATGGACTGTTGAAAAAAACCCTGAAAGACACAAACCTGACTGGAACCTGAAGGGTCTATCACCAGAAGATTGAGTACTCCAGATTAATAGGAACCTAGATGGAATAAGTGCCATTAAGCAGAACTCCAAGATTATGCCTAAGCAATTCAAGACAATTGAGAAGGAGATAGCCCTGGACCCAATCTTCCCTAAGATGATTGAGAGATGGGTTAAGAATGGTAGAAAAGCTTTTATAATCTCCAAACAATTTAAGGACTGGGTGAGACTACCCCTAGTCACTACAGACCAACAGACTCTTACCTGGAGGACTTTTAACCAGGCCTTTTATAGTGAAAGGCACTTCCCCTCAAACCACCCAATCTGCAAGTGTAGTTTGTGCCCATATGAGGATGCAGACCTTGAGCACAAGTACTTTGGTTGCCTCACTGTGAGCAGGTTCTGGACCCAGGTGGCGCAGATCTTGGGGCTCACAAGACTATTTTGCCCCAAGTTTGACCTCTTCTTTATGATAAGTCTTAAACATGAACCTAAGCTATTCAAAGTGATAGCCTACCATCTTGCATTATGGACAATCCACACAAACATAATTGAAGTCATCTTTGATGATGCCCAACTCAGCCCAGCCCTTATGAAAGAAAAGTTCAGATCCCTGGTTGAAAAAGCCTTTGTCCAAAACTTCAGGTGGGATCACACAGTATCAGGTGCCCACAAACACTTGAAGGAGTTATCCTCTGAGTCTATGGTATCCCACAAGGGTATCCAGTGGAAGGACGTCCAAGTCCCTCCACATCTTTTGCCCCAAATTTATATCTCCCCCATCCCCCATTTATCTTGGCCGCGTTCCTTTTAACGTCGTCTTGAACCCCAAATAAAGTTGTATTTCCTAAAAAAAACGGCTAGCTCAATTGGCAGAGCGTGAGACTCTTAATCTCAAGGTTGCAGTTTGACCCCCACATTGGGCTTAATAAAATAGTTTTTGGTGTACAAACAGATAATTACTCTGGTTTACTAAATGTATACTCTTTTTTTGTTGTTACCAAATCCTTCAATTTCTCATATAATATGATATTTAATACTATATGTAGCTTTTTAAGACCAAATATATATTAATATGGCTTATTTTTTTAACAATTTAATAGATATTTATTATAAACTGAATAGGATGGAATGAGGGACATCATAACAACTTTCCCAATAATAATGACTTGTCAGTTTAAGCCAAGCTATGAAGGTTTTGGAGGGACCTAGGTATGTGCCATAATGGCTGTTTGCACTTGAGAATGGGATCATACTCAGTAAATTTGCTATTGTAGCAGACTGAGTTGGATATTTTCCTAGAAACAGCTTTACAAACTTATTTATGTGCTCTAAAATATCTGATACATTGTTCTTCCAACTGCCAACTTTTTTCTTTTCATTGATTGTTTTCTGATCTATTACTCATAATCTATAAGTAATATAGACTTGGTGGATTATCAGCCAATAATAAAGTGCTTAAAGAGAAGTAGGAGCCTGTTTTATTGTGTGTTCAAACAACATGTCTTTTCCAGGAGAACAGTTTCTAGATTAGCAGCCAAACAGTTTCCATTGAACCTTTGACCTGAACTTTGTGCTAGTTTTGCAACCAAAGTAGTGATAAATGATTCATGCTCTCTGTTCTTCACAGACTCTGCATTTCTTACACATCATGACTCTGAGCAATGTGTGCCTACCAGGTATATGTAGCTAAGTACTATCCAGGTGATGGGTCAAACTTTGATTGATACTAACATGAAGTTCATTTTATTGACAACAAACTTGTTCTCATGCTGACATCAACTCCTTCTTGCATTCATTCCCTTATGATACAGGGGTATTTTGGCTTAAACTTTTGTTTGTCAACTGTGCTGTATGTATTTGAGGTGACCTTCTCTGCCTGGTATATTAGTGGGAACTTTAAATTTGTAATTATCAGTGCTAATATTTCTCAGGTGTTGTTATTGGTGCATTCTGCCCACATCCTGCTCCAAATAAACTCATTGTCAAGAGGGTAAGCAGTATTGTTTGGATTTTTGTACATCTTTTATCCGCCCAGTATGAGCACTCTAATAATAAGTTTCCACTATGAAGGTACACCTCTCTTACTGCATAGTTATGAGTGGTTAGCCAGGACTCTTGTACAGTAGTTTTCAAATCTGTTGAGATAAACAAAAATTTCAGTCTAAAAATGAATTTAACTCAGCCTAAAAGCAAAATCAAAGTGTATTTGAATCAATTGTAATTTAATATTAATTCATTGATTTTTTATTTTGTTTTCAGAATTATATCTTTTATATATCTTAACAGGTTTAAAAACCAAAGTTGTTAGATAGTGTGAATGTGATGGCTTTTTGCATTGAATCTGTCCGGTTTAGCGCTCTATTGAGGGCCAGCAACCTCAGATTGGATCCCATGCAAGCCAGGAAATATTACCTCTATATTTGATGTGTGCATACTGTTATGGGTAGATTTTTATTACCACTTTCTTTAAACATATATCACTTGATCCAGTGATATAAGTATTTCTTATGGGTTACCCCAGAGGTGTTAAGAGCCTAAGCTTTAGATTAAAAGTCCATCTTCTTTTACTTCTAATTTCTAACTCTATCCACCATATATGATAGTAGATTATTCTCTATAGCATCTTTAGCAATTCCCAATGTGGTTGTAAAGTATTGTAAATTGCATCATTAATGCTTTTTGATATGGCCTTCAAATAGTGATATGTGCAAAGATTTGGTTGGTTTTGCTTTCAATTTCAGAAATTCCTTGCCTTCCGTAAATGTGTCTGTTCCAATGTCCAACCATTCCAGAATATCATACCTGCCCTTGTCTGATACTGGTATGACCTCATCCCAATGTGACCCCTTGACCGCTCTGTCTACCTAATGAATGATCATTGACCCTTGTCTACTATTTAAGTAGAATCATTTCTCTTAATAAAGACAAGTTTGTCCACATTTGAATTGGCTTTAATATTCTTCAAGCTTTTTCCTTTCCTTTTTGCCAAAAGGAATTCCTCATCTTGTATTCCAGAAAATTAAGGTACATGCCCTTAATTCTGCCCTGAAGGCTAACTCAAGGCTAGCTTTAAGCCTCAAATCTTTTGTTACAAAGATTTCCTGCTGTTTCCTCCTGGATGTTGTCCCTAGGAGCCAAACACAGCATAAATTTACACCCCCTGGCCCTGATAGGACTCCTTTTCCTTGCTGAAAAAATTAAATCTTCTCAAAAATCATTTAGACCTCTTAATTCTTTGAGGGTTTGTCCCACAATGTAGACAATAAATTTGTATTAACATACCCTATATATTATCTAACTTCTTCTGCTCTGTCATGGGACAAAACACAGATCAATTTAGATTACTTACTGACCTGGTGGTGACCACTTATGAAAACCATCAGAGTCAATCAATCAAAAGGCCATACATTGTCTTCTAAAATTTCAAAATTATTAGTTGCAAATTGCTCCCAAAAATACCCTATAGTCAGCACACAATCAGATCCCAGCTGTGGCACTCTTGCTCCTAGGAGGTCACCAAAGTGTGTCCTGGGTAAAACCAGGGACTGGCTTGGAGGAGTCATCATTTTCTAGTAGAGAGAGGTGGCTAGCTAGAAGTTTATACTTGGCCTGCATTAATGTAAACTCTTCCAACACTTTTCTAATGACTAGGAGGGCATCCTCACCATGCACTTGTACTTCAGCTGGCAACCTTCAGAATTAACTCATTCTGCAAGTTGACTTACTATATGTCAATAATCAGAATTAAAAATACTTTAATGTCAACAGCATTGAAAAGTCAGAATTAAGTTTTAACTCATGAAGACTACTAAATGTTGACACTTTTTTAACAAGCAGAAACCTGTTTCCTGAACATTTTACTTAATAAAATTAAGCTTCTTGATATTCTTAGGGTAATGTGACAGCATAGATTTTAAAAAGTCCATAAAAAATTATACATGACAATTAAAAAAATTCATAAAAATACACTTTTATTTTATTTTACTATGAAATTAGCTATCTTTACTATATTAAAAATTTTCCCACTTATAAAAGCAAAAAAAATCCAATACACAAAAAAATACTAATTAAAGTTTCACGTATTATAGGAAAATATAATAATCAGAAACAGTAATATAAAGTTTTTTCTATATTGAAAACTACAAAAAACATATAATTTACTAGTAAAATACCAATATAGGCTATGTAATGCAATCTAAAGCATCAAATTATCAATAAAAAATCAATGATTTTATAAAAAAAGTATCATAAATTATTAATGAGTTATTTAGAATAACTATTTATTTAAAAATATTATACTTAATATATAAGAACTATATAAAAAATTAGGAAATACTCAATAAATTTAATTGAAAGCTAGACTGTGATCACCTGGTTGCCATTAAGAACTGTGGCAATCTTCTTGATATATTTCCCAATATCTGAAAGCTTATACTTGGCCTTTAAAATGTCCTTGATCTTCTTTTGATACTGTTTCTCTTTAGTGGTTCTCTTCTTCTTGGATGGGCAGTTCTCAATATCTCTGATGGATGCAACAGTCTTCCCTTGTTGGACTTTGAGGTGCTCATAGAATGTGTTGTATCTGGGCTTGATTCCAAAGGAGGACTTGATATGCTTATGCCAGCCCTCCAAAGATGAAGTTGTTTTCATCTCATCCTTAAGAGCTTCCTGGTAGCAGTTCCAGTTAGCTTTTGCTCTGGACTTGCTCCAGCGCTTAGTGACCTTATGTCCAATCCACTGTGGTTCATAATATTCAATGAAAGGGTAGAAGGCACCATCATGTTTCTTGGCATATGGATCCTGGCATAGGAGGTCAAAGGCTTGTCCAGTATGCTCTGGCTTTACAAAGGCTAGTGCTACAAACTGCTGAATTAAGAACTTGCACTTTCCTGATGTATCTAGACAGTGGAGCTTGCTGAGCTCAGGTAGAACCTTTAGTTGCCTGTTGACAGCCTGTCAATAATGGAAAAAACACCCCTGGACCTCTCCATCAAAGGTGTTTATAAAAGCGTTATACTGGACAGTTTCATATTCCATGATTATAGTTGAGGGTCCAAGTGATTTATCTTGAGCTTCTTTTTCTGCAGCAAGAGTGGCTTCATCCTTTTCATCATCATCTGGATTGGCTCTAGTGTTATGGCCAGGGGGACTCTTTCAATTATGGGGTAGGGCTTTGATGCCCTCCTGAAGGATTTTAAAGGCCCTTGTGTAGATCTCGTCTGTTGCCCCAGGAAGCAGAAAGTAGGAAAATGGGAGCACCTTGCCATTAATAAGGGAATTTACAATCCATAGTTGATAAAAAAGGCAAGGGCATACTGCAAAGGTACTGTCACATAACCAGGTCTCTGAATCTCTTAACTGCCCCAGGTTCTGTTGTGTAGCATAGCATATAATTCTTGCCTCTGCTGTAGGCCCATCATCATGTAAAAGGAATACCTCATCACCATTGAACATCTTTAGCTCCTCTGTCAAGACTAACTCTCCTTGGACCATAGCAGATTTCTTATGGGGGAATAGATCACAGTGTTTGTCACATATATACTTTACTAACTGGTTGCGGTCAGGGATGAGCTTCAGGTTCTCATTACTTAGGTGTATGGTGGCCTTAACTGCCAGATCAGAATCCTTAACATCTTTGGAGACTGGGACCATTTGGTAGAGGTACCACTTTAGAAGCTTTTCAATAAGATTGATTAGAGCATTGCATGTAAGCTCTCTTTTTTCACTAGTGACTTTATCCCATCCTTCTGTATTGATCCTGGCAGCGCAGCTTCTATCTTCACATACATAATGCTTGCTTCTTCCTACTCTCTTTTGATTGTTGCAATTGAAAAAATAGCCATCACAGACTAAACTTGCTCTCCTTTAACAGACATTAGAGGGAAAAACCAAGGGAACTTCTTTGAGAGCTTAAACTCTCCATTGACATTACATATATTGCAAACCTTTAGGGGATCCCATGGGCCAATTGGTACTTGATGATAGTCAGACAGGTAATCATCAGGATCTTCTTTATTGATACTTGATGAGGAGGATGGAGGTACAGTTTTGTTGGGCGGTGGAGGGGAATTATCCAGAGTTGGATTCTTGCGCTTTCTGGACTGGGATGAGCTTGATTCCTTGGGGCTTGATTCCTTTGATCTTGATTCATCTGGGATTGACTGGGGTTCTGGACTCTTGGGTATCTATGTTCTTCCTTGCTTGTTTAGTGGAAACTCATCTCCTTCTGATTAGTAGTAGCTTGGAGAAGAGGAGTGAGCAGGAGAGAGCTATTTGCTTTCAGGGTCTGGGATCTTCTTCTTTGTCTTCTGTTTTGTTGAGGGCTCTTTGGCTGGTTTTTGTTGGGGTAGGGATTTTGGGCCTTTTTCAGAGGCTTTGGGCACTTTCTTGGTTGACTTGGGGTTCTTTTGTGGCTTCTTAAAAGATTTGTCCTACAATAATTAGAATAGAGTTCATAAAGTAAGAATAATCATGTGAGACATGAATGAAACTAAATAATAATCACTTGTTTTAAATTTTATTATTAATTAAATAGTTTATAGAAGTATAGAAAGTAATTTCAGAGCTATTTTTTTTAGTGAAGAATAGAAGAAACCCATGTTTAAATAAAAATTCAACATTCTGGTAGACGCAATAGCCAAAAATATTTAATTTATTTTGTCAGCATAAAAAAACGCTTTATTTTTGACGTTGACATACTGACAGTCAGAATTAAAGTGGAAAAAACTATGTAAATCACTTATAAAGCTTGGTTAATATTTTCTGGAGTTGGTTTTTTAAGTCTGAAATTGATTATTTTTAAATTATAAAATTTAAAGATTTGCATATGTAACTTATGAAAACTAAATAATAGGGATTGTAGAGGGAAGTCTAAAGTACAGCCCTGGGTACTTTGGCCTGAATTACCATACCATTGTATGTGTGCTTTTTGATAAGCGGCAGTGTTCTATTAATGAACAAGTGAAGGTGTTGACATTCAGGCAGTCAGTGTTCTTTTATAGCAACTCTCCTATTAAATCTCACTTAAATTATGTCACTTTATTTGCTTAGCCAAACCCCTTTGTTGCAATTTAGGCAACATGTTGATTTGACACAAAGTCAACATTATAATTACATATATAAATTTTAGTTTTAACATATGTGTTTTGGCTTAAGTGGACTTCTGTAAATAAGCTATAGTTTATCCAGTGAGTTTAAAATAACAGTAAATATCTAAATAATACAAAGAATGCTCTGAAAGTTGACATCTGTCTTTGTTCAATGCTTATCTTATTATTTATTTAATAAAAACAGTAGTATACAATATAAAAAATAGTTTTTTTAGAATATTGTGTATTTTATTAAGAAATTTATGGATTTTTATTTGGGGTCAACATCCAGATATTACTTACTGTAGTCAACCTTAATGTAAAAGTACAAAGAAACATACATTTTCATAGTGAATTATATTAGTTTTTTGGCCTAAAATTAAGCCTTTGTTTAAATAGTGTTGACATTATGTCTGTTTCTTTTTAATTTTGCAATTCTGACTTAATAATTTACTATGAAAAATTAGCTTAGTTTTGGAAATGCCAAATTCTGGCGGATAAATACTAAAATAATGTCAACTTACTGAATGTCAATAAATCGTTGACATTCAGTAAGTTGACTTGCAAAATGAGTTAATTCTGGCGGTTGCCATAAAGAAATATATTTTTTCTCATAAAAAATATTTGTCTCTATAGGACTATACCTATTTTAAAGTTTTTTATATTTTCTATTACTATAACACATAAATTATTATCAAGATTATGTATATATAATATATTATTTATTTTGATGCTTATAAAGCTTTTCATGTAAGTCAATTAATTTCAATTTTTTAATAGATTCTAGCAATGATAACTTCTTTATACTCAATTAATTTTCTTCATTTATAATGCTTTTTTAAGTTAAAAAATGTTACACACATCAGTTTGTTTTTTACTTTTAATTATATAATTAGGAAAGATTATAGTAAATGGAAAGTGAAATAGAAATAAAGTTTTATTTTGTATTTTAATAAACTTCTTTTTTGTTTTTAATAACGAGAATTTAATTTTAGCTGAGTAGTTGCTCAATCTTTTTTAAATGTTGTGACTGTGCTGTATTAGCAGAGTTACAATGGGTAGAGAGATTGGAAACTAGACAATTAGTTATTATTAAGAGATTTGAATTATATAGTTGGAGTGAATCATTATAACAGGAACAAGATTGTGATGATCAATCAGTAGGATTTGGCAGGAGGTGGTGTGATCCTTGCAATGAGGGAAACGCCAAATTGAGCTATCCACTGGGCTGGGATTGTCACTGGGTCCTGTTTCCTTGTTTGGAAATTTGAATTGACTTCTCATTTGGCTTTGGGTTATGGGAAAGTCAGTTAGGGTGGCATGTGTCTCTTGTGCAGAAATTTTCCTGAAGGTTGACCACACTGTTTTGACACCCTCTGGCTGAAGGTTGACCTCCTCTGTGGGGAGGTCTGCTAGGAGGTTGTCAGGGGCGCGGGCTCCATAATTTACCAGCTGTTGTTTGATTACTGGAATGATTTTCTTATGTTTTTTATTATGCGCCTTGCATTAGCAGAGTATGTTGTGGTGAAGGACTTTGTATTGTTTTTGTTTGCCCAGTCCTTGCACCAGGTAAGTATTGATGTCATTTACCTTTAGAAAAATGGCAGGGCTTTTTTCTCTGATTGTAGCTTGCTAATGTAAGTCTTAATCACCCATACCCTGTCAACAACTTTGTTTCTGTTTTTCAGGGGGAAAAACATGTCTTGTAAATAATTTTCCTCTCTGTTGGCTTGACTGTTGTTGAAATGAAGTATCTGGGGGTCTGATATAGGAGGAACTTTGCGTGGTATCTTCACCTTTGGCCCTGAAAGGGCTTGAACAATGTCTGATTTTATTTAATATAATGATTTGAAAGGGCTCTTCCCAGTGGATCTGTTCACTTGGGTGCGGCACACAAGGAGGGAAGTTGCTAGTTGTTTGAGGTAGTCCTAAGGCTTCCTGGCAGTGAGTGTGGTAAGGACTTGTGTTAGACTGCAATTCAATTGTTTGACTCTGCTGTTGGCCAGTGAGTAATAAGGTTTGGTCACTTTATGATTTATGCCCTGCTTGATGAACTATAATATGTGTCTTTGGAGGTCAATTCCTTGTCTCCATTGGTAATCAGCAATTCTGGCTTTCCAAATTTACTAATGATCTCTTTGCTTATGAATCTTTGAACATTATTAATTGTGTGGGCCTTAGCAGACTACACTTCTAGCCATTGTGTGGCAAAGTCAATTGCAGTGATTATGTACTTCTTGTTGTTACTCTTTTCATGCATGGGGCCTATTATGTCTAGTGCCCATACCTTGAAAGAAAACTGTGTTTGGATGGTTAGTATCAACTTGGGGTGTGTGTCGCTCTTGGCAAACTTTTTGCAGACCCTACAATGCTTGAGCACTTCATGAATGTCTTGGTACAGGGTAGGTCACCATGTTTTGTGCTTTAGAAATTCATATAAATTCCTGCTCTTGGTATAGCTGAGGTCTCTGTGATAGCGTAATATATTATCCACTCATTTGTGTGTGGGTAAATAGGGGATGTTTATTCCATTTGACTTCTTAAAGTGTAATTTCCCGTAGACTTCAGTGAAAAAGTGTTTGTGCTTGATGAAGGTATTCAGAGTTATATCATTGGTGCCTGGGTGAAGTCTTTTTCCTTGGTTTGTAACACCGGGAGCAGCCAGTCAGAGTCTCATCTGTTCTTCCCTCTTTAAACTCACACACAGAGCTGTGAGAGGACATCAGCAGTTACTAGTTCTGGTCCATGATTATACTAAATAATCATATTAAATATCTCAAGAAACACCATCCAGCATGCTTTTCAGCAGGAGAGGTTTGATGGAGTCTTGAAGTAAATAATATACTTGTGGTTTGCAAAGACTGTAAATTCTTCCTGCCTTTTGAGATAGCAGAGCCACTTCACCAAGAAGTGCACTATTGAAAGTAGCTCATTTTTGGGTATTAGTTAGCAGCATTAACTATCTGTCAGCTTGCAGGATTTGTATACTACTGGTAAGAATTCCCTGGAGTCTACATTGATTTAGAGTATGCCTCCTATGGAGGCATCCAAGGCGTCAGTATCCATCTGGTAGTCCTAACCTATCCTAGGGTACTGGATGATGATTACTGACAATAACTTTTTTTTGAAAAGGCAGAAGTAAACGTCTTGCTGGGGGGTCCATAAAAATTTGTATTTGATTCCAGTTATGGCGGATAGGGGGACTGTTAACACACCACAGTATGAAATAAACTGTCATACATAAGATATAATACCCAATAATGTCCTTAGTTTCCCTTTGTCTTTAGGAGGGGAAATTTGACAGATGGCTGGGATTTTCTGTTCATTGGGCTTGATACTATCTTTGAATACTATGTTTCATAAGAAGGGTAGCTGTTCACAGTAAAACTGACACTTTGATGGTTTAGCAAGTAGTTTATGTTGGACCAACATAGCAAAAACAGCTTCCAAGAACTTATGGTGTTTTCCAAGGTTGGGCTATGGACAATGATGTTATCTAGGTATACAAGGGAATTTTCCTAATATGAGGGGCAAGCACCTTGTTTGTGAATGTGACAAAGGTCAAGGATGTGTTTGTCATTCCAAAATTATTTATTCAATCTACCCAGACATTGTTGAGATGGTATAGCAAGCCTTGCAGCCAGGGAATGATAAAAAATTTAAGGGGAGGGTGGAGGGGAAAGCAAAGAAACCTGAAGAGCAGGAGAAAAACCTTGCTGGGAATAGAGAGTAGGGGTGGGAGGAGATGGGGGTATGAAGGCAGGGGGATAGAAGGGATGGGGGTGCACAGGTCATTCCAAAGTTTAGGACAACACACTTTTATGATCCATATTTAGTGCAGAAAGCAGTTTTGGGGAGGTCTTCCTCCTTGATTTGGAATTTTTTATATCAAGCTGTTAAGTCAATCTTGTAGAACAAAATTGTGCTACTTAGCACGTTAAAGAGGTCATCAATTAGAGGTAGTGGATAGCAGTTTCTTATGATGACTTAGTCAGGGCCCTATAGTCAGTGACCAGTATTAGGGATTAATCCTTTTTTGCAAAAAATAGCATGGAAGCCCCAAAGGAGGACAGGAAAGGCCTGATGAGACCCTTTTCCAGAGCCTTTTTGAGATAGGCACAGAGTACATTGTCCTCATTTGTAGTAAGTTGATATATAGAAAATGCTTTGGGTACTGTTCCCTTAATTTTTATGGAGTGTTTTATGTGTTTTTAGGGGAGAGCCCTGGTAGAGCCTCTTCAAAGATTTCTGAAAGCTGGGCCACAATTTTCTTGTCTTGCAGTGCTATTGTCACAGTAGTTTTCATTATGCTGGGCATTACTTGTCTAAGTTTTAAAGCCAGGAAGTTGGGTGAAAAGTTAACCAGATTAACCAAGTTGACAGATTTGAATCACACCATTTATCAGAAATGGGTTACTGATTCTCCAGTACACTAGCTGGATACATTTCCCCTCAAAAGTTGACACTGATAAATAAACATAATCTGAGGGTCACTCAATACAGTCTTTTTTATCAGAACAGTCATTAAAAGTTGATCACTAAAGGGTTTTTTTGCGTATTAGACAAGGTACTCTTTGGAAAATGCTGACAAAATAGGAGCCATGAATCCAGGTGGTATTGCTTAGTAAAATTTTGGTAAAGATTGGAAAATTTTTACTGTTCAACTCTAAGACTTGAGTCCTTCCTAAATTAATCAATAAAACCAAATATTCTCCTGGTATAACTTTTATTTAACAATGCATCCAGTAGTTTCCTGCTTAGCTGAATTCCCAGTAACTTGATCTTAGTTTAAATTATTACGGGAAGATGGGGCCCTGCTTTGGGTACTTTGTTGTCTGCTCCTCCTAACATTATCCCAATGACCTAGAATCTTGGTGTTTTTCCTGCTCAATCTGAAACTGAGACATTTATAACTTTTCAATGCCCAGAGTTCTACACTTAAGACCCTTTAATCCTTTCTCAGGCCATCTATCTAGGACTCTTTTTAATTGGGTTCAATCATCTTGTTGAACCCCAGTGTATAATTTGAAAATTTAAAAAACAGTATTTGAAGATTTTTTGGTGATTAATCATCAACTCTATATGGATTTGGGTGATAATTCCCCATCACATAGAAACTGCTTCTTACTATCTGTCAATTTCTATCACAGTTATGATATCTTGTTTCTTCTTGAATTGTATGACTTCATATTGAAACAAGTCTCATGCAATTACTTTAAGGTTGAATTTCACCTCTTTTGTTTCTGTTATGCACACAAAAACGTGATCCCCTAGAAGCTGGTCTATGGTATCTGGATAAAATTGATGGTTTTTGCCTTCTTGCTTGATGGTTAAAACCAAGGTAACTCAATCCACATGTGGGTTGTTTTGTCTTAACCAATCTAAGCTGAGTATCACATCAAAGCAAGGGAATTCAATGATGGGTCCCTGGATGGTGAAGTGAAGGTTATATAGTGTGATAGAATTGGGGGTAGTTTCTCTAGTAACGGCAATGTGGTGTTCATCAGCTAAAACCACATTCTTAATCTGCAAAGGATTAGTGGCTAACCTGAACTTGTTCACAAAGAAGCTATTACCAAGGGTACAATCTGCACCTGAGTCCAAGAGGGCTGAACCTGTTTAACTTCAAAAGTGGAAAAGGTAAGGGATCAGTTTATTTGGATACCTGGCAATGGTGTAGAGCACTGGGTTTCCAAAGAGGACCTGGATCATAGGGAACTGGTTTACGTCTTCAGGTTGATATTCATTGTTTAGCGAGGCTGATGGCTGTTAGGGAGAGCTTGGCTTACTTGTTGCTCTCCCTGGGCTTTTCCCTCATCCTTTTTAGCTTGGGTGATAGTGACCCAGAAGTGGGTATGATTGGACTGACCATTGTTCTAATTGTTATGGCATTGGATGTGGAGGCTTGCTGTTGGTGTTATTGCTATTGACAATTGGAGGGTGGCTGTAACGTCCCAGGGGTGAGAGTCTTTGGGTCTTTCTCTCTTCCCTGTCTGCACCTTGTTTAGAGTGTTGGATGTTTTTTACGCTTTCTCTGCCTTGTGGTAAAGGCTTTAGAGGTTCTAACTTGGTCTAAGTTAACATGTATCATGATGTATGGCTTGAGAGCGTCATAGTACATACAGTAGTTTTCAAACCATTGAGATAAACAAATATTAGTCAGTTTAGAACGCGCAGGTTCATTCACACAACAAATTTCAACTTGTTAGATCTAAATAGAAGATAATTCCACAGAAATGTGCACTATTTGGAAAAAAAGTCCAGTCACACAACAGCCTATTCAAACTGGGGACAAATGTATAATGATTTAACAACAAATGTACCAAACACTAGAACACATGAGTTTCAGTCACAAAGCGCATCTACTATGTTTTTTATGAACGCATAGAACTCAGTCACAAAAGTTACAAACTCAATCCAAAAACAAACCCCAATAGCAACTGAAACAGACAACAAAAATTCAAATATCAAAAAAAAATGAGTGAATATGTAATATTTTTACCAGCTTGTCCTAATTAAGAATACTATTGTAAATCAGGCCTTTCTAGTCCTTCTGGGTACTTCTTGGTGGGCTGCTTGCTTAACAAGAGCAGGAAAGGCTGTATTCATGATAGCTTATCACTGATAATATGACCTTAATTCTTTACCTATACCATGGAGGTAACAACTAAGAGTAGTCAAATATATATCAAGTAGTAAGTGTAAAGTAAAAATATTGTTTATTTAGAAAGATAAAGAGAGTTATATATTACATTAAGTGCTAATGACTCAGACTAATGTCTGATGTTAATTAGCACCGTGGATCTGGAGGGGGTTTGGGGGCTAAGGAAAGGGGGTCAAGGTATTGGGCATCAGGCATCTTCTCAGTTGAGCCACATGTTATAATGGCTATACTTAGATGCATTATCAATACATTAACATAAAAGTGCCCTATTTTACATCCAAATTCTTGTTAGTAAATAATACATAATTGGAACTATCTATGCCAAATAGTTATTCTTCTGATAGACTAATCAACATCAACATAGTAAATATTACAACAAAAAAACCTAGAATAAAAAAAGGAAATAAATATTCCAAGGTTCTGTTTTGGGATTAGAATTAATAAAAAGATCAAAGTTATCAAAACACACAATTAAAAGTGCACATTTACAACCAAAAATAATTAATATAGAAGCATAAAAATCTAATTTAAAATAAACAGTAGTAACTATAAGATTTCATGCTATTATATATGCAGAGATAAAAATTATCATAAATAAATTATGTAGATAAACTGATTTTAAATTTATTTTATTTTAATACCAAAATTGAAGCTTCACAACAACAGAGTAAAAATGGACCCATTGTGCACTGTGGTTGATGTTGCCCCGCAGGTCAAAGAACAAAGTTAGTGCAACACAAGTGCCTACTCAGGAAGGAGACAAGAGAGGAGATAAAATAGTGAGATTGCATTGACACAACCAGTTCAAGTAGCTCAAGGTGCAAGGACACAGAACATCAATCCTAGAGTCCCCAAGCTGACCAGAAACTACACAAAGGTTAACACCACCAAAACAGTAAATGACATCACCAGTGAGAGGGTGTCCTTGATATACAACCCTATATAACACTGTGATGGTGTTTTGGATACTATCATGGAGAAGGTGAAACCTGTTCTTGACACCACGTACAGGCCTTACGTGAGTGATAAAAAAGGGAAATATGACAACAAGGAGACACAATACTATCAAACATCAGAAGAGCAGAAGGTGTTGAAAAAGGCTGCTGTGTTCTGTAGTCAAGTGCCTATGCCCTGCGTTGTGGCCAAGCCTGCAGAGTCTGTGCCTGTCTCCAAAAAGCCTAAGTACCATGTCATCCCTAATTCCACCCAGAAGACCTTCATGAGAGTCATAGAGGAGACAACTGACTGCAGGAAGGCCACAGCTATTGTCAGGATCTTAGAAAAATCCGCGTACAGTCTCCACACAACCTACCTGAAAATGGGTGTTGTTCTCCTTTCAGAGAAATCCAAGCGCAAACCAATATTATTGGTTAAGGAACACCTGTGGACCATCTGATAGTGGATTTATTGGAACTGCCATATTGAACTGGAAAATATTCAGTCAATGATTGAGTCCTTTTTTTAGATCAAGGCTTTGGTTTTCACTTGCTATTGCTCAGTGAAGAGTATGAGATTATTGTGGAAAAACTTGGGGTTTCTCTGTACAATCAGAACAGCCCTGACAACATCAAGTACTTTCAGAAATACACCGAGATGTTCACTGCTCTCAAGGAAAAGGGAACCTTCAAGTTCTACCACATTGACAAGCCCTCCTTTGTGTCCTCCATGAAAAACAAGTATGGCTACATCCACAAAGGCTGTAAGAACAGCATGTCTTGGTGTGCGGCTGTGTGTCTCATTGTGAGTTGTATGGTAACCCTTCTTGGTCCCCTTGGCATTGAGCTCTATTAAATTATCAGGAGATCCCACAATGATGGGACTTTTCTGGAATTTCTTCAATTGATTTGGGAGTAGCTCTAAGTAACTAGTTCAGGTTTCATCAATGTTATTGTATTGGATAATGTTGGGCTCCACAAGGTGGAAGAAATTCTAAATGAGTCCCCAATGATTGAGCCTGATATGACATTGGCTCCCAACAATTGGTCATATCTAATTTGCACCTGCTATTCCTACCCTCCTATTCCTCATTCTTCAACCCAATTGGGAAGGTTTTTGGGTGACTCAATTGATTAATCAAGGAAGGGACACCATCTGGGCCAGATGATTTGTTATTTTGCTGCAGGTTGGTATCCATACTCTCCCAGCTGAAGCTGTGGCCAAATTATATGGCCAAGCTGATTTTTTTCTCCCTATATGCCTCTCCAAGCAGCCAATCATTTAAAGGTTTAGCAATTCAAAATATTTTTGAATTTAATTTCTTAATGATTTGTTTTTATTTAGTTTAAATTATCTTGGCTTTGCTGCTGTGATTATGCTTTTAAAATGTCAAGTATAACAAAAATTTAACAAAGCAAAGCCAAAAAAATGAAACAATGAGGTAAAATATTCATTTTTTATTATGTATTTATTTGTTGTAGATAAAAGATGTAATGTTTTATTTTTAAAAGTAGACATTAATAAGAGAGTAAAACTTTGAATTAGATTTAATGAGCTTTATTGGGGATGTGAGCAGTGGAATTTGAGGACTTGTTTTGGAAACAAACTAGAAATTTCTATTACCAAAGAATATTATGGCATGACTCCTGTACTATATAGCTTGTGAAAGCTTGAGTACTGTGACAGATCCAGGAAATTCATGCCTGCTTCCTCATTATCCCGGTCTTTCTCTTTTACAGTTTGACAGGGAATCCTTTATGTAAGCTTTGATGAGCTTGGATTCTGGGCAAGCAATCTTGGCAATAAACTTGTTGCCATCTGGTGATCACTTCCACATTTTTTGCTTTCCATAGTCTTAGCTGCAGACATTTTCTTCATTCCATGGTAGTCTGATTTCAGTTAAAATCCAAAAACATAAAGCATAAAATGATTGAGGGGAAAGCAATCATTGTCACACATAAGTATCATCTTTTATTAATTATTATCATGTTTCTGTTATATACCAATTGGGGTACATTTGGCTGAAAACCCCTCCGGTTCCAGAATCACACCTGGATTCCTATCACATGGTTTATGACATAACAGCGTCATCCAATCCAGACCTTTACCAAAAAGACCTTCACACTCCTAACCTAAAATAATGTGCCATAATACATTCCAGAATCATCTGATTCCTTCTGTGGAAATGTATTGATTCAGAATGGAACTTCCTAAGCTCCTGGCACCAAATCCTGGTGAAATTTACATATTAAAGATCCAGATCTTTACCTAAAAGATCTTCACACTCTTAACCTATAAGAACGTGCCCTAATACATTCCAGAATCACATGTTCTTTACAGAAGAATGTCTTGTTTTGGCTTGAAGCATTCCAGACTTCTGGCACCAAAACCCTGTGGAATATATGTATTCCTGATCTAATCTTTCCTTGTTACAACTGGGAACCAGCTGATTAATCCTGAATGCATAAGCACCATTGTCTACATTTAGCCATTTTTTGCATTTAATGGTTTTTTGCGTTAAAACCCTATTAAAACACTTTGAAACTCAAACCAGGTGCCACTGCGGCGCCTCAGCACTTTACAAATCAATTAGGCGGCGCAGTGGCGCTTCTAACCTAATTAATTTGCCAAAACAGCGCTTTTAAACCACAATTTGGGGGGTTTACTTTTGGCTAACTTTAACCAAACTTCTTAACACAGTCAAGGCAATTAAACAATATAATTAAATCCTCATTAATTATATTCCCAGCATATATTAATTAGTCTTCCCAGTTAACTAATCTGTTTGAAGACAAAAAGTCTTTACTTGACACAGTCAAGTCCATTTTGGCCCTATGATTAAATCCTCATTAATCATATTCAAGGGTATCAATTAATTAACCTTCCCAGTTAATAAATTGGTTTGAGACACCTAGTCTCATAATCTGAACCATTCAGATTATTCATTTTGGCCCTCAATTGGTACAGCCTAATTGATTCCTGGGTATCAATTAATATCCATGGTTAATTGGACAGTTTGAGAAACCTAGTCTCATAATCTGAATTGTTCAGATTATTCATTACAGCCCTCAATTAGTACAGCCTAATTGATTCTGGGTATTAATTATTACGCTGGAAAGTCTCTCCAAGGCCAATCCTATTGTTTTGAATTTCAACCTATGAAATTCATCACAATTCAGCCTCTTTGTGAAACCACAGCCCAATGTGACTTTAGTACAGTCACAAGTACAGGAGCACTGTAATAAAATTAGTCAAGAGGATATTTTCTGGTGGAGCTGACATTCCATAGGTGGCAGCAAGGATAAAAGTGTCCTGAATAACAAGCTCTATTGAGCTGTACCCAGACAAAATCCTTTTTTAATCTAGTAAATGTTGAATTTTGTCCAGCTTAATTATTATGTCACATGTGTTGTAAGCTTATGCTTTAATCCCAATCATTATAACAAGACTTAGTTAAACAATAGATTGAAGCCTCTTCTCCACAAACAGGACAGAGAACTCACAAAATTTATTGTATAGGGTACTTATTTTATTTTTTAGAGATATAGTTGTAAAGGCTTTTTCCATGGTTGGCGGGATGCCAGTCTTGCCAAAGCACCAAGAGGCCCCAAAGTCTCCAAAAACGACCACAATGTGAGGAAGGGCAGCAGAAAAACTGTAGATAAGGTCAGTTACCTTTTCTATAATTTTTTAGGACATGCAATATTGTGTACTCTGGCAGTGTCAGGACCATCATTTATGATGATTCCAACACTCATTCTTTGTATTTGGATTGCTCATCCAAGGGTCTTAGTCTTATATTAACTGTGGATCAAAAGCATGAGTCAAATTAGTCACTATAATTTGACAAGAGTGGGAACAACAACCTGTTAAATCCTCATAGTATGGATGAATCATCAATTTTATTAGGAACAAAAGTCTAACCCAAGAGCTTCTCCAAGCTTAGATAACATGTTACTATTGATTCATTCTCTTTTAATGGATTAGTTAGCACTCAAGATAGCTTTGAAATTGGCTTCTCCATCCAATCAGATAATTTAAATTGATTGGGTGACGTTGTTAACCTCTTGCTGAAGCAACCTGGCTCCAGAAACATTCAACTTCAGTATTGGAGATTGTTAAGTCTTATGAAACAATGAAAGATACTATTAATCAAATTGTCATACCTGTTAAGCTATCAAACCAGTTTGAGTAAGTTAAAGTCTTATTATCTCTTAAGAGTTGAAAAAAATGTTAAGTTATATACTGTTACTTGGTTTTAAAACAACCTGATATGTTTTAGTTCAAACTTCCTCTCTCAACATTCCTAATATTTAACTATATAAGCTTATGAGCTTTGCTTATTGCAATTACTCAATAAATAAAGACTTTAAACATATTAAAATACTTCATTTTTTGTAGGACTCTTGGAATCTTCATGAAACCACCTAATCTGTCCCCTTCTTGGAGAATTAGGTTCAAATGGATTATTCTAATCTTGTTATGTACCCTAGTACATTCAACTGTCCAAATGAAAACTTGCTCAGGTTCAGGGACTAGCACTGAATACTGTGACAATGGGAAGTGGGCTCCAGCTGTAACAGGGAAATGGTATACTGTATCCTTGTTCTCTTTGAACCCACCCACTTAACAAAAAACTCATTCTGTGTTCTCCAATCCTGTGCCCACTAGCCTTTTCTGTCTGCTTGCTTCTGTCTCCTTGCTTGCATATCTAGGCACCTATGAATTCTTGGGTTGTTTCAATCCCTTATTGAGAAGATACCAATATCTTGGGGAATTGATACACTTAGGCATGGTATCAGTGTTGTAAATGAACCAATGAGGATTCAGTACTTGGAATTGGGGAAGACAACAGTCCAATAGAAAGGACAGAATAATAAGAATAAGGTATTGTTTATTGTAGAATATTGTGATTAATATACTATATGGGGAAAGCCACAAGGCCACAGGGGTGGCACAGTGGTGGGTTCTATGTAAGGGTTGAAGCCAAGGAATAACTTGTGCGGGGATCAGCAAGTCAAATTGGTAGAGCTCCTAATTAGGATGAAGTACCCGCTATTTGATATTGCCATCAGATTAATCCATAACCTTAGATACATCAAGGGGCAGCTCAGCAAGCGCCTCCTGTGTATTGTAAGATACGTTAGCAGGCAAATCTGAAAACTTGGTTGCAACACCCCCTTGCCCCCTGCTTGTTGTCAGACACCAAGACCAGAGTCTGCAAAAGTCTGGGAAGGTCTGCACAAACTTTTTTGTGTGGGGATGGCACGGCAGGGGCGCAAGAAATCATGGTGAAGCTTCTTGGTATTCCCCTAGGCATCTTTGAGTTGATAGGTATGGTTGTCATAGACAGCGGCTATCTTGGAGGGCCCTAGGTGATTGGGTTCCAACTTGGCAGAATTGGGATTGAGGGTGTAGACGGGGTCACCTACAGTATACCTGTCTTTGAGGTGCTTTGTCCCTCCTTCAATTTGCTTGTGTTCAATTTCCTAAGCTTTGGCACTCCATTGGTCTAGGGTTGGGGTTGTTACTAGGGGAGGTTTTTTGGGAACTATGGATTGTAGCTTTCCCTGTTCAATCCCTGTCAGACTGTCAGATGTCCCAAAGGTCAAGCTGCTGGGGCTGAACCTGGTGCCTCTGTTAATTCTGGCTTGTAAGATGAGTAGGGAGGTGTTCAGGTGTGCGGTATTGGGATGCTCTTGTGAGAGCTTGGCAATCAGCTGGACCAACAAACCATTTAGGCACTCCATGCGCCCATTAGCATGGGGATGGTAGGATGTTGTGACTACTTGTTGGAGGGCATTCTTGGCGCAATATGCCTTCATGACATGCCCAACAAGTTTGGGGCCACCATCTGTGATGAGGTGTTTGGGCTGCCCAAAGCAGGCAACAATTTCCTTGCAAATAAAGCAGGTAATGGTGGTGGCAGTTTGGTTGGTGGTTGCCCAGGCCACAGGCCAGCAAGTGAAGTAGTCAATGGCAGTGATAATGTACTTCTTTCCCAGTCTGTATTTAGGGAGTGGCCCCACAATGTCAAAGGCCCACTGCTTGAAGGGTTCCATGGCCTTGATGGGCAGGACAGACTTGGGGGGTGCAGGTTTATACATGTTTTTCTTGCACAACACACATTTCTTGAGGAGGTCCAAGATGTCTTGGTGCATACAGGGCCACCAGGCCTTACGCTTCATGATTTAAAATAGGTTACAATCTCTGATGTGGCCCAAGGTGCAATGGTAGTTGTTGCGCTTTTTGCATTACAGCACCACAATTATTTGGGATTATAGGGCACAGAACATTTGCTTGAATACAGTTATATGTGAGGATATGAGTAGTATTGTATCAGAAGAGCCAGGATTGAATGGAACCAGGATTATTGTCTAGCCATGGCTTCTGATTGTGCAGAAGCACTTTAAGGATTAGGATAAGATCAACCAGATTAAAGATATATTTCAGAAAAGTCAAGATTAAAAACTTATCTTTATTGTAATTGATTCATTCTTCTTATACCTTCTGCAAAGGTTAATCCCTGGGCTGCTAGCAATTTCTTCTAGGACATTCTAAAATGTCCCTAATTTGGGTAATTATTGATCTAGGTTTGGCGCTTATTGCACGCCAACCAATAGAATGTATTCATCTTCACCCAGCACAGATGGTCCTTGCTGGTGTGGAATAATTTAGTACTTCATGATCACTTCCTACTTCTCTGGCATACTGAAAGCTTAATGCTTATTAATGTGATAAATATGGGAATTTAAGATTATGGGGAATCAAACCCAGCACCTTGGTGCTTGATGTAAAAGTAAAGCAGCCCCTTGGCACCTGCAATATTTGCCAGGCAGCGCTTACAATAATTTTCAGTTGGCACAGCAGCACTTGACGTAAAAGTGGTTTGGCGCCTAATCCAGTTGCTAGGCAGCGCCACAGCGCTTGTGTATTTTTAAGGTGGCGCAACGGCAAATCATGTATCACTTAAGTGCCACAGCAGCAAATATCATTGGCTAATTTAAGGTTCAGGTCAGCAGGCTACTGCTGATTCAATATGCATATGATTTATACTATCAATTCATGTTATTTGGTAGCTGCAATTTATATCTGCAAGTTCCGTCATAATTGGCATCATTGCTTGGTCAAAATTCCCAACAGTAGTGTAGTATGGTATCCCCTTGCTGTGGGTGGGAATATACAACATCTTTTCACCTGTCTCTTCCCAGAAGCAGAAGTTATCAGCATCAGTGATGAACTGCCTTTTGTTGTCCTTCAGCTTGAAAATAGTCATAGATTAAGACCTTAATAACAGGTGGCATTAGGACGTAGATAAAGCATGGCCAGTCTGGGTCTAACCGCTGTCTCCTGTGATAGACACTACATACAGCCTGGAGAGGGCGTCAGCTGTGACAAGTTTCTTCCCAGGTTTGAATTCATTGTACAGTTAATAGGGGGACAGGTACTCAACCCAGACTGCTTGAAATTGCATTAAGTGTGACTGAGTGTTGAAGTATTGAAGCAACTTGTGATCTGTCAGGACGCAGGGTGGAAAGGTGGCTCCCTCCAAGTAACAACACCATTTCTCAACGCAGTGCACAATTGCTGCTAACTCCTTGTCATGTATGATATAGTGTTGCTCTGAGTTAGTAAGCTTCCTGGGTTTTTAGACCACAGGGAGAAAAACACCTTTGTCAGTTTCACCCTTAGCACGCTCCCTATGGCTCTGTCAGAGGCATCAGTCTCAAGTTTTTACAGGGCAGTTCTAATTTGGAAATTGTAGTACAGGTGCAGTTGTAAGCTTCTGCTTTAACGTCTTGAAGGCTTGATATCTGGCAGGTGTCCAGCAGAAGCACAGCTTCATGTTTAAGAGCTTGGTGAGGGGTGCAATTAGTTCTCTGCAGTTGGGGATGAACTTTCACACATGGGCAACCATGCCCAAGAATTTACTCACCTGACCCACATTGATGGGGGTGGCATGCTTGTGATTGCTTTAATCTTAGAAGGATTGGGCTTTATCTCTTGGACAGAGATGGTGTGCCCAAGGAAAAAGAGCTCTAACCAGAAGAATTTACATTTGTAAAGCTTGACCTTCAGCTGGTTTTTACAAAGAGTTTCAAGGATAGCACAAAGATGTTGAAGATATGTGTTTTGATCTTGACTTAAGACAATAATGTTGTCAAGGTACACAACAACACATTTTCCAATTGAATCTTCAAAGGCTTTGTTCTTTAACATGGTAAAGATAGAGGGAGTGTTGGTCATTCCAAAGTTCATGACACAACACTCAAACAACCTGTAGCGTGTCTGGAAGGCAGATTTTGCCTTGTATCCTGGTGCAATGCAGACTTGGTTGTACCCTGCATTCAGATCAATCTTACTGGAGACCTTTGCACCTGAGAGTGTGTCAAGTAGGTTATCAATTAGCGGTAAGGGGTATTTTTTTGACTTTCACCTTGTTTAGGACACAGTAGTTGGTTACCAATTGAAGGGACCTGTACTTCTTAGCTACAAAGAAGACTGCAGACCTGTATGACAAGAGGGAGGGGCTGATGAACTCCTTGTTGAGCACGTTCACAAGGTATTGCCAGAGAGTCTTGTCTTCCTTGGGCGTCAAGCTATAAAGGGGATATGCCTTGGGTAGCAACCCTTGAGATTGAGCAGAATGCTGTATTTCTCTTGGAGGAGGCAACTGGTCTAAGGTTTCACTGAAGACGTCTTTGTACTCCTCAAGGAGAGTTACAAGTGCTGGTGGAGCTGTGATGGTCAAGGGGGGAGCCACAGTGGGTCCAGAGCAGATGACTTCAACTAAAAATTGATTAAAGTCCAGCTTTCCCCTCTTGAAATTGTTTGTACCAGTTTCTGTGAGTCTGAGAAATACAGTGTTGTGAAGTAGTTTGCTCATTTTGACAGGTAGATCCAGAAGCCCACCCCATTTTTGTTGAGGGTTATTACAGACATATCCTAGTCAGTATATGAGCGGTTGTGTTGGAGCAAGTCAAGACCAGCAATAATGTTGTGGCTGAGCCCTGCCATGATTGGCCCAGAAAGCTTAGCCTGGATGTTCCCCATTCTCACGGAGAAGGGTACCATCTCATGGGTGATTACCACTCTGCAGGAGTCAGCTACTTGTACTGCCTTGAATTGACTAGGCACTTGGTCTAGTTGTTGAGAGTCATCAAACACCTGGTCAACCATAGTGTGGTCAGCCACAGTTTCTAACAAAAGCTTGTGGGTGTTACCACAGAAACAGAAGGGGTAGGCCAAGCAGGTGATTTATTGGAGGAATGACATGCTTGTAGGATGAAAACTTCACTATGGACCTGGAATACATTGAGGGTCTCAACATTGGGCACATTGTAGTTGAAGGGATTTTTGGCAAGGAGAGATTGGGAGTTGGAGTCAAGCAGGGTTGCAGAACCTCTTGTATCTAAAACTCCCAGGATTTCCCAGGTCCTCAATCTGATCTAACTGGAGCTCCCCCTTACAGGAGTGCTTAGCCCAATTCTCCTGCTGATGGAATCAGCAGCAGACCACCTGATTGTGGGCACTGCCAGGTGCGGGAAAAAACTGAGGGGGTGTGTTGTTGGGTCTACAGAACCCCATCAAAGCTTGATTTTTGGCCTCCACAATAGCCTTATAGCAGTTGTCAATGGAGGTACAACGCCTCACAGGAACCCACTTGCGAATATGGGGCTTAAGTACATTGACTATAAGAGTGAGCAACATGGCGTTTCTGTCAGTGACATCTTCTGGGCAGAGGCAAGGGCTTGTTGCTAAGCCACAAGGTATTTGGGGAAAGATCCTGTTTGTTTGATGTCCAGGATGGGGTTCCCACTACAATGGGAGAAAAAGCTTCACTGTAACAGAATCTGGTGGTATCCCTAAATGTTGCCCACATGAATTCCTGGTCTTGGCTTGCCCAGTTGGTAAATCACACTGCAGCAGGCACTGTAAGGTGCCCAGATGCAGTGGCAAACCACATAGATTCAGGCACTTGGCAGATGCAGAGGCAGGTTTTTGTGTAATGAAGCCAGCCAACAATGTAAGCCCCTTTTATACCACCCACAAAAGACTTAAGCTGGAGATTTAACATGCGTTATGAGAGGTCCAATTGAGGAGGGGTGACACTTACGTTGCACTTCTCCAGGCAGAGGAAATTGTACAGACTTGTAAGCACCAGATGGTCTTGGTAAATAACATATCCTTTGGGGATGTCCCCCCTGGGAATCAGAAAGAAGGTTTCTTGGTGGGGAGTAGCCATACAGCTCATACTCCATCCTTTCTTGGGGGATTTTTCTTTTAGGTAGGTTGTCAACCTACCACTGCTGCCACTTTTGCAACTGAACCAATGAGGGTTCAGTACTTGAATTGGGGAAGACAGCATTCCAGTAGAAAAGACAAGAATTAATAGAATAAGGTATTGTTTATTGTAGAATATTGTGATTAATATACCATATGGGGAAAGCAACAAAGCCACAGGGGGTGGCATAGTGATGTGTTCCATATAAGGTTTGAATCCAAGGAATGAATTGTGTGGGGATCAGCAGATCAAATTGGTAACACTCCTAATTAGGAGATAATGTACACAATTTGATACTACCATTATGTTAATCCATGTCATTAGATACATCCTAGGGTGACTCATTGAGCGCTCCCTGTGTATTGTAAGATATGTTGGCAGGCAAGGAGGGGAACTTGGTTGCAACATCAGTGCCAATCAATTATATGATTACAGGCTTAAATCCTTCTGCATTAATCCATCATGTTGGGAAGCTGTTTCCAGAAGGGTGAGTTCCTGACAGGAAGGAAACAGAAACATACTTCTTCTTGTCCTCTCTTCATTTTAGTAAGTTGTAATATGGCATGGTGTTGACAAAGTCCCAGAAAAAGAAGGAAGAATAGCTTGCAGAAGTTAGAGACAGTGTATACTAGTTGAGGTGGATCTTTGGGACCGCAGCCAAAGCCCTGGCCCACCATTCAGTGTCATCTAGGTTTTGTTGGAGTTTTAGGAGTTGTTCTGACTTCATAGTGTAATTTTTTTCTATTTTTTTAATGTTTCAGATCAGATGCCTTTTTCAGTTCCAGCTGACACCCAATATGGGGGACACAGTTGCTGTAAAAGGTCTCCCACATGTGGCTTCAGGAATTGTTGTAGTGCGCCTATGTGCTTATCTAAATAAAAAAGTTAATATAATTTTATTTATTTGAAACTGTATTTTTTACCTTCTTCTATATATTTATCTGTTGCCCCCTTGACAGGGGCTGCTTCACAGGTCTTCATACTTGCAGGTTGCTGGTCATCTTATGTTGGTTTCTGTTTATTTTTTATTTTATTTTTTAGCTTCTTGAAAATCTCTAGATCTTTTGCCCATGCTTCTGCAGCTGCAAACCCTTGTGGCTTGAAATGAAGGTTGGCAAGAACTTTTTTTATAGATTTAGGATCCTGGTTGCAAGTTTGTCAGTTGTATTTGGTATCTTGCTCTTCACGGCCTTCACAACAAGTTTGTTCAGTTTGTCAACTTTTAACACCACCCCCTTGGGCATGTCCTTCACCTTTTGATTGACCTTGATCTTGGACACTGCCACATCCAGCTCTATGATCATTGCCTCCAATTCCACCATGTTTTCCTTGTGCTTATCCCAACACCTTTTATACCAATAAAAACATACAAATAAAATACATCTATTACTTTGCATCTATTTGAGATTTAATAAACATATCAATTAATATGATTATAAATTTTTTAAAGCTTCAAGTTATAATATTCAATTGATATTAATATTTTATTGTTTGTATATTCCAACCCATACCAGGTATCATGAATAACATGTTTTGTCCAAGTAAACATAATTTACTTTTAAATCAGTACATCAATTACAACCAAAAGTACACATTTATTCAAAAAGATAACCACTCTCATGGGTTATATGTAGATCATGTATTTCAACCCATTTTAGGTATCATAAACGGCATGTTTGTTCAAGTACATGTTTTTTCCAAGTGCAATATAATTTTTACTTAACTTGGTATACTAATTATGTTTGGAGTACAAATTTATCAAAAAGAAATAATCACACTCAGAGTTTATATGTAGACTATACAGTTCAGAGAGTATTTTTGATGATATAGTTTATTTTTTATCAAGTCCATTTAATTTTATCATAACTTTTATATTTTTGTAGCACTACAATAAAGTGAATATAAAAACTACAAGTGCTAAGGACCAGCCAATTGGGATGGGTGTTAATTTTTGCTGTCTTTGTGCTTGGCTCAGACCAGACACGCCTCAGTTATTGCACCCAATTTAACTTAGTGAAATAAGCCTGTTGTGTTTGGCTCCTGGGGACAACATCCAGGAGGACACAGCGGGAAATCTTTATAAAAAAATTTGAGGTTCAAAGATAGCTTTGGGTTAGCCTTCAGGGCAAAATTAAGGGCACATACCCTAATTTAATAGAATGCAAGATGTGAAAGTTGTTTTGGCAAAAAGGAAAGGAAAAAGCCTGAAGAATATTAAAGCCAACACAAATGTGGATAAACTTGTCTTTATTATGAGTAATGATTCTGCTTAAATAGTAGACAGGGGTCAATGATCACTCATTAGATAGACAGAGTGGCAGAAGGGGTCACATTGGGATGAGGTCATACCAGGATTAGTCAAGGGTAGGTATGATATTCTGGAATGGGTGGATATTGAACCAGACCTATTTTTGGAAGGGGAGGAATTCTAAAAACCAAAAGCAAAACCAACCAAATCTTCACATATATCATTATTCAAAGGCCATATTGAAATAGCATTAATGGCACAATTTCTGACATCTCCCCCTTCAAGATTGGACACAGGGAGTTGATATTTGCGGAGGAATTTGAAATGAACTCAAGCAAAGGGGCAGCCAGAGGACAGCAGCTTCACAGTATACTTGAAACCCTTCTTGTAGGTGACTTCACAAGGCCAAACCCAGAGGGAGTCTAGCTTATGAGCACAACCTCTAGTACAATTTTGATAATAGAGGACTAGGTCACCTACTTGGTACTCAGAGAGGGGGGCTCTGGAAGCATTAGAGGGCAAGAGTTCTAAGGCTTTCACCCTGTAAGCAGTAGAATAGGCTGTACTTGGATGTCAATGATACAATTAGTCAAGTCTTTGACATGAGCTTCAGGATTGGCAGAGACATCAACCTCAAAAAATGGGGGTCCCAAGATTGAGGGAGTAGTGGCTTCCCATCCATACATCATGGCAAATGGGGACTGGCCAGTCACTCAATGTCTGCTGAGTCTATATGAAAAGAGAGCAGCAGGAAGGAACATATCCCAGTTAGCAGCAGCATAGAGGGTGAGCTTCCTCATAATAAACACAAGGGTGGAATTTGCTTGCTCCATGGTCCTGTTGGTTGACGTGTTATACAGTGCAGAGAAGGATTGATGTGTGCCCATAGCTTCTAAAACGGTTGTTATGAGGCAAGCATTAAAGTTGGTGTCATTGTCAAAAAGCAGGACTTGAAGGCAACCATGACAGTAGAAGATACTTTGCAACAAGAAATCAACAGTGGTCTTGGCGGTTATATCCTTGGTTGCTCTGGATTCAACCCATTAGCTAAGGTGATCTACAGCTACCAAGATGAATTGACACCCAGACCTAGAATGAGGGAGAGGCCCAAAAGCATCAATACTCACAGTGTGGAAGGCATGCTTATGGGGGATGAGCTTTGAACTTATGCTGTGAAGTTTGGGGTCATTGGAGCTGACAAGAATGACAGGAGGCAAGGACATCAGAGATTAGGAGGTGCGTATTCTCCCATTAGAAGTTCTTGCACAACCAGTCATGAGTTTATGCTATGCCTCCATGTCCATTGTCAATGTGGGCTTGGAGAATGATGGCCACTCTCATGCTGGGACAGACATAGGGTAGATAAGTGTTGTTGACTCTCTTGAAGAGTTGTCTATCTCAAATCACAGTATCATTAGATAGGGCTTTCAGTGCCAAACAAATGTCTTCTGGCTCAGCGGTTCAGGAGTCAGGATACCCTATCAACTTGTATAGGTAATCAGTGTCAGTAGGATGGATAGCTAGTATAGGCATCCTTGACAAACCATCAGCATTCTGGTGTTGCGTACCAGGACAGTGTACTACACTGAAATCATATCCCTGCAGGCGTAAGGCCCAACAGGCTAGTTGATCTTCAGGCTCCTTTAATTGCTTCAGCCACTTACAGGATGAGTGGTCTGTAACTACCTTGAAGTGATTCCTGTAAATTTAGTGCCATAACTGCTTTCCTGCATGCAGTATAGCTAGGCATTCTTTTTCAGTGACACTATAGTTCTTCTCATGTTTGTTTAGGACTTGTGAAGAATAGGCCACAGGTTGGTTAATGCCTTCATTGTCAAGCTGGGCTAAGATGTCACTCACAGCTACTCTACTAGCAACAGTGTACAAGATGATCTCCTTATTGTAATCAGGATATAATAGGATGGGAGCCTCCTTGAGTTTGGCTTTCAGCGTTTCAAAGGACTGCTGTTGGCTATCAGTCCACTCAAAGGGTATGGTGCAAAGGAGCTGGACAAGAGGTTTGCTTAATTCAGCAAAATCAGGGATGAATTGCCAATAGTATCCCATCATACCAAGAAAGACTTGGACCTCTTGTAGGTTTGTGGGGGGCTGCATCTTGTCAATGGCTTCCACCTTATAACTCATAGGGTGTATCCCAGTTTGGGTGATATTGTGGCCCAAGAATTCAAGCTATTCCTTGAAGAAAGAACATTTAGAGGGTTTGAGTTTTAAGCCTGCCTCTTAAATTTTGATGAAGGCAGCTTTGAGGTGGTCCAAATGGTTAGTAAAGGTGGAGCTAAACACAGTAATATTGTCAAGGTATATGAGGACGCAAGAGAGTTTCAGATCTTATAAGATGGAGTCCATAGCACGTTGAAATGTAGCTGGGGTGTTGCAGAGTCTTTGGGGCATAGGAGTGGGTTTATAAAGACCTTCTGAAGTGATAAGCACAGCCTTCTCTCTATCTTCAGGAGAAAATTTGACCTTCCAGTATCCTGATACCAGATTCAAAGCAGAGAAAAACTTTTATCCCTCTAATTGTCTAAGAGCATTATCAATTCTAGGCAAAGGATAAGAGTCCTTTTTGGTGAGCAAGTTTAGGCGCAGTAATCCATCACAATGTGATGGCCTCCATCCTTCTTTTTTTAGGATCAATAATGAGGAGGCCTAAGGGCTCTAAGAGGGAGCTAGAAGTCCAGCATCTAAGAGCTGTTTAAGCTCCTTAGAGAATTGGGCATCTTCTACCCTGCTGCGGCAGTAAGGTTTGGCACAAAAGGGCGGATCATCACCCTATCTATCTGGTGGATAACCCCATTTCTAGTCCATAGTCCATGGTTCTAGTGGGAAAAGATATCTTTAAACTAGTCAAGAAGTTCCAGAACATCTTTTTGTTGAATAGGTGACAGTTGAGGGAAGTCTGTGGTGTTAAACAGGGAGAGAACCTGAGGGTCTTCTTCAGAAAAGTTGAAATCCCTAAACATTCCAAAGGGGTAGAGAGACACCACTTGCTCTGAACCTAATATGCAGCCATGCCCTACAACTTGGCCCCAAGATACCTGCATAGGCAGGGCAGTCAGGTTAGCCAACAACAGCTGCAAAGGCTCCTTATGAGTCCAGTCCAAAATCCCTGGGCATAACAAAGGCTCTTTACAGTTTAAGGAATCAGGTGAATATAGCGCCAGAAATGATTTTTAGGTAGTTTGTACAATATCTGGGAGTCTATAATCACTTGTGAGCCAGGTGGAATGGTGACAGCTGCAGGGGCAAGAAGAGGCACACTTTCCTCTGCAGGGCAGGAAGGAGGAGGGGGACATATATTGGAAGAATGAGTCCTATACTTGAGTGAGAAGATACCCGTGGGATACTCAAGCACACAAGTCTCAGGGTGTTTACCCGGGAGACACGGGGGTTCTTTAAAGATTAGAGGGATCTCATACTCTAAGAGTGATAGGTACTCATCTCAAAGGTTCACAATCCCTTTGTACTCTTGAAGAAATTGCGTACCAAACAGTAGATTGTAACTTTTGTTTTATAGAACAACAGCAGGGGATGTAATAAGAAGCTTCCCAAACCTCATTGGCAGGGCGGAGTAGGCACCAATGGCTCAGGTTTGGGCCATGTCAGCTAAATCATATAGCTGAGTGTAGTTTAGGTTGGGAGCCATCTTAAGATTTTCATTAACTTGGACAATACCATATTGACTGGAGAAACTGTATCCAGAATTGCCTTGATCTTAACCTTTTGGATCAATACTTTCACTTGGGTAGTATTTTTCCCAAAGTGGAGTAAGACAGCCAGAACGTCTTGTACAGCTTCCAAATCTTTCTCCCATTTGGTTAACATGTATTTTAAGGCAGAAATTCTTTATACACAGTCTGCAAGGGGAGAGATACAGGTACATTCTGAAAGAGAGCTTCTTCTAGCTCAGCAGCCTCTTCAGAGGAATCTACCAAGGAAGGGGGATGATGGGCCTAGACTAGGTAAGGGCAAGCCACTATGGCCTTGGCTTCATCTAAATGTGAGCAAGTTGTAGTTGTGGTTCTCCCTGAGCAAAGCTTGTAAGGGACAGAAACTGTCTCTGGGACTGCCAACACAGAGTAGCCATAACCATCAGACTAATTGCAGTCAGAATATTTTTGGTTCAAATCACTGGAGAGGTTATAGAACAAGTGAAGGATAGTTGGGCCAGCTGAGGGGGAAGATTCCTTGTCAGAAGGGGGATCAGGAGGAGACGGGGGAGATTGGTCAGCAGAGAGCGTCTCTGCCTCTATGCTGACCTCACTTTTCCTGCCTGTTCCTTTGGGTCACAACCCTCTACCCAAGGGTTTTTACAGGTACGTGAGTGGTGTCCTATTAGATCACAGTTATGACATCCTTGTCTCTTAGAATTCTTACTTGAGCCTAGGGTCATAACGTGTAGAGTACAGGAGGTGGTTCCTGCATTGTTGGCCTTATTTTTACGCACCACAGTACCCCATGGTTCAAATGCATGTCCTGCAAGAGGGTATTGATACTCTTCATTGAAGTAAGGGAAGCTTTATGGGCCATGAAGTGCAGACATAGGAGTTGGGCTACCTTTAAATTGTTTGAACATGCTGTTTACGCTTCCCGGGGAGTTAGCTGACAACTGGTGATTAACTGTTGTCCTTCAATATAGAAGCAGTCAGCAAACTCAGCCAGGGTCTCTTTGGGCTTGAAGGCAATGTGCATAAATGCATCCTTCTTGACTTCCACACTGAGATCTCCTCTAAATCCTCAATTAAGAGGCGCTTCATGTTCTCCCAAGTGACAATAGAAGGGAGTTTGGGGACCACAACTTCTTGGCACGTGGGGTGCAGACAGGTAAGAATATGTTCCTTTTTAAGTTCATCGGTGGCCCTACACATTACATTCTTGTAAATTTTCAGAAAGGCAGCAATGATAGAGGTTTTAGGGTCAAATATCTGTTTGAATGAAGACTTATAATTGGGGTCAATGGACAATGAGGTAGATTGGCTATTATCACCTGGGTTGAGGATGTTAATGTGGGGATTGCCCTCAAAATCAGATTCAGCAGCAGGTTATCTAGCCCAGAGAAGTCAAAGGCTCTCCTCTAGGGTGTCCAAAGTAGAGCTGATTTGCCCACTAATATCTCTAGCAGTAGTGGCAGCAGCTCCAAATTCATCAATATTAATCTGTTGCACCAATAGGGTGCCAGCAATCCCATTGAGGCAAGTGGTCAGGGAAGTGGTTTTAGCAACCAAAGGGATAACCTGTCCATTCATTGTCTTGGTCAAGTGAGAGAGGTTTTGTACCTCTCTTTCTAATGTGTCCTGCCTATCAGCAACATCATTTGTTACTTCCGCTAGCTGATCCAAGGTGAGAGTGCAGTTGACCCGGGGTTGGCCTTTCAAGCCAGGGCAAAAACCATGATTGCCATGAGTGGGAGTACTATTGTCCTCAGTTTCTTCTTCACCTTCAGACTTAGAGGGCAAATTATCAGGATTAGAGAGGCGTTGTCTCAAGTCCTCAATTTCTCCTTGCAAGGTAGCTACTTGGTTGGTGAGTTTTGTATCTTCAGCTATCAGTTGGTTGATAACTACTAACTCTTAACTTGACTACAACCTTATGTGTTACTAAAGATTAAGCTAAGATAAATCTTTCAGCTTAATGTGTATAATAAGTATAAGTTTATGTAATTCAATCTTTATTTAAACAATCAGGGAGTGAGTTATATAGTAAAGGAGGGGATTAATGAGAGTCAATAGAACGCCAGAATCATCTAGTTACAGCCCAATTCCCTATATTGCTTAGACCAATATCAAACTAATGATTGGATGATCATTAGTAATATGAACTTGGAATACAACCTAGTTGATTGTTTGGACTAGTTACATCCAGGGCAAGAGTACCATTGCCCTTTGGTTCACTGAGCTTAATGGATTAATGCGTGAATATAGTGACAGCTAGTTTATAATCAATCACTTCACAGAATTTCCCCCCACTAAACTAGATACTACTGTAAAAGTCTTTTAACTTCCTTAAGTATGGTAAACCCCCCAAAAAGGAATAGAAAGCCAGTTGTACAATACATCAATGTTCCAGAACAGAGAATCAATAGGACCCAAAGGGGAATACCCAAAATTCTGGTTGGGAACATACATATGTACTCACCTGCTCTAGCCTTAGAAGAAGCTGAATTCACCAAGATCTTAGGCAGCAAAATAGACACAGCTTTCTATAGTTTTTCCAATACTGTCTATTATAAACCAAGTACGTTTTTGAGTAAGTTGGTAGGGCAAGACTCTGGTATGCCTACATCTATCCAGCTTTCCACAATTGCAAAGAAGAGGAGCTGTAGTAAGAAGAGTAAAGCTACTACAACCATTCCAACTGATAAGACCAATGAACCTGTACCAAGCTTAACCAATCTTCTCCAAAATTTGAACAAAGGTGAGGTGAGCTCTACTTCTGTAGTGGTCCAAGAAGATAGTCAAGGTTCCTACATTGAAATGTTTGCCTATCTTTGTTGGGAGAGGATTCCCATTCTACAATTCCATGACCCAGTAGTTATGTGGTCCACCCTTATGCTAGCTCTAGAAAATCCTTATGTGATCTCCACAAAAAGACTTGAAGAAGGAAATAACATTCATTGAAAATTTCCATGGTGAAACTGATAATGTATGCACAGTTGTGCCACAGGACTTATCCTTCAATTGGATATACTTGACAGACAATCAGATCTCTCGTGCTCTCAAACTTCTTGAGCTGGTTTTTGCAGTGTGGTCCAATCCTTGCTCTGCTGTTGGCCCAGTGCCCTTATGGCATGGTTCAGATAGTCAAAAATATTGATTCCAATGATCTATGAGTACTATTCTAGAACTCCTTAGTTATAGTTGCGCAGGAAGTGACAATCCATGGCATTGGTAGGAAACTTGGTGCTCAGCGGCTCTAAGGTTGTTTATCACCAGAGAATGCACCACATGCCCAAATATATTGAATGGCTGTTGGGAGTCATGTAATCAGTAGGAGGAAAAACACTCAAGGAATATACCCAGCAAGAAAGTCTTCTCTGGGAATGCATCTTAGTTGGACTTGCTTTTCCTTATTCCATTGGCGTGAACCGTGTCAATTTCCTTCCCATCAATGATTCTCCTTTTCTTCCATTTGCATTCTGTTGGCTACCTAATTTCTGGATAATCTATGCAGCCATTGCTAAAGTCCTCATCCAGTTGCGCCTGGGTTTAGAGGCAATAGTATCTCAATAAAGAGCCAATTGCCTAAACCACACTAATCCTTCTTACTATAAGCTTTATTTCTTCTTGATGCAAACAGGATAATAACCCATGGACTACTTTCATTAGGTTTTTCTCTTTCCAAATTGTTATCCATAATTGGGGTTTATGCTTGATCACTTAGAGCCTTGCACATGTACTGCACATGGACTCATGTGATAAGTTAGCCAGCTTCCAAATCCTTGAGAGTGTAGCTATCTACTCTCACTTTCTGGACTACCTTAACCAGACCTTGCCATAGTGAGGCAAGATTACTTTTGCAACCATACCCTTAGTTGCTGTAAAAGTATACCAAACTTCCTATTTTGTATGCAGGGAGAGCCAGCTGAGTTTTTATTGCACAATCAATATCTTTCTCCTTTGTTGCTAAATTGGTAGAGTATGCCTCAGACTGTGACTTAATTAGTGTCTGTGCTAGTCTCTTCAAATAAGCATTGGGGGTGAAGGGATCATTGGTTTTAACTAAACTGTAGAGATGTGGCAGGAGACTTGGTTGTTAACCATAAAGAAGCTGGAAAGGGCTTTTTCCCGTAGCCCTGTGGAATCCTATATTGTACGCAAAGGTAGCTGTCAGAAGATATGTATCCCATTCCGTTTTGTGCTGATGGCTAAGCTTCCTTAAGATTTGTACAAGACTTTCATTTATTCTCTCTACCATTCCATTTGTTTAGGATGATATGGTGTTGACAGGGTACCACAAATACCCATAAGCTTTTTCAGCCTGGGTATCATGTATCCTGTGAAGTTTGTCCCATTATCTGTTAGCAATGTTTGTGGGCAGCCATGTTTGTAGAGTATGTTCTCTAGAATGAACTTGGCTGTGGTAAGCGCTGATTGGTTAGGAATTGCTTTTTTTCTACCCATTTTGTAAGCTGATTCACTGCTACAATTATGAACTTTTTCTTACTAGCAGTCAGTGGGAGGGGACCTTCTACGTCTATAGCAACAGTATGAAACGCAAAGCCAGGTCAAATTAGCCAGTGCTGGTAGCGCAAGACCTTTGGTTGCTCTATTGTACAGTCATGACAAGCGGCCAGGGTTTCTGCTACATCCAAAGCATACCTTCCCAGTAGCAGTGCTGCTGTAGGAGGTTAAGGGTTTTATGGATACTGCCATGGCCCACAGTACAATGTGCTGATACCATTGTGTCTGTACTTAAGGATGGGAAAATGTATGGTAGCCACCTCCCTTTATACAACTTAAAAAGCTGATTATCCTTGACACAGATGTCCACTGCAAGAGACTTTAGAATTTTCTGAATCTCAAGCAGCTTCTCCCCCACATAGAAGGTTCAGCATCAGCTTGTTGTAAAGTTTGTCTGCTGCTGAGGAAACCAAGGCTATGGCAGAAAGGTGTGAAAGGCAATCTGCATTCTGATGCATAACTCCAGCGCAATGGATTATTTTGTAGTCATAAGCTTGTAGCTTAATAGCCCATTGTGCCAGGCGTCCTTCAGGATCCTTCAGAGTTTTTAACCATTTAAGTGAGGAATGATTAGTTACCACCGTAAATGTACTCTGTGGAGGTATACTCTAAATTGTTGACAGGCATAAATGACTGCTAGGCATTCCCTCTTGGTAACCGTGTAATTTCTTTTGTGACTATTGAGTGTGTGAAAACAATAACCTACAGGATGATCTTGATCATTGTTGTCCAGCTGAGAAAGAACAGCACAAATTGCTGTCAAACTGGCATCTGTGTGTACAATGAAGGGGCACTCAAAATTAGGATAGGAGAGTACTGGCTCTATCACTAGGGTAGTCTTCAAGTCCTTAAAGGCTTTCTGGCATCCTTCTGTCCATGAGAACTCAACGTTGTTTTTCAACAAGTGAAATAGTGGTCCTCCTAGACCTGCAAAGTTTGGTATAAACTGTCTATAATAACCAATCATTCCTAAAAACACATAACCATCTATCTTGTTGGAAGGTGTTTGCATGTGCGTGATAGCTTCAATCTTAGCAGGAACAGGCCGTAAGCTGTCTTTGCTGATGATATAACCAAGGAATTCCAAATGCTCCTTAAAAAAGTTACACTTCCTTGGTTTTAGCTTAAGATTGGCAGCAATAAGACATTGAAACACGGCCTCCAAATGGTCCAAGTGTTGACTGAAAGTTTGTGAAAAGACGTTAATGTTGTCAAGGTAAACCAGAACACAAGTCAACTTGAGATCTCCCATCACAGAGTCCATGGCTCTTTGGAAAGTTGTGGGAGCATTTGCAAGTCCCTGTGGCATCCTAGTGGACTGAAAAAGCCCTTGCTCTGTAATGATGGCACATTTTTTCTGATCTGCTACTGGAAGGTCAATCTTCCAGTATCCAATGTACAGATCCATTGTGCTGAAGTACTTTGCGCCACCCAGATTGTCCAATGTGTTGTCTATACAAGACAGTGGATAAGAGTCTTTTTTAGTGACGGAATTCAATTTTTGGTAGTCCATTACTACGCAATTTGACCCGTCTTTTTTCTTTACAATCAACAGTGGTGAAGACCAAGGACTCTTGCTAGGTACCACAAGGCCAGATGCAAGTAGCTTCTGTAGCTCTTTGTTGACAATAGCTTGGTTGACCAGGCTGTGTCTTATTGGCCTGGAGCGTATAGGGGTAGTATCTTGTGTATCCAATACATGTTCAACCCCAAGAGCTTTCTCTAGGTCTTGGTCATTTTCTGCAAAGACATCCTTATATTTCTCAAAAAGCCAAATAGCTTGGTCCTTCTGACCTTCTGTTAGTACATTTAAAGAATTGTGTGGGATACACAACAGAACACTTGGTTGGTTGCATGATAGCGCAAATTCACTAAACTTGCTGAAAGGAGTGACATTCATAAGGCTAGAGTTTTCTTCCAACTTCATGCAGCCCAGCAGTTGGTGTTTCTTCACCTTCTGTGATTTATCAGAAAGGTTCCCTAAGAGTACCAGAGTCTCTTCCAATGATGGCATGACAATACCAGGTAGGATACAAGGTTCCAGTTGCAAACCAGTATGGAGTCCAGATACTTCACCATGCAGACCTTTAGGGAAGCTGAGGCTTAGACCTGTATTATTTATAACTTGAGACCCAGTTGGGATGGAGAATTCACTAGAAGAGTATAAGGAATCCATTTATACTCTTTAGTGGCCAGAGGAAGAACCTTGATTTTGCACTGACGCAAGGTGTACGCTACTGGCATATCTCCATCAGCATATTCCATGTTAATATCATGGATTTTCTTTGTTGGGAGATCCCTTGGTCTGTCACTGTGATAAAACATTGGTACCAAGTGACCTAGAATGCTGAAAGTACTATTCTGATGGTTGATGATAATCCTGTAGGTTGCCATGAAGCTTGTTCCAATCAAGATATCATAGCTTTTGTTGCGCAACACTATTGCCAGGGCTGTTACCACCAATTTACCAAAACAAAGCGGTAAGGATAAATAGGCTCCCAAAGCCTTTGTTTTGTCAGGTCCTGCAGTACCAAATTCCTCATTATAATCTAGGTCAGGCGCAAGTTTCAGCTTCTTTACTAGCCTGGTTGATAAAATATTCCACGGGGCTTCAAAGTCCAGATTTGCTCTTACCCAAAGCTTATGAACCACCAGTTCAATGTATGTGCAGTTATGTTGTTCCCCATAACAAGGAGAGGCAATTTTTGGTAACCTTGTGAATGTCTAAACCCTTAAACTGAGCAAGAAAAAACTCTAGCGCAGTTGTTAGATTGGGCTTCAGTGATTTTAAGGTATCCAGATTTGTAGAGACTTGTACCAAACTTAATAGTTGAGACAACTTTTTAACACTGTTGCTCTTATGGGGGACCTTGGTGTATGGCATGGAAAGTTGTTCACCGTAGGGTATAGAGATGGCGTCAACAGCTTCTTTGGAAGGTATAATTTCCATACGGATTGCTTGCTTCCTTGTGACTGTGTTGACAGCTAAAACTCTATGGAGCAAGTCTTTGTTTATTTCTTCTATATCAGGCAAGTATCTCTCAGGGCAGGCTTCTTGATCCAGCAGGCCAAGGCTGAAATCAGGAATGTCAGGGTTTGGGTCAATAGGTAGAGAGGATCAGGAACTACTAGCAGTCAGGGTTTTCTCCTCCACCTGACTGCTTAGCAGTTTTTTGACTCATCACCATCTTCTTCTCTGTCCTCATCTTCTTTATTATCATATAGCTTATCTTCCATGCTGTCTTCCTGTTTCAGGTGGCAGACATTAGCCTTGGGTTGCTTGCAGTTCCAATAAAGATGTCCTAATTGTCCACACTTGTAGCATGTGCGGGTGTTTGCTGTGTTGTTAACTGGAGGAGTAGCTACAATTGTTGGTTTCTTTGGAGAGTCCCTATCCCAAGTCTTGCCCTTGGAATATTTAGAATAAGACAAAGTGGCTTTATTATAGTCAGGAAAGGGAACTTCAAACTGCTCCTTAAAAGGCCCCAAGTGGCGCATGAGTTCAGGGACCGTTCTTGCACCATATAATTCAGATTTGAGCGCAATAGAAAGCTCTCTATTGGGACGTATGTAGTTAAGAAGTGCTCCTTTTATGTCAACAAAAGTGGCGGCTCCCATAGAGACTAGGGTCAGTGCTTTCAAATAGAATCTCTCTGAGAAATCCTTTAGGCTTTCCCCCTTCTTTATCTTCCCTTCTGTAAACTCCATTTTTTGGCAAAATAGAGCCTCTTTGCTGCCAAACTCTGCAATAAGGGCCCTGGATAAAGTTCTTGTAAGTCCAGACTTGTTCCAGAAGTCTTGGCATTATTATTGTTTGGGTTTACAAATCCAAGCAATTAAAAATGATTGCATTCTTCATGACATCATCCACACCATACATAGAGTTATTGTATAGCCGGAGAAACATATGGACATTGGCCTTTTTGTCAATATTTTGACAAGTTTGTTGGCTTGAAGTTCTGGATCACAGAAGAAGTGATAAAATTAAGGCTTCTTCTAGGAGGAAGTGAGGTATTTCTCTGGTTTGAGGCGCAGAATTGCGCTTCAGAAGCCACATCTCTGGTGTTGTTGCTAGTCCTGGAAGTTGAAGCAGCAGTACCAGGAAGAGGTGTTTCACTGCTATCCAGAACTGGTTCCGCTACATAGACTTTCCTCATTGTACGGCCTATGTTGTCTTCATTGCTCTCATAGCTATGAAAGGAGCAACAGTCTTCTGACATTGCCTGGCTGGCAGTAGACAAGACACTTTGAATTCTTCTTGTGGTTGTTTGTCCTGGATCAGAAACAATCTGATTGGAAAAACTGAAGTAGTATCTCTAATTGTCCTTGTAGATGTAGAATATTGCTATGTTGCAATTGTACTTCTTGGGCCAGGTCCTTTATTTTTCAATTTGCTATGTATAGTTTGTTCTCAAGGCTCTCCATACATGATTTCTGGTTTCCAAACAAAATCATTGTTCTTTTCTGCATAGCCTGATGGCTATTATTTAATCTTTCCAGTTCATGACATTCTTCTGTGCGGTTGTGGTTGTGGTCAATCATTTTAACAAGCTTGGGAAGCTCTACATTAAAAATGGTTGCAGTCAGAGAGGGATTGACAAAGGCCCTTGTCAATCTCACTGACGTGTTCATATAGCTCCTCCATGTCCCGTTGGATAAAGGCAGTAGCTTCCTTGTTGTCTTCCAACTCAACCCTATCCTTGATCATTCCTATAGAGCAGCGGAGCGGCTTGACCTTGCTACATAGGTAGCAAAAGGTGGCTTCTGCCCCTTTTACGTGGTGAGTTACTGTGTCTAGCCAATTATTATCCAACCCTTTGTATTCAAGCATGGTCTCAACCATTGTGATCACATAGTTTGTCAGGCGTTCCTCCAGCTGTGTCAACCAATTTGCAGTAAAGTTTTGGTGGATTGCCAAGCTTTTCAGTTGGTGACTGATATTGGCCATAGAGTTTGTGGGTTTTTCATACAGGCAACAGAGAAAATCCTGCTGATTGTTTATCAAATTTCCTTGATGCAAGATCAGGGAAAGTTGATAACCCAAGTGAGTACAGTTGTGGTAAATGGCAGGATATGCAAAACTATGGATTTACTCCTTGGCTTGTTTAGTTGTTTTCATCTGTAATCAAAGCTGATTGGGAGTTATTCCTGTGAAATTGCAGATTTTCTCTTTAGCTGTAGTGCCATAGGATGGCAGTACAGCAAGCTTCTTGTGGGCTTCCCCATTTTGGTACGCACCACAGTCCATACTGCTAATGACTTGCTCCAGTTGTTGCTGGGTAGGCTCTGCGTTTCTGTCTACCTCAAGTGGCACTGGGACATCAAGGTGTAGAGAGGACTGATCCTCTATTAGACAGGGATGCTGTACGTCAGTCATGAACTGACCAAAAGCCATGAATTTGTTAGGAAGACCATCCCTTGTTCCAGCAAGGCAATTGATCTCCTAGAAAAGCCCATCAGGGTGGTCTTGGAGGTGACAAAGGAAGGCATGGAGAAGATTATCTCTATCACCTCCCCACACAAAAGACAAGTCTTCAGCAGGGCACCGAGTACCATTGGACAGATGCATGCTAGAGTGAGCACCAAATGTTGTATCTTCAGCTATTGGTTGGTTGATAGCTACTAACACTTAACTTGACTACAACCTTATGTGTTAATAAAGATTAAGCTAAGATAAATCTTTCAGCCTAATGCCGAAAATAAGTATAAGTTTATGTAATTCAATCTTTATTTAATCAATCAGGGAGTGAGTTATATAGTAAATGAGGGGATTAATGAGAGTCAATGGAACACCAGGATCCTCTTGTTACAGCCCAATTCCCTCTATTGATTAGCCCAATATCAAACTAATGATTGGATGATCATTAGTAATATAAACTTGGAATACAACCTAGTTGATTGTTTGGACTAGTTATATCCAGGGCAAGAGTACCATTGCCCTTTGGTTCACTGAGCTTAATGGATTAATGCGTGAATATAGTGACAGCTAGTTTATAACCAATCACTTCACAACAGTGAGCAAGGCAAATAAAGGGTCAGGAATAGTTTCTGCTGAAGGAGGGTTTGGAACAGAAGATTGACGTCAAGTAGAGCTTTGATCTCAGCTATGTCTTCCCATACCTTGGCTTCAAATTCAGACAGAACCTCAATGGGAGAAGCGTGAGGTGTCACCTCAATGGACGCTACTCTATCATCCACGTAATTTTGTACTTGATACAGAGTATTGTCTAGTGCAGCCTTATACAGTCCATATTGGTGTTGTAGGTGTCAGCCCAAGGTATTAATGTGAGTCCCAACCAGTTTGATCTGGGAATTAATATGCTCCAAAAATTAGTTGGGTTTGGCAACTGGAGTATCAAAGTCCTGACAATGCTTTAGAAGAGCAGCCTTGATTTGACCATGCCATGTTTCTTGATGCCCATCTAATTTGCACAGTTGATCCTTGATATATCCAGGGGGCAAGAAGCAAAGAGAATTCAGTGATGAGTTTAGTTACTTCTGGGAGGCTAGCAAGTCACGCTGGTTATCCAAAATACACGCAAAGAGGCTGTGGGACCATTCTTGATATGCCATATTTTGAGCATGGTTGTTTGAGACAGCAGTGGCTACAGCATTTTGAAGCTGGTTCCAGGATCCTAATACAAGTTGATGGTTAACCAGGGTGAGTTGGATAAACTGGTTGACTAACATGCCAATAGTATCCATAGACTCCATCAGCAGGGGGGAGACCAAAGTCCAAGAGGAAGGAGTACAGGTCTTTGGAAGCGTACCTGGGACAGAGAACAGGGATAGTGTACATTGTCACAGTGCCTGAGTGAAGGAGAGAGCAGGCGGCAGCACAAGCTTTCTTGATGTTGAGAGAGAAAGCTGGAAGGGGGCCCACGCAGGCCCAGAAGACAGCACCAGTACCATAGGAGTTGAGGGGGCATTGGTGATATCTTCTTCTAAAGGAGGACTAGAAAATTTAGGTTTTTTAAGTACTTCAGAAACAAAGGAAGAAGTACCAGAGAATGCACATGGGAAAAGGATAAAAAAGGGGCTTTTTGCCCCTGTAGTGAGCAACATTTTGTTGTGTTTGGCTTGGGGACAATATCCAGGAGGACACGGCAGGAAATTTTTATAACAAATGATTTGAGGTTAGAAGCTAGCCTTGGGTTAGCCTTCAGGGCAAAATTAAGGGCACATATCTTAAAATCGTGGAATACAAGATGAGGAATTCCTTTTGGCAAAAAGGAAAGGAAAAAGCTTAGGGAATATTAAAGCTAATGCAAATGTGGATAAACTTGTCTTTATTAGGAGTAATGATTCTACTTAAATAGTAGACAAGAGTCAATGATCACTCATTAGGTAGACAGAGTGGCAGAGGGGACACATTGGGTGAGGTCATACCAGGATCAGACAAAGACAGGTACAATGTTCTGGAATGGGTGGATATTGGATCAGACCTATTTACAGAAGGCAAGGAATTTCCAAAGTTGAAAGTAAAACTGACCAAATCTTTGCACATATCATTATTCAAAGGCCATATCAAAATAGCATTTATGGCACAATTTCCAACAAAGCCTATTGAAAATAAGACAATTCTTTGTTTGCAAATTGGCATGCCAGCTTGTGGTCAATCTAGCACCAGAGAAGCCAGTGTTTGGATTCTAGATTATCCACAAGTCAGTGTGCCAATTTGCAAACAAAGACATGTCTTATTTCCAACAGGCTTATTTCACTAAGTTAAACTGGGTGCAATAACTGAGGTGTGTCTGTTCTGATCCAAGCACAAAGACAGCAAAAATTAACACTCATTTTGATTGGCTGGTCTGCACATTAATTTTTAAACCTTTTGAGATAAAAAAATCTCAGTCTAAAAATGAATTCAACTCAGCCTTAAAGTGAAATCAAAGTGGATTAAAATCTATTGTAATTTAATATAAAGTTCTTGATTTTAAATTTTGTTTAGACTGGGATTTTTTGTTTATCTCAACAGGTTTGAAAATTACTGTAGCACTTGTAGTTTTTTAAATTCACTTTATTGTAGTGTTACAAAAATATTAAAGTTATAATAGAATTAAATGGAATTAATAAATATTAAATCAGCTGAATTTATCTTGCAGCATTATTAAAATCAATTGTCAGGAATTTATACTGACTTTGTTCTACCTTGTTTATCTTGGCAGCATGCCAAGCCAATAATTGTAGAAGCTTCTGATATATTACTAGCAGGCTTAAATCTGAGAAGCATTCATAAAGTAAATTCAGATCACCTATTGCAAGAACAACCAAGAATATCATAGACCTCTAATTATGACTGATTCCCAATTGGCTAGAGTTATTACAGAACACTCTAGCAAACTGCCAGGTTAGTGATCATGTGTTGCAACTGAACCAATGAGGATTCAGTATTTGATTTTGGGGAAGACAGCAGTTCAATAGAAAGGACAGGAATAATAAGAATAATGTATTGTTTATTAAAGAATATTATGGTTAATATACTATATGGGGAAATCCACACAGCCACAAGGGGGTAACATGGTGGCATGTAAGGATTAGAGCCAAGGAATAATTTGCGCAGGATCAGCAGGTCAAATTGGTAGCACTCCTAATTAGGAGAAAGTTCCTACAATTTGATATTGCCATTAGATTATCCCATGTTGTTAGATACATCAAAGGGCAACTCATTAAGTGTCTCCTGTATATTGTAAGATACATTGGCAGGCAATTTTGGAAACTTGGTTGCAATACATGGGTTTCTCTGAGGATCTTGAAGAGGTGTAATCAATTCTCACCGGCAACTTGCTGATATAACTGAAAATTCCTGCTAGAAAGGTTGCTTAGGAATGACAAACTATGCACTAAAAATAGAGTCATTAATTAGCACGGCCACTACCAGCACATCATGGATTATGCATGACTATATGGCAACAAGTACCCAGCATAGTGTATTATGATATTGAGTCCCATGTCATTACATAGATGCCTGACTCTGGGGGTTGATGCTAGCAGTCTGGGGATGAAAAGACTGACCAAGCAAGAGTTAGAAGCGCCAGATGATATTATCCTGGCAAGAGAGTGCAAGCTCTATAAAATCCCTTCCATTGGACTAATGGAAGGAAGACAAAAATAAGAAGCTCCTACTATAGAACGTTTTCACAGTACAATAATAAATCCAAGTTTAAAGACCTTAGTCAGTTCTTGAAGACCTCAGCAAGCTGCCAGCTTAGAAAGCTGCTTGCTAGTTGCCTCCCTTGGACATTACCAGCTTTTGCACTTCCAAGGAATCCACAGACGTCACAGTAACGCTTTTTGTCATACAAGAATTCTATCAACATAATGACTAAGATACCCAATCACTTAATAAAGCAAATCTATATCAGACCACCAGGTCTGATAGCAGAACCAAAAGTTCTGACATTGGTGCTCACTTACAAAATGAGCTACTTGAGCTGTCTGTTGTTGGAAAGTCTTTGCCCCACCACCCCAGCTTTGTTGATAAGTATGGGGGGCTACATGGAGACCAGCAATGCAGAAAGGGATGCATCCCTCTGCTTGGAAATTGCTCCTTAACAAGTTCCAGAAGTACCACTGGACAATATAAATCTAGATATCACTGGCACAACAGTACAACACAAACCACAAAACTACACCATAGAGGACGTGTAGTAACTAATGGACGCCTTAATGCAAGACTACAAATCCACCAGTGACAACCAACAGGATAGCAATTATACCCTGTTTAATACTGCAAGATCCTAAAAGCATTTGTGGTCCACCTTTAGAAGCTATCAGGAGGCCAGTAGAACTCAGCTTGGCCTGCTTCTGAAGAGAGAAGGGATTGACAGAATATCCAATATTCTGTCATGCTTTGTACACCCCACTATCAAGCACGTGCAGCGCTTGGTGGCCCGCCAAAACTTCAACTTTGAGGAAATGGGACGCTTTAGAATTGAGATCCAGCATGTCACGCCACCCTGGTACACCAACTAAACTCTAGCTTCTACACTGTTCAATAAGCCATGGGAATTATAAACAAAGATGCCTCTTCTTCACACTATTGTGTGGAAAAAATAGCTTTGCAGTTTAACTGCCAGGTGGTACAAGTGGTAGTAGGAATTCTTGATTACCAAGGCCTGACCCAACAATGGGAATCAGATGTAACCCGTCATAGCGTCAACTTGGCTGAGAAGTTTTGTTCCTTGGCCCGCCAGTCCAGCTTAGATGAGTTAATGGATTGCCAGAACATTTTCACAGCATGGCACAGAGAACAGTGTCTACTACAAGGAGCGCCAGAACAAGATCATCTCCTGGGTCAATAAGCTGGTTGAAAAGGTGAACAAGATGGAGGGGAAGACAACATCTACTGATGACTTCACTTCTTCTGACCCAATCCAAGACCAGTACACATGCTGCCTTGACCACAGGCTTATACCAATAATAAGCACAATTTATGAGAAGCCCTGGAGACCGTCCGCGCACCAACCAATCAATTATACCAGGACTTGGAGGATAATTGCGCACAGATTGCCACTCTCAAACACAAACTGGACGCTTACAGAAAAAGTTTAGATCTGTTAGCCTCCACTAATCTGCTCATGGAAGGAAATCATATCAGTCTTTTGGAGCAGGTACAATCTATCAACCCTGCCAGGAAGGACTTTAAGGCCAACACCTCCACAAAACTCAACAGATTAGAACAGGCAATGGTATTCAATAACAGCTTGTCTTTAGAGGATAAGCAGAGCCCTGTTCCAAACTCCTCTCCTGAGGAGCGTAAAGCGTCACCTCCTGAGTTCTTTGACCTTACCTTGGAGCATGGTACCAATGACAGTAGAGGTCCCCACCGCGTTCCCATAGGAGTGGCCAGCCTACCACCTCTCATGCCACTCACTGGTCTCCACCCCATCAAACCAGTAGTAGAAACCCGTGAAGAAACAACCATCCCCAATCACAAGTTCAAGCCCTTGAACTTGCCAACTTTTAGCCAAAAAGGTAAAATCAAGACCTTTATTTACCTCTTAAAAATGTTGATGTGTGGAGCCTTTGACCACATGAAGGCTACCGCCCTGATCAATGCTCAGGACCCTGCCATTTTGGATGTGATCATGCCTCAACACCTGGCAGAAGAATGGTCTTACAAGGATGCAAAGGTTGCTGTGATTGAGGAATTTGGTATAAAGACCAATTTGCATGTCAAAAAGGCTGGGCTCAGCAACATTGCTTTCAAGAAATATGAGAGTGTTCAAAACTTTGCTGACCACTTCTATCATGAAGCACAGGTACTCCTGGGGGCAAGAGTACTTACCAACCTCAACTGCTACATCACTATGAGTAGAGCTCTCCAGCCTTATAGAGAGCTATCCAATGTGGTGATCCTGGTACTAGATCAAGCCAATAACACCCAAAAAATCACTAGTTATTTGGCTTGGCTTGGAGCTCAATTTAAAGCCCCTAATAAAGGAGGTGCCAGCCCCAATAGACCTGGAAATTGAAGAAGAAATTGGGATTGCAACTGATCAGTCAAGTCACCTGAGGGAGATAAGAAAGCTAGTATCAAACCTGCTGGAGAAGAAAAGCCCTATAATTCTACATTAATTGTCAAAAGTGCAACAAAAAGGGGCACTGGGCAAGCCAATGTTATTCCAAAGGCAAACTCCCTAGAGTCATGTAGTAGTATAAACTGAAGAGAAAAGTCAGGGAAAAGCAAAGGCGGGCTAGTAATAAAATATACTGCACCCGCCATTCCCTTGACTATTCCAAAAGACTCTGACAGAGACAAGCCAGAGGAGCCTGCTGTGGCTGCCAAGGAACCCACTGAGCCCGCCAAGGACACCACCAAGACCGCCGCCCTAAAGGAAGGATCTACTGAACTCTTTTCTCTTAGTCAAGACTTCAAAGAAGACCCTGTACATTGATTGGTTGCAGATGACCTGTACGCTATTCCTGTGTGCAGAAAATATAGACCTCAGAAGACTACTGCCAACACAGTTGAGGTAGTATCCAAACCTTATGTTGCGCAAGTACAGGAAACCTTCTTAAACAAGAACCCAAATGTTTCCAGTGACGTTCCCAGCCTTAAATGAGTCCAACTGGCAATGCTGCTCAAAACCATTGAGAAAAACTTTCCTGAAATAGGGCAAGCACTCAAGCAAAAGTTTGACATGCTGGCGCCTCTTGGAATTCACCTATTAAATCTACATTCTGAAACTTACTCTGAGTGTACTTATGCAGACAGTTCTGTTAATAAGGTGGAAAAAAGAGCCATAATTGATAGCAGCGCCCCAATCAACATAGTTTTAACCTGCCTGGTTTAAAATTTAGGATTGGCCCCCAATATTGAGCATAGCAGAGTTTATGGACCTATTGGTCTACATACTACAGCTTCCTAAGGAGCATACAGCGCTATACCAATACAATTTGGTTTCATAGCTGTTTCTTCACCTGCTGTAGTTCTACCCAGTCAAAATTACAATGTTTTGATTGGCACCGCCTTCATGCATAAATATGGAGTGAAGATTGATATGAAAAATGATACCTTCACCATATTAAAGCAGACCATCCTGCTGTTTTATACCAAAGACGCCACCAGTGTCAAGGAGAAGCTGACAATAAATTTGGCATATAAGGACAGAATTGTAGCAGTACCATATGAAAAGAAGAGAAGAAAGAGCAAGAAATTGCCAACCCAGATAAAAGAGTGTCATAAATTGCGCCATTAATACTATTTTAATTTTGCCTTCAAATATTGTTATGTGCAAAGATTTGGTCAGTTTTACTTTCAACTTTGGAAATTCCTTGCCTTCTGTAAATAGGTCTGATCCAATATCCACCCATTCCAGAACATTGTACCTGTCTTTGTCTGATCCTGGTATGACCTCACCCAATGTGTCCCCTCTGCCACTCTGTCTACCTAATGAGTGATCATTGACTCTTGTCTACTATTTAAGTAGAATCATTACTCCTAATAAAGACAAGTTTATCCACATTTGCATTAGCTTTAAATTTTCCCTAAGCTTTTTCCTTTCCTTTTTTCCAAAAGGAATTCCTCATCTTTTATTCCAGAAAATTAAGGTACATGACCTTAATTTTGCCCTGAAGGCTAACCCAAGGCAAGCTTTGAACCTCAAATCTTTTGTTATAAAGATTTTCTTCCGTGTCCTCCTGGATGATGTCCCCAGGAGCCAAACATAACAAAAGTTGCTCACTACAGGGGCTGCAAGCCCTTTGATTATACTGTTCCAACGCGTAATCTCTGGTCCTTCTCCCTTTGTTTCTGAAGTACCCAAACAACCTAAAGTTTCTAGTCCTCCTTTAGAAGAAAATATCACCAATGCCCCCTAAACTCCTATGGTACTGGTGCTGTCTCCTGGGCCTGTGTGGGCCCCCTTCCAGCTTTCTCTCTCAACTACAAGCAAGCTTTTGCTGCTGCCTGCTCTCTCCTACACACTGGTACTTTGACAATGCACATCATCCCTAGTATCTGTCCTGGGTATGCTTACAAAGACCTGTATTCCTTCCTCTTGGACTTTGGTCTTCCCCCCGCGCTTATGGAATCAATGGAGACTATTGGCATGTTAGTTAAGCAGTTTATCCAACCTGCCTTGGTGCATCATTAATTTGCGCTAGGATCTCAAAACCAGCTTTTGACTGCTGTAGCAACTGCTGTCTCCAAAAACCATGTACACATATGGCCTATCAAGAATGTTCCCATAGCCTCTTTGCTTGTGTTTCAGATAATTAGCGCAAATTGCTGGCTTCTCAGAAATCTTAACCTTGTCATTGAACTCCCTTTGCTCCTGATCCCTGGATATATCAAGTATCAATTATGAAAAAATATGATCACCAAGATATGTGGGGTGGGCAGATGTAAGCAACTCTCCTAAAGTATTGTCATGATTTTGAGACTTTAGTTAACAAGCTCAACCAATTTGAGAGCATGTTAATCCACAACTCAAGTTGGTTGAGACCCACCTCAATAGTTGGGGCCAAAATCTGCACCAACAATATGGCCTGTATAAGGATGCATTAGGAGACACTCTGTATCAGGTTCAAAACTACATTGATGATATATTAGCTTCCATTAAAGCAACTCCTCCCACTCCTTCTGTTGAGGACCTGTCTGCCTTTGAAGCTAAGGTATGGGAAGCCATATCTGAACTCAAACCCACTACTTGATGTCAAGCTTCTGTTACAAACCTTCCACCAGTAGAACTTACACCCAAACCTTGCATTGCCTTGCTAGCTGACCAAGTAGCTACCTTGCAAGGAGAGATTGAGTATTTGAGACAACACCTCTCTGGCCCTGATGATTTGTCCTCTGACTCTGATGATGAGGGGGAGGCTGAGGTTACTGTTACTTCTACCCATATAAATTATGGATGTTGCCTGGCTTGGAAGGCCAACCCCGTGTCAACTGTGCTCTTTTCCTGAACCAACTAGTGGAAGTAACAAACACTGTTGTGGATAGACAAGATGCACTGAAAAGGGTGGTAAAGAACCTCTCTCACTTGACCAAGACAATGAATGGACAGGTTATCCCTTTGGTTGCTAAACCACTTCCCTGACCACTTGCCTCAATGTGATTGCTGGAACACTAGTTAACCAATAGATTAAGATTGATGAATTTAGAGCTACTGCTGCTACCGCCAGAGATATCAATGGACAAAAAAGCTCTAAAATGGACACCCTGGAAGAGAGCCTTCAACTTATCTGGACTAGACAACCTGCTGCCAAATCTGAGTTTGAGGGCTATCCCCACATCAATGTTCTAAACCCATACAACAACAGCCAATCTACCTCATTGTCCATCAACCCCAACTGTAAGCCTTCCTTCAAGCAGATATTGGACCCTAAAACCTCTATCATTGCCACCTTTTTGACAATCTACAAAACTTTAATGCAAAGGGATACTGATAAGCTTAAAAAGGAGTATATTTTTACCTGCCTGCATCCTATGTGCCAAGAAGTTGTGGTCCCTGAACTCCCTTCCATTATCACTTGAGAGGACATGGACCACCTCCTTATTGAGGAATTTGGAGGAGTTCTCAGCTTGGAGGTCAAGAAGGATGCTTTTATGCATATTGTATTTAAGCCCAAGGAGCACTGGCTGAGTTTTCTGACCGCTTCTATATTGAAGGACAACAGTTAATCACCAGTTGACAGTTAACCCCTGTGAAGCTTACTGTGACAGTCCACATGTTTGGTGGTCTGCAGGCGGGGCTAATGTTGACCAAGTGAAAGTTTGGTTGTTAATTACAGGTAGAGGCCTGGCAGGTGTAAATACTACTAGAGGCAGATGTTGTATCCACTTAGCAGAAGATATTGGCTGCTGTGGGCTAAAGATCTTCACCCATCAGGGAACTGTGGCTGCTTGGGGTAAAGAATGAGATAGCTCAGCAGGGAACTTTATCTGTTTGGGATGGGGAGTAATCTAGCCTGATGGGTAGTGTTTGCTGCTCAGGCTGGAGGATGTTTAGACCCTGGTGGGTAACACAGGCTGCCAGGGTAGAAGTTTGTTCCAGCATGGTAGGGGACGCCTATCAGGGCTGTAAGTTTTGGACCCCTGGCAGGTAGCGCGAGCTGAGAGGGAGGGGAAGAGCTTTGAGGGCTCTATGTACCCTGATACACTTACAGGAGGTCTGTAAGCAAGTATCATACCTAACAGACTGGTAGGGTGTCCTCATTTAAGCCCCTATGAGAGCTTTGGGGAGAACCCAAAGAGAGCATTGGAGGGCATAGATTTGCTTAGAGGTGTCATCAAGGCGGTTTGCTTGGGGAAGCAGCTGCAGAACTTAGTGTGATCAGGCCTCTGGGAAGTAAAGCTGATTACTTTGTAACTAAAAGCCCAGATTTAATCACCTGGGTGAGTAAAACCAATGTATAGACATTGATCCATGTCTGAATGGCCTAAGTGGACTGCCACTTGCAAGGGTCCAGTCAAATGCCAGTTCAATGTAGACCCGTGCCTGGGTCTACAGGTTCTGGTAACAGGGACTAAGATATGGACCAAGGTGTTTTGAGGAATTATCAGAGTAAACTAGTAATAATGACTGTTTGATCACAGTGAAAACTAGTTGAGGGACTGTTGGTCCATATTAAAGTTTTGAAACCAAAATGGCTCATTGTGCAGGTGGAACCAAGGTGATTCCTAGTGAGGAAAAGTTGAAGGGCTCAGAGATCATGATGCAGGAGTAACTGGTCATGATAAAGGAGTAGCCAGAGGACTGATAAGCTGTTGAAAGACTGGAATGAGCTGTTTGTTGTCTAAGATGATTTTATTTCTGGTTAAGATGAAGAGCTGGAAGATGTGGTTGAAGATCATGATGCAGGATTAGCTGATCATGATAAAGGAGCTGGCTAAAGGATCAGAAGATGATTATGAAGAACTGGTGATCCAGAGAAATGAGCCAAGATTTTGCCAAATTGATTTGCCAAGGTGGTAAAATGTGGAATGTTTTGCCTTGTTTTATTAGTAAAATCAAGAAGGAATGTGGATAGAAGTGTGGGTAAGATATTTATTTATTAAGTTCCTAAGATAGATGGAGGTATGTTGCTATGAGAGCTGGATACAAAGTTGTTTTTGGTGGGACATTTTCCTTTATTTTAAAATGTTTGTAAGTATATGGGGAAAACGTTGAAGAGGTCCACAAAGAACAGTTTAAATAGTATTCTACTATTTAAATTGGTTCAGGTTGAATGCAGGGAATACTGGTGCCGGAATAATGGAACGGTTAACGCTTTGGTGCACAAAAAGGTGTCATTTTAAGTGGCTTGAGCAATGGAAATTGATTTCTTAGTTTGATCCCCGTGGAACTTCAGAAATGATCTATTTCTGCGCTCTGAATTCATTGGTTGAGTTCTGGAAGGCTTCCTGATGAAAATGATTGGTTGGAAGCCAAAAGCTTAAAGTATAAGCAAGGAAATAGTGAATTAATACTTTAAGCTTTTGAGAAAGTAAATATTTCAGCTTAAGTTATTATAGGAAAAAGTTGGCGGCAATAGGTTAAGCTTTTGAAGAAAGCCATTTTGAAGATGGAACCGTTGGGAAAAGAACAACTATAAGAAGATAGCAAGCTGGAAAGTTACAGGGTATTTTTGAGGGTCTTTCTGGGTCTTTGACAGGATCTTTCTGAGGCCTTTTGAGTTTCTGCCAAGAGGTTTTTGGAAGCCTTTTGATCATCAGCAGAAGATTGATTGGACTGATACAAGTGGAATACCAAGGCAACTAAAGATATACAGAGAGCTGAAGCCCAAGATAACAAAGCAGGAGCCCAAGAATAAGGAGCTGGTTTCTAAACGCGGCGCAGAAGTCTGATTCTAAGGTGCCAGAGTCCAAGTTTAAAGAGCAGATGTAAAAGTCTAAAGAGCAAAAGTCCAAGACTAGAGTGTGGAAGTCTAAGACCAAGTACAATAAGTCCAAGATATTGTTGATGGACTTCAAGTATTGGCAAATCTATATTGTTTCCCTGACCCACCAGGCCATATACCAGAAGTTTTCTAAGGAGATCTTCCTTCTGAGAGTGAATAAAAGACCATTTTGATTCCTATACATGTTTCTGAGATACATTTTCCCTTACTAGCAAATGACAATCCCTTCCAGCTGGTCCCTGGTTATGATCCAGAACACACTTTGGGGACTGGTGGACAGGAACCCCACACTTACACAGCATGTTCAAACGCTTTGAAGGTGAATCAGCTCCTATGTATGCACTTAAAGGCCCACAAAGCTTCCCTTAATTCAATGAAGAGTATTAAAACCCTCTTGCAAGACATGTATTTGACCCGCAGGGGTACTGTGGTTTGCACGAATAAGGCCAACAATGCTGGAACCATCTCCTATACTCCATGCATTATGACTCTGGGCTCCAGTGGACAGCCTAAGAGACAAGGATGTGACAATTGCGGTCAAATAGGACACCACTTGTGTACCTGTACCAACCCTTGGGTAGAGGGTTGCAACCCAAAAGAGCAAGCAGGAAAAGAGAGGCTATCTTAGAGGAAGAGACACTATCTGCTGACCCATCTCCCCCTGTCTTCTCCTGATCCTCCCTCTGAAGAAGAATATCCTTCTTTGACTGGCCCAACTATTCTTCACCTGTTACACAATATTTCTAGTGATTCTGAACCTGAATATTCTGACTGCAATGAGTCTGATGGTTATGGCTACTCTCTGTTGGCAGTCCCAGAGACAGTTTCTTCCCTTACAATACTTTGCTCAGGGAGAACCACGACTACAACTTGCTCACATTTAGATGAAGCCAAGGCCATAGTGGCTTGCCCTTACCTAGCCCAGGCCCATCATCCCCCTTCCTTGGTAGATTCCTCTGAAGAGGCTGCTGAGCTAGCAGAAGCTCTCTTTCAGAATGTACCTGTATCTCTCCCTTTGCAGACTTTATATAAAGAAATTCATGCCTTAAAATGCATGTTAGTCAAATGAGAGTAAGAGTTGGAAGCTGTACAAGATGTTCTAGCTGTCTTACCCCCCCTTTAGGAAAAATACTACCCAAGTGAAAGTATTGCACCAAAAGGTTAAGATCAAGGCAATTCTGGATACAGTTTCCCCAGTCAATGTGGTATTGTCCAAGTTAATGAAAAAGCTTAAGATGACTCCCAATCTCAACTACACCCAATCATATGGTAAAGCTGACATGGCCCAAACCCAAGCCATTGGTGCCTACTCCGCCCTGCCAATGAGGTTTGGGAAGCTTCTTATTACATCCCCTGCTGTTGTTCTATAAAACAAAAGTTACAATCTACTGTTTGGTACGCAATTTCTTCAAGAGTATAAAGGGATTGTGAACCTTTGAGATGAGTACCTATCACTCTTAGAGTATGAGATCCCTCTAATCTTTAAAGAACCCCCGTGTCTCCCGGGTAAACACCCTGAGACTTGTGTGCTTGAGTATCCCACGGGTATCTTCTCACTCAAGTATAGGACTCATTCTTCCAATATATGTCCCCCTCCTCCTTCCTGCCCTGCAGAGGAAAGTGTGCCTCTTCTTGCCCCTGCAGCTGTCACCATTCCACCTGGCTCACAAGTGATTATAGACTCCCAGATATTGTACAAACTACCTAAAAATCATTTCTGGCGCTATATTCACCTGATTCCTTAAACTGTAAAGAGCCTTTGTCATGCCCAGGGATTTTGGACTGGACTCATAAGGAGCCTGTGCAGCTGTTGTTGGCTAACCTGACTGCCCTGCCTATGCAGGTATCTTGGGGCCAAGTTGTAGGGCATGGCTGCATATTAGGTTCAGAGCAAGTGGTGTCTCTCTACCCCTTTGGAATGTTTAGGGATTTCAACTTTCCTGAAGGAGACCCTCAGGTTCTCTCCCTGTTTACCGCTGCCAACTTCCCAAAAATGTCACATATCCAACAAAAATATGTACTAGAACTGATCAATCAGTTTAACAATATATTTGCCTTGGGACCTACAGATTATGGCCTAGACAAAGGGGTCATCTATCAGATAGATACTGGTGATGTGCCACCCTTTTTTACTAAGCCTTACCGCCGCAGCAGGGTAGAGGATGCCCAGATTTCTAAAGAGCTCAAACAACTAGCAGATGCTGGACTACTTGCTCCTTCTCAAAGTCCATGGGTCTTCCCCTTGTTGATCCTCAAGAATAAGGACAGAGGCCACCACATTGTGATGTATTACTGCTGTATGAACTTGCTCACAAAAAAGGATTCATACCTGTTGCCTAGGATTGACAATGCTCTCCAACAATTGGGAGTCTCAAAATTCTTCTTTGCTATGGGATTTACCTTCTGGATACTAGAAGGTTGACTTGTCTCAAGAAGACTGGGAAAAGGCTGCCCTTATCACTTTTAAAGGCCTCTACAAACCCACTTAAATGCCCCAAGAGCTCTGCAATGCCACGGCTTTGTTTCAAAGAGCTATGGACTCTATTCTACAAGACCTGAAGCTCTCCTGTGTCCTTGTATATCTTGATAATATCACTGTGTTCAGCTCCGTCCCTTACCAATAATTTAGACCATTACAAGGCTTTCTTCATAAAGATTTAAGAAGCCGGCTTAAAGCTCAAACCCTCAAAGTTCTCTTCTTTAAAGAACAGCTCAAATTGTTGGGCAATGAGGTCACTCAAACTGGAATCTGCCCCATGAATAATAAGGTGGAGGCAATTGAAAAGATGCTGCCTCCCACAAACCTACAGGAGGTCTAAGTATTTCTCAGCATGATGGGGTATTATTGACAGTTCATCCCTGACTTTGCTGAACTAATTGAGCCCCTTGTTCAACTCCTCAAGAACATGCCCTTTGAATGGACTGACAGCCAACATCAATCCTTTGAGGCGCTGAAGGACAAGCTTAAAGAGGCCCCCATCCTTGTCTACCCTGATTATGATAAAGAGTTTATATTGTACACTGACTCTATTGGAGTAGCTGTGGGTGCCATTTTAGCCCAGTTTAAAAATGAGGGCTTGGATTGACCTGTGGCCTATTCTTCACAAGTCCTCAATAAACACAAGAAGAACTATAGTGTCATCAAAAAAGAATGCCTGGAAGTGTTGAATGCGGTGAAACAGTTCCAACATTAAATTTACGGACCCACTTTACTGTGGTCACAGATCATTCATCCCTTAAATAATTGCAGCAATCAAAGGAACCTGAAGGACAACTAGCCCGTTGGGCCTTACGCCTGCAGGGATATAATTTCACTGTAGTACACTGTCCTGGTGTGCAACACCAGAATGATGATGGTTTGTCAAAGATGCCTATACTAGCTATTCATCCTGCTAATGCTGATTGCCTATACAAGTTGATAGGGTATCCTGAATCCTGTACCACTGAGCCAGAAGACATTTGTTTGGCACTGCAAGCCCTATCCAAGGATACTGTGATTTGAGATAGACAACTCTTCAAGAGAGTCAAAAACACTTATATACCCTACGTCTGTCCCAGCATGAGGGTGGTCATCATCCTCCAAGACCACATTGATACTGGGCATGAGGGTATAGCAAAAACTCATGACTGGTTATGCAAGAACTTCTATTAGAAAAATATGCGCCTCTTAATCCCTGACGTCCTTGCCTCCTGTCATTCTTGTCAGCTCCAACAATCTCAACCTTCCCAACATCAATTCAAGCTCACCCCCCAAGCATGCCTTACACACTGTGAGCATTGATGCTGCTGGGCCTCTCCCTTGTTCTAGGTCTAGGTGTTGGTTTATCTTGGTAGCTGTAGATCATTTTAGTAAATGGGTCAAAGCCAGAGCTAAAAAAGATATCACTTCCAAGACCACTGCTAATTTATTGTTGAAAAATATCTTCTACTGCCATGGCTGCCCTCAAGTCCTGCTTTATGAAAATGGCATCAACTTTAATGCTTGCCTCATCACGTCAATTGTAGAAGCTATGGGTACCCACCAATCTTTCTCTGTGCTGTATAATCCATCAACCAATGGGACTGTTGAAGAAGCACATTCCTCCCTTGTGTCCATCATTAGGAAACTCACCCTCTCTGATGCCGCTAACTTGGATATATTCCTCCCTGCTGCTCTCTTTGCGTATCAACTCAGTAGACACCAAGTGACTGGCCAATCTCCCTTTGCCAATCTGTATGGGCGTGAAGCCACAACTCACTCAATCTTGGGACCCCATTTAATCAAAGTTGATGCGTCTGCCAATCCTGAAGCTCATATCAAAGATTTAACTAATCATATCATTGACATTCTGGCAACAGCATATTCAACTGCCTATAAATTCAAGACCTTAGAGCTCTTGTCTTCCAATGCCTCTAGAGCCCCCTCCATGAGTACCAGGTAGGTGATCTTATCCTCTACTATAAGAATTGTACTGGAGGCAGAGCCCACTAGCTTGGCTCCCTCTGGGTTGGACCTTGTTAAGTCACCTTCAAGAAGGGCGTCAAGTATTCCATGAAGCTGCTGTCATCTGGCTGTTCTTTTTCCTGATTTCACTCCAAATTCCTCCACAAATATTAACTCCCTGTGTCCAATCTTGAGGGGGGAGATGCCGCAAATTGCATCATTAATGCTATTTTGATATGGCCTTCAAATAGTGATATGCGCAAAGATTTGGTCAGTTTTGCTTTCAACTTTGGAAATTCCTTGCCTTCTGTAAATAGGTCTGATCTAATATCTACCCATTATAGAATATCATACCTACCCTTGACTGATCCTGGTATGACCTCATCCCAATATGACCCTCTCTGACACTCTGTCTACCTAATGAGTGATCACTGACCCTTGTCTACTATTTAAGTAGAATCATTACTCCTACTAAAGACAAGTTTATCCACATTTGCATTAGCTTTATTATTCTTCAAGCCTTTTCCTTTCCTTTTTTCAAAAAGGAATTCCTCATCTTGTATTTCAGAAAATTAAGGTATGTTCACTTAATTTTGCCCTGAGGCTAACCCAAGGCTAGCTTTGAACCTCAAATATTTTGTTATAAAGATTTCCCGCCGTGTCCTCCTGGATATTGTCTCCAGGAGCTGAACACAATAAAGAGCATACAGGGACTCCACTTTGCTCCCTGGCAACCTTGACTCTCAATTCCAGTACACAGCGTATTGTACCAACAGGGTTGACCCTAGAAATTCCCGCAGGCTTATACAGTGAAATACATCAGCCATGGGGAAGATCAAGGTTTGAGCCCTGCTAGCACCTGTTATAATTATACCAGGGCACAGGGAAGTGCACATCCTACTTGCCAATCTTAAGGATGACAATATCCACGTGAAGAAGCATCAGATAGTGGGATTTGTGCACCTTCTGCCAATTGAGGAACTGGCTGGCTTCAAGTTTATTGAGAACCTATCCAAGATGGTTTACCTGATCAGGTCAAAGCCAGTGATTTTGTGATCACCCCATTGGCTGACCTGTCCTCTTTGGACAAAGAGCAACAGGAACAAGCAAGCACCCTGTTTGAGAAGTACAGGTGATTTTTTGCTGAGGATGATTTCAACTTGGGATGTGCTACAGACGTTACCCACCACATCAACATTGGCTAAAGCAAGCCAATTCAACTCTGCCCCAACCAACAATCAAAGGTCAGCAAGGAGACTGTCAATGAAGAAATACAACAGCTCCTAGATAAAGGAATGATGGGTTCATCAAAGAGTCCTTGGGTGTCACTTATCCTGATTATAAAGAAGAAAGATGGAAGTAACCAAGTAGTCATAGACTACTGACATCTTAATCTTATTACAAAGAAGGACACATACCCACTGCCAAGAATTGAAAATGCCTTGGACCGCCTGGGAGGTGCAAAGTTCTTCTCTGCAATAGATCTGATCTCAGGTTATTAGCAGATCAAGCTGCCACCAGAAAAATAAGAGAAGTGTGTCATTATCACTTCACAGGGCCTATTCCAACCAACGCACATGTCCCAAGAATTATGTAACAGGCAGCAACATTCCAACAAGCTATGGATACAATTCTGGGAGATCTTAAGTTGTCCTGCATATTTGTTTATCTGGATTATATTAAATTCTCTAGGACGTTTACAGATCATCTGGAACACTTTGAGGAAGTTTTCAAGCAACTAGAAGATGCTAAATTGAAGATAAAGCCCAGGAAGTGCCAGTTCTTCAAAGACCAGCTTGAATACTTGGGTTTTGTGATTGTCACTAAAGGACTTTGGCCGCAGCCTGCCAAGATAGAAGCAATAACTAAAATGAAGACTCCCAAGAGCAAAAGGGGTATTTAGGTGTTTCTAGGCATGGTAGGATATTATTGCAGGTTTATTCTAAATTTCTTATGTACAGGTGAAACTCTCTTCCACTTGCTTAAAAATGAAGTACCTTTTACCTGGACGTCTGCCTGCCAGTCTGCTTTTGACTCATTAAGAACCAGCCTGTCTGGAAGTCCAGTGCTAATGTATCCCAATTTCATCAAGCCCTTTGTGTTCCACACATATGCCTCTTTGAGCGCTCTGGGAGCAATACTTTCCCAGAATGACAATGACAGTAAAGAACATCCAGTTGCCTATGCCAGCTGCTCCCAAAACGTCCATGAGCAAAATTACACTGACAGAACATGATTGTTTGGAATAATATATGCCCACAAACAGTTCTGGGTGTATCTTCACGGGGTTCACTTTACAGTAGTGGTGTATCACGCCAGTCTAAGCTGGCTTCAGAACCTACGAGAGCCAGAAGGTTGCTTAGCACAATGGGCCCTAAAATTACAGGCATTTGACTATAAGATAGTACACCAGCCAGGAGCAAAACACCAGAATGTCAACTGTCTATCTAGACTCCTGACTGCTAATATAGTATCATTACAGGCCAATATAATGTATGGTAAGATGTTAAATGGCCAGTTTGAAGATGATACTGAAGAAATACAGGCTATTCTCAGGGATCTTATGAAAGACTGTAGAGTAGAAGATGGAAAACTCTACAAATACCATCAAGGGAATAATTATGTTTCCCCTTGCCCTTCCAAAAGATTGTCCCTGATCATAGCCACACATAATGTTGTAACTGTGCTGTTTTAGCAGAGTTACAAGGGGGAAAATATTTAGAAGCTAGATAATAATTTTTTTGAGAGATAGTGATTATATAGTCAATGTGAATCAAGGATGACAGGATGATTGTATTGATCACATGGCTGGATGATGAAGGGGGTGGCTTGATCCTGGTAATGAGTCAAGCGCCAAAACAAGGTATCCACCGTAAGGAATCATCATCTGTTCATGTTGTTGGATTTGGTAATTTGAGTTGACTTCCTAGTCTAGCTTCAAATGGCCAGGTAATCAGATTGCAGGTCACAAACATGCTTGTTTGGAACCTTGCTGACAGATTGAGCCTGCTGTTTCAACACCCCACCTTCAACTGAAGGTTGGCCTCCTCTGGGGGTAGGTTGTCAGGGAGATTGTCCAGAGCCAGGCGCCGTACTGGACTAATTGTTGTTCTATGGCAGGCAGGGCAGTTTCTCACTGTTTTTGTATTGCTTTCCAGGGTCTCAGGCAATTGTGGTGTAGGGTCTTGTCTTGTTTGCGCTTCCTGAGTCCTTGCACAAGGTAAGTGTTATTTTTTTACCTTTAGAATGATTGCTGGTCCTTCTTTCTCTGGTTGTAGTTTGCTTTTATCAACGTTCATGACCAAAATTTTTGTCCCCAACCTCATGTCTATCTTGGATGGGGACAAAGGTTTTTTGCAGACATTCATTTTCATTTTCTGTTTGCTTACTGTTGGCCTCTAAACTTGAGGGTCTGAGCATGGGGGGACTTCACTTGGTATTTCCAGTTTGGGTCTTGTTAATTCTTGGATGAAATTTGGCTGCGTGCCGTATATAAACTCAAAAGGGCTCTTTCTGGTGGATCTGTTTACTTGGGTTCAGCACACAAGTAGTGTAGTTGATAGCTGCTTGTATAAGTCTTCAGGTCTCTTGGCAGTGAGTTTGGATAAGGCTTGCACAAGGCTGCCATTAAGCTGCTCTACCATGTTTGTTGGCCTGTGGATGGTATGGTGTTGTTATAGCATGTTTGACCCCATTTTTAGCAAGGTATATGTTGGTGGTTTCAGAGGTCGATTCTTTCCCTCTGTCAAAGGTCTGGATGTACAAGTTTTCTGGCTACGCCAACCTACTTAACATCTAGCCATTGCCCAATTTGGTGCCCTTCCAATATACTGTTTGGCATACCAAGAATGGATACCAAGGAATATCATATGGCTGTCCAAGTATCCAGTGACTCAAACCCATCTTGCACATGACTAATCCCTAGGTTTGATCCAACTAAATCCCCACCACAGACAATTCTATATAAGTCTAAAGTATAATCCAATAAAATATAGTTCTCTTCTTTCTTAATTCCATATTTGAAGCTTTCCCAAAAGGCGCTCCTTATCACTGGTAGCAGCTACGGTTTTTGACCATGCCCATGAGAGAGAAAATGACAGACCAAAACCCGCCCACCTTAGCTCACGTACTCAACCAGGCCACATCCAAGGAGACCTGGAAAACATACTTCAGCGCCCACAACATTGATGAAGATATACCTAGTGAATGCACTGTATTTGAAGGTCTGGTCATGCTCAAAGCATGCACCAAGATAATTTAATGCAGTTGCTCTCTTCAACCACAAACAAACGCACAACCACCTATCAGAGGTGAAGTTACCAATACCAAATACATTGGTATCAACAAATTCTTTGAAAAAACAGAGAAACCGTCAGCAACTGGCTAGACCACACAGCTGCTAAACTCTGCGCCAGCCACATCCCTCATGAGAAATGGGTCAAGGAAGCCAGCAAGCACCTGTACAAGGCCACAGCTAACTGGGTTACCAGCTGGGTTGGCTCACAAACTGACGACCAGATTGACAACTGGGAAGAGTTCAAAGCAGACATCACGCACAATTTCTGCATCACCAAATCCCTCCAAGACATTGCAATACAGCTCAGTGATCTTCCTCAGAAGACCACTATTGCAGCTTACGCCAATGAATTTGAGGAAATACATTGCAAGATACAAAACATAGCACAAGCTGATAATGTACATACCAGAGCCTCATTTATAAATAAAATAAAGCAATCTGTTGCTGCCCTCATCTGCCCAGAGGCTAAAACCTCCATGCCTGCGTCATTGCAGAAGCCAAGTGCACTGAAAAATGCGCAAACATGGAATATGCTGTACGCAACAGCAACCGCTCCTCAAACAACAATGGCAGAGAAAAATCCAATGTCAATAAACGCCAGAACACCAACAATAACAACAGCAACTCCAATCATAACAATGGCAATTGTAGCCAAAGCACAAACCGCTCCTGTCCCAAGAAAGAGGATACCACCAAAGTTAACAACACTGAAGTAGCAACCCGTTATGAATCTGACCCCACATTCTCTGACCTGGAAGGTCTCAAAACAGAGGAACAGGGAAAAGAGAGGGGGAACAGGCTTAAGTGCCCCTTTCTCCCCCCAAACTGACAAGAAACTGTACCAAGGCACAAACTTTGCTGCTTGCATCCCATGTGACCCGCGCTCCTCCATTTTTATGAACATAAAAATTAAAGATCACTCACAACTTCTTGTCTATCCATGCACTTACAAATCACATACACATAAAATTTTATTTGAATCTGGTGCAAAACACACTATGGTTAGCAAACCTTTTGTAACCAAGTAAAAAATACCAGTGGTCAAATCCAACTTCAAATCCGCCAGAATGGCAGATAAATCAAAGGTTCTACTAAAAGGCAAAACAACTTCCTTCAGAATTGACCTCCAAGGCATTCAAACATCCATCAAAGGACTTGTCATGAACAACATAAACTACAACATTGTAGCATGCATGGACTGGTTCACCCAAGTGAGCCCCAGTGTATGTTGGAAAACAAAAACCATTATCAAATGCAACTGAGTCAATTTCAACATCTCAAAGAACACAATGACCTCATTCTAAGAGACACAGTATTTGTCCAGGTCATAAACCAAGACAACTCAGAACGTCTAACCAAAGATAGTACCCTCCATATAACAAGGTAAACTGAATTCAATAACATGCAAACAACCAAGATCCAATGCCCAGAACTTGTGGCACACCTGAATGAATAAGCCCATGTATTCAAAGAAGAACTCACAGAGTTACCCCCCAAACAGGAGGTCAAACATGGCATTGACCTATGTAAAGCCATGCACAAACCTGAACCTCTCTACAGACTCTCTCCTGTGGAGACCCAAACCCTCAAAATCCATATTGAGGACAACTTAGCTAAAGGCTTCATCCGCCCATCAGAATCCCCTTGGGGGGCAGCAGTGTTCTTTGTAAAGAAAAAGGAAGGCACTCTGCATCTAGTAACTGACTACAGAGCACTAAATTCAAGCACAGTAAAGAATAAATACCCTCTTCCAGTTATAGAGGATCTGTTTGCAAGACTCTCAGGAGCCAAATTTTTCTCCAAAATTGACCTCACCTCAGGTTACAACCAAGTTGAAGTAAAGGAAAGGGACATACCAAAGACTGTGTTCCATACACGATTTGGATCCTTTGAATGTAGAGTAATGAACTTTGGGATGACCAACACTCCTGCAATGTTTGTCACCATGATGAACCAAGTGCTGAATGGCCTCTCAAATACATTATACTACCTTGATAATATCATCATATTCTCAAAAAAAGAGGAACACCTCACGCATGTCTGCAAGACACTCAATCAACTTGCAAAGCACAAACTTTATATAAACCATGTAAGTGCCAATTTATGGAAAAAGAACTCCTGTTCTTGGGCCACATTGTCTCTGACAGTGATATCAAAGAATATTCAGACAAAATAAAGGCCATAAATAACATGCAACACCCCACCTCTGTTAAACAAGTAAGATGCTTTCTTGATATGTAGCTTACCTAAGGAAATACATCACAGACTGCGGAAAACTAACCGCATCAATCAATGACTTAACCAAGGGTAATGCCAAAAAGAAATTCATCTGGACACCAGAATGTGACAAGAATTTCCAATTATTAAAACAAGCTCTGATCAAAGCACCAATCTTGCAATACTCTATTAACAAAATGTGCTACAAGCTCAAATCAGATGCCAGTGACACTCCCATTGGCGCAGTCCTGCGCATCTCCCAGCCAGGGCAGCAAGACTTCCTGCCAGTATGTTATGAAATCATAAAACTAACTAATACTTAGCAGAGATACCCAATACACAATAAGGAATTGATAGCAATATTTCACACATGCGTGAAATGGAGATGTTATCTAGAAGGACATTTAAACGTCTGAGTACTAACTGACCATAAATCCTTAATCTATTTCAAAACTCAGAACACACTTGAACGGCAACAAGCCAAATGGATGTCCCTGCTGAAGAAGCTCAATTTGGACATCCAATACAAAAGGGGGCAGAGTTGGTCATGGCTGATGCTCTCTCTAGACTATTTCAGCCTAGAGAGGATCACCCTGACCACCTGGACCCTGACTGGCTAAACCTGTACAGCACTGAGTATAAAACCAAAGGGAAAGACCCCTTAACACATCAACTGACCCACAATACATTAGTAAGGAAGGAAATGTATTTCCATTTATCAAATGGCACAGTATACCAAAGTATTAATGACAAACATGTCCTGTACATCCCACTTGCACAAAGAGTTGACACCATACTAAGACATAACTGTCTGCTAGGCCATACAAAGACTAACAAACTATACCTCACACTACAAGAGATAGTATGGTGGCCTAACCTCAAACAGGATATAGTTGATGTTCTGAAAAAGTGCACAATGTGCAAGAAATACACCAGTAAAAAGGCTCCTCAGCCAACAGTCAACACAGTACTAGACCCTGAACCATTCAAGGCTTGGGGACTGGATAAGTGGGCCCCTTCCCAGAAACAAAAACAAACCAATATTTCTTTCTTGTAGCTATTGACTTTGCCACACGCTGGCCCATTTTCTGGGCAACAAATGACCATAAAGCAGAAACCATCAACCGTTTCATTAACAAAGCAATCATATCCAACTATGGCACTCCAGACTACATCATAACTGATGGAGCAACAGAGTTATCAGGTCAGATAGTTAATGACAACTTAAAATCCAAAAACATTAAACACCCCACAACCTCTCTGTACAGGCACAGGCCAACAGCAGAGTGGAACACCTCAACAGCAGCCTTATCAGGACCCTAGAGAAAATAATGATTAGCAAAGCCAAAGACACATGGCCACTATACGTGAAACATGCATTACTAGTATCCCAAGTCTGCACCAATCAAGGACTAGACTATTCACTGTTTGAGCTAACTTACAGGTACAAACCAGAAGTAATCACCCAAAACAAACAGCCATACATAAAGATCCCCCCGGGGAAACCCCCCACAGTAGAACAAGCACCAAATCTACAACACATCCGCCTCAAAGTTAAAATAGCAGAAATATAGAGGCTCAAAACACAAAAGGTAACCTCCACAGAGGAACCACTTCCTATCAACTCCCCTGTCTGGGTTCTAGCTGGCAACAGAAAGAAACTAGACTCAGTACACCAGGTACCAAGAAGATCATCAAGTACAGACCAGATCACAACACCTATCTAGTAAAGTTCCAAGGTGCCAAAACCCCAATTGTCAAAAAATACCACAGAACCTGTCTCTGCCTCAGTAAAGGAGATTGCTTGACCAGACTGGTTCCAACTAGTAAACAGCTCCAGGAGCATCAGGCAGCAGCTGTAAAAAAAGCCCCCTCCTGATGCACCAGAGTAACCCCTTAAGGGGATGTACCAAGGGTCTGGATGTACAAGCATTCTGGCTACCGCCAACCTACTTAACATCCAGCCATTGCCCAATTTGGTGCCCTTCCAATATACCGTTTGACATACCAAGAATGGTAACCAAGCAATATCACATGACTGTCCAATTATCCAGTGGCTTGAACCCATCTTGCACATGACTAATCCCTAGGTTTGATCCAACTAAATCCCTGCCACAGTCAATTCTATATAAGTCTAAAGTATTATCCAATAAAATATACTTCTCTTCTTTCTTAATTCCATATTTGAAGCTTCCCCAAAAGGCACTCCTTATCACCTCCATGATTATCAAGAGTTCTGGCTTTATGAACTTGCTGATTATCTCTTTAAAAATAAATTGACGTACATCATTGCCAGTGTGTGCCCTTACTGCTTGGGCTACTGGCCATCATGTAGAAAAGTCTATGGCGGTGATAATGTATTTCTTATCATTGTGTTTCCCTGGCATGGGGCCAACAACTTCAAGGGCCCACACCTTGAAGGGTAGTTGTGTGCAGATGGGTAGTACTGACTTTGGAGGGGTTCTGCTTTTGGCAAACCTTTTGCATACCTCACATTGATCTAGGACTTCCTGAATGTCACAATATAAGGTTGGCCACCAGGCCTTGTGCTTAAGGAACTCATATAGGTTTCAACTCTTGGTGTGTCTGAGGTCTTTGTGATAGCGTAGAATGGTGTCTACCTGCTGGTACGTGCGGATAAAGGAAAGGGTAGTGCCATCAGACATTTTTCTGTGTAGGGTCCTGTACACGTCAGCAAATAGGTGTTTGTTTTTGATAACTGTTTCCTTTGTTATGTTGGTTGTACCAGGGGCACCCTTGTCTTTTGTTTGTAGTACCAAGAAAGGCCAGTCTGGGTCAAGCCCATTTCCCCCCTCTTGTGGCACGGTCATATAGGTGTGAGAGGGTGTCTGCCATGGCAAGCTCAGGACCAGGTTTGTACTGTATGAGCTATTTGAATCTCTCCAAGAGCTCATCCAGCAGGCTTGGCGGAGAGATAGATTCACTTGGGTTTTGAAATATGTGAGCAACTTGTGATTGATTAATGCTGTGAATTCTTCCTGCTGTTCCAGATAACAGCGCTATTTGACTAGACAGTGCACAATAGCCAACAGTTCCTTGTTGTGGATAGGGTATCAGCACTTGCCATCTGTCAACTTTTGTGATTCATAAGCTATGGGCATGAAGTCCCCATCATTATTTTTGATTTGTAGTACTCCCTCAATGGATGCATCTGAGGCGTTGGTTTCCATTTGGTATTCCCTGTCACATTTGAGGTATTGCAGGATAGGAGCCCCTGTGAGCTTCTCTTTGAGATATCTTAAACAGAGGTTGTGTTGGGGGTCCATGCAAATTTGGATTTGGCGCCAGTTATGTCAGATAAGGGGGCATTCAAAATGCCACAGTCAGGTATGAAGCAGCGTACATAGGCCACCATCACCAGGAAGATGCAGAGTTCCTACTTGTCTTTGGGCAGTGGCATTTTGCATATGGCCGGTATCTTTTAACTGTCAGGTTTGATGCCGTCCTTTGAGACAATGTGTCCCAGGAAGAGTAATTGCTTGCGGAAGAACTGGCACTTGGAGGGTTTGGCCAACAGTTTGTGTTGTGCCAGGGTAGCAAAGACTGCCTCTAGGTCTTTGTGGTTCTGTTCCACCAAGGGGTTTTAGACAATGATATTGTCAAGGTACACTAGGGCGTTCTTGGCTATGTGGGGCACTAATACTTTTTTTTGAAGGTTATGAAGGTGGACGGAGCATTGGTTATGCCAAAGTTGAGCACCACACATTTGTAGGAGCTGTATTTAGTGCAGAAGGCTGTTTTGGGGATGTCTTCCTCCTTGATGCAAATCTGGTTGTAGCCTGCCATTAGATTGATCTTGGAGAAGACTGTGGCTCCTCCCAAGGCGTCAAAGAGATTTTCAATCAGTGGTAATGATAAAAATTCTTAATGGTAACTTTGTTTAAGGCTCAGTAGTCTGTGACTAGACGCAAAATCCCTGTCCTTCTTGGCCACAAAGAATAGGGTGGCCCCAAAGGGAGACTGTGAGGGGCAGATAAGTCATTTCTCCAATGCCTCCTTGAAGTAGGCGCATAGAGTATTATCTTCATTTGGGGTCATTCTGTAGATAGGGCACGCTTTGGGGACAGCCACTTTGAGTTGGATGAAGTGTTGGATGTGTTTCTCAGGGGGCAGCCCGGGTAGCGCTTCTTTTAAGATTTCTGGATGGCAGCCACAATTTTGCAGTCCTGAGGCGTGGATGTATCCTGGTGATCCTTGAATTGTATGATCTTATACTGGCAGGAGTCCCAGTCAATTGCCTTCAGGTTTTTCTTTTTGTCCAGGGTCTCTGTGATGCGCACAAAGACGTGGTCACGTAGGAGTTGGTCCACTGAGTCAGGGTAGATCTGGTGGTTGACCCCTTCACGCTTGATGGTCAACACTGAGGTTGCCCAGTTTACATGAGGATTGTTCTTTCATAAACAGTCTAACCCCAGTACAATATCAAACTTTGGTAAGTCAATAACGGGACCTTGGATGATGGATTAAGGCTCTCAAGCATGATGGAGAAGGGGGCAGTTTCCCTTGTCACAGCAATGTGGTGTTCATCAGCCAGGACCACGTTTAATCCGCAAAGGATTAGTGGCTAGCTTGAACTTGTCCACAAAGCTGCTTTTGACTAGGGTTTGATCTGCACCCAAATCCAGGAGTGGTGAGCCTGTGTAACTGCAAAAACAGAAAGGATAGGACATCAGTTTATTGGGATATCTGGCAATGGTGTGCAGTACCAGGTCCTCCAAGGGCACTTGGATCATTGGGCATTAATCCACATCTTTGGGTTGGTACTCATCATTGGGCAAGTAAGGAGTTGCGTGGGGAGAGCTTGGCTTGCTTACTGCTCTCCCTGGGCTTTTCCCTTGTCTTGATTGCCTTGTGTGACAGTGATACAGAAATGGATACGGTTTGACTGGCCATTGTTTCCATTCCCATGTCTGTTTGAGCTTGTGGGTTCATGGTTGGTGTTATTCCCATTGTTTCCAGGGGGTGGTCAAGTGGAGCGCCCACCTGTGTGGGAGTCTTTGGATCTCTCATGTTTTCCTGTTTGTGCCTTATGAAGGGCGTTGGAGGTTTTTTTTTCATTTTCTCTGCTTTGCAGTACAGTCTTTGCAGGTTGATCACCTGATCAAGGCTCACGCGTCTCATCACATGCAACTTGAGGGCATCATAGTACATGAGATGTGTGGCTTGGGTGTCAAACGCCATGTCAGATGATGCACAAAGTCAGAGTTCCTTGCAGGTGCGGGTGAGTTCCTTCACGATGCCTGTCTGGGTAAGGTTCTTTACTTGGCATATGATCATGAGCGCTGTATCCTTAAGCACAAATCTTGCCAAGAAGTCTTGCTTGAAGGTATTCCAGTTCTTGTCAGAGTGTTCCTTGTGCCACTTGTCACACCAGGTGCCAGCGTCATGGGTTAGGAAGATGGAGATTCCCGCAATCTAAAACTGCTGCAGGCATTCCATCTGGGCCAGCTTGCTCTGGGTGGACTGGATCCATGTGGCAGTGTTGTTGTTGTTGGCCCCAGAAAACGGTTCCAAGGTGGTGCTTCACAGTCTTTGGGCTACGTAGGTGGGCATGTTGTTTTTGTCAATTGGTATTGGAATGGAGGAAGGAGCCTGAAAGAGTTCTTGTGCAGACATGGCGTTGAAGGCAGGTAGTGGAATTATTGTGTTCTGGTACAGGACAAAGCCATTGGGTATCTTGGCACCAGGAGTATACAGGGTTCAGACAGGCAGGAGGCCAGACTTAATTCTGTCAAGGATTTGTTGGCCGTGGCGCGTGCAGGCAACAGGCAGAATTTTTTAAGATAGGGTAGGATGGAGAACCTACCTGTGCTACCAATGTTGTAACTGTGCTGTTTTAGCAGAGTTACAAGGGGAAAAATATTTAGAAGCTTGGTAATAATTTTTATTGAGAGATAGTGATTATATAGTCAATGTGAATCAAGGATAACAGGAACATGAAAGTGTTGATTACACAGCTGGAAGGTGAAGGGGGTGGCTTGATCCTGATAATGAGACAAGCGCCAAAACAAGGTATCCACTGTAAGGGATCATCATCTGTTCATGTTGTTGGATTTGGTCATTTGAGTTGACTTCCTAGTCTGGCTTCAAGTGGCTGGGTAATCAGATTGTGGGTCAAAAACCTGCTTGTTTGGAACCTTGCTGCCTGGGCAAGCCTGCTGTTTTGACAATAAGGCTGTTGGACATGGCAGCCTTCAAAAGATAGTATGCCAGTTGCAGCTTCACTACTACTGGGAGTCCCTATTATTATACACCAAGGATACCTTGACTTGCTGCGCAGAGTGTCAACACAAGAAGCCATTTGTGCCCAAGCATCAATATAAGACTGTTGAGCCTAAATATGCTTGGCACACTTTCAGCATTAATGTAGTTGGCCCTCTCCCAATGTGTGTTGGTCAGCTCAGGTACATTATAGTAGCCATAGACCACCTTACCAAATGGGTAGAGGTGAAAGCCCTCCAGCATGTTAGTGCAGAAGCCACTGCCTGGTTTATTTTAGAGCGCATCATTCACCGTCTTAGCTACCCAAAATACATTCACACAGATAACAGCACTAATTTTGCTGCCAATGTCATCCCAAAGCTAAATGAGCTCATGGGTGTGAGGGGAGTGCTCTCTACTCTGTACCATCCAGAAACAAACTGGATGGTTGAGAGAGCAAATAGCACCTTGGTGAATATCCTTCAGAAACTGGCAGATAAGTGTACCTCCAGGTGCTATCTGTTCATGCCAGTAATTGTGTTTGCATATAACATCTCTATTCATATCACAACCAAGTTTTCTCCATTCCAGCTTATGTATGGTTGAAACCCTGCTATCCTGCCAAGCCTGTTGTCTGCTATGGGTAATACTGGGGAAATCACCTACAACCAATACATGACAAAGTTGGCAGATACACTGATTAAGCTTCAGGCTGAAGCCTTCACAGAGACCATACTGGCCAGAACAAAAGGACTCCAGCAAGATAATTCCAACTGCCGCGTATTGCCAGAATTCAAGGTTGGAACTTGAGTATCCTATCACAACAAAGTAATAGGAAGAGCACACAAACTTGAAACTATCTAGAAAGGACCATTGAAGTCATCAAAAAGACAGGCCAAGACGCCTATATAATCAAGGATGTTTCAGATGACCACTCATTAATAGAGTCCATGCAAGGTTTCTAAAACTTTTTCACACTTTGCCAAGCAATGGCATCTAATTCAGATTCCTACACTTCATAAATAATAAAAAAAATATTTTGAAATGGATTTTTATTGTAATTAAGCAAAATGGCAAGGCTAGAAATTACCCTCCTGATACTTGTCATCATTGTCCTTGTTGTCTCTGTCATTCTTGTCTTCTGTTTCCTCATTGTCCTTGTCATAATCTTCTTCAGGGTTGTCCAGGCTGGCATGTTGAGGCCTGGGTGTCATCATTGACATATTAAACTCTTGGTCCCCAGCCAGAAGAGCCACATCCTATGGTAGCAACTCAAAAGGAAAGCTCCAGCTCTCAACAAACAAGAAGACAGCCACATGCAGTCACAATTTCTTGTGGGAAGGAGAAAGGTGGGAAAAGTTAACCAAAGGTAGAGGGATGGACTCAAAGTCCCAGTCAACCTGCCAAAGGCCACCCTCAAGGGAATATCCAGATCCCAGAATAAGGCATTCCATGATAAATTCATCAATTAAAAGATACTTGTTAGGGAGTATGGCTTTAATATTTCTAACAGCATTTAGATCTTCTCCCAATGTGCAGCCATTCTTTGGAAGCTGCCCTGGGGGAGCCGCAGGTTGGGTGTCAACATGGCGTTCCCATATAGAACCATGGCTTGTGCTGCAGCTTTCTGATCCCCATTGTGGAAGGCATCCCAGCACTGGTGGACTACTTTTCCTTGGCAACTGTCCCGCTGGTCACAATTATTCATCTGGAGCTTCTGGTAGAGTGATAAGAACAGTGGAAGATGCTGAGACCAGGATTGAATTATCTGGTTGGCAATTTTAATGACAAACCCTCAATCCAAGCCATCACTAGGATTATTTTTACAAGAGACCTCCACTAGGTCTATAAGGTCGTGGCTCAGGTACTACACCAACACTTCATTGTCCACCAAGAAGAAACCAAAACTGTAAGACATGATACAAGCTTTTAGGTCCTACTTGGGACGTTGTTGCAGAACAACAAACAGGAATTGAAAATGCAACTTGTAACTCAAAAAGAGGACTCTGCAATCAAAGTTGGGCATATCAAGGAGGTATTGTACATATGGCAGGTTACCAAAGGGAGCCTGCAAGGTCAAAGACATCTGCACATACACCCAAGTGTCAACAGGCTGCTCCGCAGAAGGAGCCAAGGGGATTTCTACACCCACTGGGTCAATTCCTCACGGGCTGGTTGTTTTGGTGAGGACTTGGGTTCCTGATGGGCCTGCTTTTGAGGAGGCTCCTCATGGCCCATTCCAGTAAAAATTGTACTGGAATGCATGTTGCAAAGCATGTAAATATGTGCCTTCTTAGCATCATATGACATTACCTGGAAAAGGGCCCGGTCCAAAACTGACATGGCGGCAATTAGACTGTGTGCATCAGTAACACAGGAGGCATTGGATGGATGTGACATTCTGGCTGATATTAAAATCTTGACAGTATAACTAAGTCAAGTTAGGGGAATTGTCAGAAATTTCTACTGAATTTGTTCTACCCTGTTAATCTTGGCAGCATGCCAAGCCATTAATTGTGGAAGCTTCCAATATACTGTAAATTCAAAACCTGAATGTAAAAATGTGGGATTGTCAAATCCTTGGTCCAAATTTTGAATTGCTTTTGCGGGATAGCCTTTTTTAATTAAATTGAATTCTTTGTATTTTTATTTGGATTCTTAAAATTGCGGGAACTCATAGACACTTTGCAAAGCTCAAATTGAACTGCATATTTCCAATGAGCAAAATGAATTAACTGGAATCAGATTTGAAGCGTTCAAATCCATCAACCATTTTCATTAAGTTTACTATGTTTTTTGGAATTGCAGGATTTTCACATTCAAGAACCAAATTTCAAATCACTTTTGAATGCCACTAGTAAACTCAGATATTAATTGCAGGAACTGGAATAAAAATTGAATGCACAGTAAGAAACTAGCACAAATCAACCCAAATCAAGAAGCTCCACTCTGGATAAAATCAAATGAAAAATCCAATCTTGACAACCATGTTTAGACATAAAATTAAGTGAATTGTAAAATTGTCTAAACTGGAAATGATGCAATATTCTGCACTCTAAATCACTAATATAGCAACCACAAAACCATATAATGATATATGAGCTACCCTACTGATGACACAGAATTTTTTAAAAGTTTTTGGCCCCTGGCTACGCCAGGGGCCATAAAACTTTGTTTCAAGGAAGAAAGGAGGGGGAAAGATAAACCATCAGTTTACTACACTATGTATTCATGTATTGCTATTAAGGATACTTGATTACAGTAGATTTTAAAAAACGCTAATAATAAAATAGAATTATATATTACAATCTATCTTATCACATTGTCTTTTCCTTGATGTGTTGATAGTTCATTTGGTGTTGATAATGTGCTTGCAATTAATTGGATAGATTCACCTCCAGCCGCCTTGGCAATGGGAAATCAAGTTGCCTCCCTAAGACCAGCTGTGGTTGAAGAGGCAACTTGATTTCCTATCACCAAGGCAACTGGAGGTGAAACCATCCAATTAATTGCAAGCACATTATCAACACCAAATGAACTATCAACACATCAACAAAAAGACAACATGATAAGATAGATTGTAATATATAATTCTATTTTATTATTAGCAATTTCTAAAATCTACTGTAATCAAGCATCTAAATTTTAGCTGCCCTAAAATGAAATAGGGTAATTTTTGAGAACACCTATGATTCCTAAAAGAATTAGCACAAATCCACTCTAGATCCTTTGGCATCCTTTTTGAGACACTCATAAATTTTATTTATTTCAAATTCCTTGCAATTATGATTTGAAATCTGGTTCTTGGTTTTGACAATCCCTCAATTTCAGATTTGTTAAGCTTTACATGATGTCTATGATTTGTTTGATATACAGGAAATCTCAAATTGTACATTAGAATCCCACATTTCTGATTCATATATCCTGTATTTGATGCTGTGCTTTGTCTTTTGTTAGTTGAGTTATCTGCTCAAGGTATTCAAAATTTGCCAATTTAAATAAATCAAAAAAAGTTAAATTAAATAGTTTGTTAAATTAAATATTTTAATTTTCACTCAGCTGAGTTGCCCAAAAAAGTGATTTGAAATTTGGACCAAGGATTTGACAATCCCACATTTTTACCTTTAGGTTCTGAATTTATAGTATTACTAGCAGGCTTAATTGATCTGAAAAGCATTTGTAAAGTAGATTCATATCATCTATTGCAAGAACAACCGGGAATATCATAGACCTTCAATTATGACTGATTCCCAATTGGCTAGAGTTATTACAGAATACTCTAGCAAACTGCCAGGTTAGTAATCATGGGATTCTCTGAGAATCTGAAAGGGTTGTGATCAAATTTCGTTGGCAACCTGCCAGTGCCACTGCAAATTCCTACTAGAAAGGTTGCTTAGGAATGAAAAACTATGCGCTAAAAATAGAGTCATTAATTAGCGCTGCCACTGCCAGCACACTATGGATTATGCATGACTCTATGGCAACAAGTACCCAGCACAGGGTACTATGATATTGAATCCCATGACTTTGCATGGATGCCTGCCTCTGGGGGTTGATGCTGGTGGCCTGGGGATGAAAAGATGACCAATCAAGAGTTAGAAGCGCCAGATGATATTATTCTGGCAAGAGAGTGAAAGCTATATAAAAGCCCTTCCATTGGACTAATGAAAGGCAGAAAAAATACAAAGATCCTACTGTAAAACTTTCTACAGTAGAAGCATAAATCCAAGTTTGAAGACCTTAGTCAGTTCTCAAAGACCTTAGCAAGCCGCCAGCTTAGAAAGCCACTTGCTAGTTGCCTCCCTTGGACATTGCCAGCTGTTGCACTGCCAAGGAATCCATAGACGTCACAGTAAAGCTTGTTGTCATACAAGAATTATATCAACATAATGACTAAGATAACCCAATTACTTAATTAAACAAATCTCAATCAGACTGCCAAGTCTGATAGCAGAACCAAAAGTTCTGACATCAATCATCACTTTAGTAAAATATAAAATATAAATTACCACAATATAAAAACTTACTAATTAAACCAATATATAATATAAAAATAAAAAATTTTGGGGGGGGACAAGGTTTAATTGGCAAAATATGGGAGTGGGTGGGGCAAACTAGTTGGCAGGCTGGATTGTGGGAGAAGGACTTGATTGGCTGGAGGGGTTGGTTCTGGTCACCTGGGAGGATTGGATGTGGACTAGGACAGCTGTAGGACCTAGTAGTGTATGAGTGCCTTGAGTGTCTTGGGAGAATTGATGATGCATGCCATTATATTCAGACTCAGAGAGAACAGTGATTGGCTTGCACTCCAGGGATTTGCAAGGGGGCTGCTGGGGGTCCTCTGATGATTGGCTGCTATCATGGCTGTTCAGCGCCATCTTTTTGAACATGTCAGTAACCTTCTGACAGGGGAAAAGCACATTGTTGTCATTGGCTGCACTAACCACCTGGCTGAAAGTTGCAGGTTGCGTCCATGGATGGTGTCCCCAATGTTGAAGAACAACACATCACCCAGGTGAAGATCAGCATGACCGGCAGGGGAAATTGAGACATCATGGCTATTTGCTTTATTTTCTTGGAGGCCATTTTAGCAAACTCAATTTGGTAGCTCAGGAATATTCAGTATTTGGAATTAGTCAAGCTCCAGGTGGCTGGTAGGTCAGAGATTAATTTCCTGTACCAGTACCCATTGGTGTAACTAGTTGTGGTTTGGTAAAATACAGTCCCTTTTGTGGAAGCTGCTAGGAATGCATCAATGGCAATCCCCTCTCTTTCCTTTTTTACCCTTGGAGGTGTTTCCCCCTAATATGCCATAGTCTTGGACTTGTAATGATAATTTATAGTAGGATATAAATATGACATTGTCCAAAATTGAGGACAGGCAGCAGGTAATGATGGCACCAATAACTGGTTTGTGTGGCAAATCAGAGCCGACATTACATTTTTTTACTGCACAATTGTTCATAACAAGAACACTAACAGCAATCCTGTGTATCCACTACTGTGCAGTGCATTAGGCTATGAAGATGTTGTGGAGCCCAAATAGGCACAGACCTCAGTCAATCAGAGGTACAGGTCCTGCTGGAGGATGTCAAGCATTAGAGGATAGGCATCCTTGATCTGGGATTTGACCTTCTTCTTTGGCTTCTTAGCCAGCTTTGCACCACCTCTCTTCATAAGGGCTTATAACTCACACTTAACCATTGCCTCATTGAATTGAAGACAGGAGGCAATTCCTGCAAAATTTACGCCACTCTGCTTTAGGCTCAAAATCTCCTATATCACCTCATTGTTACAAGTTGATGTTTTTGGGGGCATTTGGTAATAAGGGGACCCAGATTAGACAGGGAAAGGTTTGCTTGGCCTGAATTCTTGAGCAATGGTTGGATAAGGTTGTAGAGGCCACAGTTTTCCAGTCTTCAAAATATGGCACAGGCTTGGGTTGGGCCTGTTCTTGGGGAGCATCATATTGGCTATTGTAAAAGCCACATGTTGATGATCCTGGGGACACATACAACTCACTCTCCTCACAGCTTACATAGGATTGGGTGTATACAGGAACCATAGTGGTTGCGCTCCCTTGATCAGCACCCAATATTGGAGTAGCTCCTGGTACTGTTCCTTAAAGATGTCAAAGTTATCTTTGCTGGTTAAACTCATTGTAAACAAAAAAGCAATTAAATTTCTATTAAAAACAGAAAAGAAAACTATTTCTAGAAAATTAGTTTTATTTAAATGAGTGCTCTTATTTGAGACATTCTCTCAGACATAAACACCTAGATTTAGAAGTAAATACATTGGAAATAATTCTGTAGTCTCCTGAATAAATTTTTGTGGATTCAATCCTGAAATCCACTATTTCCAATTTGAGTTCCAAAAATAATCAATACTTTCAAAAAATGAGCCGTTTTGTGTTTGATCTCATACCTTTTATGAATGAACCTCATGTGTTCTGTGTTTGTATCATATTTGCCACACAATCATAATCAAATTTGATTTAGAATGCTTCAGGAAGTGACTGGTTTGAGTTTGCTTTGAATTTAAGTTCCATGTATTTGCTGTATCATTTTTGGAATTCAGTATTTGACTTTATTTTTGTTGTGTTGATTGACTATTTTTGTTTTTAGCCCTAGATAAATGGAAGCTTTATTGAGTAAATTGACCTTCAACTGGTTAAAGATGAAATTTGTTGTATGAATGAACCTATTTGCTCTAAAATTTATAATATTTTTTATCTCAACAGGTTTGGAAACTACTTTAAAGTGTTTTTTAGGGTTAGCAAAGGCCATCTCTGAAGATGCGCGTAAGCGCTGTTCCTCATAGGCTCTTGTTAACTCTTCACTGTAATGGTTTGTGTTAGGTTATTTACTTGACTGATAACCATGAGGGCAGTATTCTTCATAACAAAAAAAGCCAAGAAGTCTTTCTTGAAGGTGTCCTAGTCCTTCTATGTATAATTCTTGTTACACTTATTGCACCAGGCACCTGCATTGTGGATCAGGCAAATGGAGATTTCTGCAATCCAGAAATGGATTGGGCACTCCATTTATGTCAGCTTTTTTGTGCAGTCTGAATCCATGCTTTGGCATTGTTGTTGGCTCTTGCAAGCAAATACAATACTTAACTTTGAAGTTTCTGAGCTACATGGGCAGGCGTTATGCTCTTATCATTGGTTCAAGGTGTGGAGGAGGGAGCTTGAAGGCGTTCTTGCGCTGACAAGGTTTCAAGGCAGGAACTGGGATTAAATTTTTTGGTAAAGGTCATGTTCTTATGGCATGTTGGTTCACAGTGTGTATGGTGTCCAGTCCAAGGGGAGCCCAGAAATAATTCTGTTATATATTTGTTGACTGCGGCAGATACAAGCAACATGAGGAATTTTGTAAAGAAAGGTAGGATGGAGAACCTACATGTACTATCAATGTTCTAATTGTGCTGTATTAGCAAAGTTACAAGGCAAAAAGTGATTAGGAACTAGATAATTATCTTTATTGGGATATTGTAATTATATAGTTGGGTTGAATCATTATAAGAGGAGCATGATTGTGACAATAAATTAATTGGATTGGGCAGGGGATGGCTTGATCCTTGTAATGAGTCAAGAGCCAAATCGAGCTGTCCACTGAGTAGGAATTGCCACTGGGTCCTGTTGCTTTGTTTGGAATTTAAGTTGAAATTTGCATTTATGTTGTGTTCTGAGGCGCGGCACAGACACACAACGAGAAATCCTAACCTTAGGATTGGATTTGTACTAAGTCTTGGTTAGATGACAGGGAAGGCAAATGTGTTTACCTTGCGGCCCTGGAAGAGTAATCTCTACTAGTTGTGGCTAGAGAAAGGCACAAAAGTACAGAAGACACAAAGACAAAAATGTGAATAGAACTTAATTTTTATTGGTGAATATGAAATGGAATATATAGTGGTTAGGAATACCACAAAACACTACCAGGACAGTAGGATCACTTGCCACCAGCATTAGTGGGGCAAGTGAGTTGTGCAGAATCAAGAAACCAAACAATTGAACTTCTTGATTCAGTCATTAACTTGTTTTGAGAGGCAAAAGTAAGATATTTGTCCTTGAAATGGCCCACCAAAGGTGAAATTGAAATATGGTGAATAGCAGTATTCACATCATTGCCCTCTCCTAGATTGGCCTTAGGGGGCTAATATTTACAAAGGAACTTTGCGTGCACTCAAGCAAAAGGACAGCCACTGGAGAGGAGCTTTACAGTGTACTTGGACCCTCGCTTAAAAGTCACTTCTAAAGGGCCAATCTATAGAGAGTCCAACTTATGTGCGTGGCCACCTACTCTGTGTTGGTAGTAAAGTACATGGTCACCAACATCAAACTCAGACAGGGGGAGTGTCCAGCATTATTGGTAGAGAGTTTAAGCATCTTAGTCTTGTATGCAGAAGTGTAAGCAGTGGCCTGTATATCAATTATACAGTTGACTAGGTCTTTGATGTGGTTTTCAGGATTCATGGCTTTGTCAGAGTTAAGAAAGGGCCCCCCAAGAGCAAAGGGGTAGTAGCCTCTTTCCCATATAACATAGCAAAAGGGGAGTATCCAGTGACACAATGTTTGCTAAGGCAGTATGAAAAGAGAGCAACAAGTAAGTATAGGTCCCAGTTGGAAGCGTCAGAGTAGGTGAGCTTCCTCATGATGGAGACCAGTGTCAAATTAGCATGCTCAACTGCCCCATTGATAGAAGGATTGTAGGGGGCAGAGAAAGACTGATGAGACCCCAAAGCTTTGACAACAGAGGTTACCAGCTTAGTGTTGAAGTTAGTCCCATTATTAGAGAGCAACACTTGAGGATAGCTATGGCGGTAGAAAACATCTTGTAGCAGGAAGGCAGCAGTTGTCTTAGCCGTGATGTCTTTTGTTGGGTGAGCCTCTACCTACTTGCTGAAATTATCAACTGAAATCAGAATAAAGCAACACCCAGAACGTGAGCGGAGGAGAGGACCTACCGCGTCAATGCTGACAGTGTGGAAGGCATGTTGCGGGGGAACTAGTTTGAACTCGTGGGCAGCAGCTTGAGGCCTTTGCAGCTGGCAATTGTGGCAGCTAGCTATGACGTCTGGGATCAGCAGGCAAAGGTTCTCCCAGAATTAATTCTTTTGAAGCCAGTCAAAGTTCTTGGCAATGCCTCCATGCCCAGTCTCTTTATGAGCTTGCAACACCACCAAGAGGCAAAGACTGGGTTATACATAAGGCAGATACTGATCTTGTACCCTCTTGAAGAGCTCATTGTTGCGTATGAGGGTATCTTTGGATAGCTTGGACAAGGCCAGTTGTACTTCTTCTGTCTTACCTTCCCACAAAGACGGTTACCCAACTAGTTTATATAACTAGTCAGCCTCTGCAGGGTGCAAAGCAAGAATGGGCATTCTGGAGAGCCCATCAGCGTTCTGGTGTTGAATACCAGGGCAGTAGAGCACTGTGAAGTTGTATCCCTGTAGACATAGAGCCCATCTAGCTAGGCGCCCTTCAGGCTCCTTAAGCTGTTGTAACCACTTAAGAGAAGCGTGGTAAGTGACAACAGTGAAGTGGGTGCCATATATGTAGTGATAAAACTGCTTGACTGCATTTAATTTGGCAAGGCACTCCTTCTCTGTGACACTATAGTTCTTCTCATGCTTGTTTAGCACACAGGAATTATAAGCCACAGGATGGTCTACACCCTTGTCATCCAGTTGGGCCAGGGTAGCTCCAATAGAAAAATCACTAGCGTCAGTGTATAGTATGAACTCCTTATCATAGTCAGGATACACAAGGATTGGCTCCTCTTTGAGTTTTTGCTTAAGGGTCTAAAAGGCTTGCTGTTGACTGGCGGTCCATTCAAAAGGGACATTACATAATAGCTGGACTAGAGGTTCACTTATATTGGAAAAGTCAGGGATAAACTATCTGTAGTAGCCCATCATCCCCAGAAAGACTTGTACTTCTTGTAGGTTGGTGGGCAGAAGCATTTTGTTGATGGCTTCAACCTTTTTAGTCATTGGGCAAATCCTGGTCTGGGTTACTTCATGGCCTAAGAATTCAAGACACTCTTTGAAGAAGGCACACTTGGAAGGCTTTGGTTTGAGGCCCGCTCCTTGAATCTTTATGAACACCTCTTTGAGATGAGCCAGGTGGTTGGTGAAGGTAGCGCTGAAAACCATTATATCATCCAAGTATACTAGGACGCACAACAACTTCAAGTCACAGAGGATGGAGTCCATGGCCCTTTGGAAGGTGACTGGGGCGTTGCAGAGTCCCTGCGGCATGCAAGTAGGCTCAAAAAGCCCTTCAGATGTAATGAGCGCGGCTTTATGACAATCCTTGGGCAATAGGTCAACTTGCCAGCATACAGATGCAAGATCCACTGCAGAGAAGAATTTAGAGCCTCCAAGGCGTCAGTGGGCATCATCAATATGCGGCAAGGGGTATGAGTCCTTCTTGGTCAAAGAGTTCAATCAGCAATAGTCCATCACAATACAATGACCCCCATCTTTCTTCTTTAGGATGAGTAGCAGGGATGCCCAAGGACTTTGGGAAGGGGCCAGCAGCCCAGCGGCTAACAGTTGCTTGAGCTCTTTAGACACCTGGGCGTCCTCTACATGAATGCGGCAACATGGTTTAGCACAGAAGGGAGGAGCAAAGCCAGTGTCAATCTGATGGATAACACCTTTGGCTAACCCATAGTCTGTACTGTCCTTAGAAAAGATGTCAGAAAATTGGTCTAGTAAATCCAGCACCTCTTTCTGTTGAACCAGGGACAGCTGTGGGAAGTCTTGCACAGTGAACAAGGATAAGACTTGAGGCTCATCTTCAGGTAGGTTAAAATCCTGGAATGCGCCAAAGGGATGAAGAGACAGGACATCAGGAGCGCTCAACAACTTGCCATATCCAACAACCTGCCCCCTAAAAACGGTCATGGGGATTGCAGTCAGGTTGGCTACCAACAATTGAACATGGTCCTTATGAGAGACATCTAGGATTCTAGGACAGAGATAAGGTTTGTTGCACCCTAATTAGGGGGGAGAGTACAACTCCAAGAAGGTTTGTTCAGGTAGTTCATATGTAATCTAGGAGTCCAGGATGGCCTGGGAGCCAGGTGGGATGATGCCGGCAGACGTGGCTAGGAGAGGGATACCCTCAGATGCAGGACAAGCCATGGGTGGACATTTCATGTTGGAGGAGTGAGTGCAATATTTGAGGTTGAAAACCCTAGTGGGATACTCCAAGGCACATGTCTTAAGCCGTTTCCAGGGAACTTTAACCAACTCTTCAAAGATCAGAGGGACTTTATATCCCAGGATAGAGAGGTAACCATCTTTCAAGTTGATTATCCCATTATATTCCCTAAGGAACTGGGTGTCAACTAAGAGATTGTAACTCTCATTTTCCAAGACAACTGCTGGTGCAGCTAGAACAAGTTTGCCAAACCGCATGGGTAGAGCAGAGTAAGCCCCTATAGCGCAAGTCATAGACAGTCCAGCTGTGCCATATGTCTGGTGATAGTTAAGGTCAGGGGCAATTCTAAGTTTCTTCACAAGCTTGGAGGAGACAACGTTGACTGGCAAGCCAGTATCTAGAACGGCCTTGATCTTCACTTTTTGAATGGAGATCTCTACTTGAGTGGTAGTACAACCAAAGGATGGAAGGACAACCAAGATATCTTGAGCCTCTGCTAGTTCCTTATCCCACTTCTCAATCATGCATCAGAATCCTGGGAACTTATTATAAACAGTCTGGAGGGGGAGCAAAACAGATACATTCTTGAAGACAGCATCAGTGACCTCGGCAGCTTCTTCTGATGACTCCACTAGCACAGGGGATCTCTTAGCCTGAGTGAGGTAAGGGCAAGAGACAACTTCTTTGGCTTCAGGAAAAGGCTTAGCAGTAGTTGTAGTCTTTCCTGAGCGTATTTTATAGGGGACTGTAAGGGTTTTGGTAACAGCCAGAACAGTGTATCCATATGCATCAGCGTTGTCAGTATCAGAGTCATCCAGGTCAGAGTCATCAGAGATATTATGAAACAAGAGGAGGATAGGAGGAGCCTTATTGTCAGAAGGCTTGGAGTCAGCTATAGAGGGAGGGATTGAAAGAGATTGGGAAGAATTGTTAACCAAGAGCGTCTCTGCCTCTAGGTTGACTGTTATTTTCCCGCCTGCTCTTTTGGATCAGCTCCTTCAACCCGCAAGTTGGTGCAGACTCAAGAATGATGACCTATATGACCACAGTTGTGGCAGCCTTGGCGTTGAGGAAGATTTTGCAAGTTCATGGTAAGAATGTGAGGACCACAGGAAGACAAACCAGAGTTAAAAGTAGCTCAACCTTCCCTAACAACTGCTCCAGAATGGGTAATGTGCATGTCCTGCAACAGTGTCTTTATGCTCTTCATGAAGGAAAGCATAGCCTTATGGACTTTGAAGTGAAGGCATAGAAGTTGGTTAACCTTGACGGCTTGAGCGCAAGCCATTTAGGCTTCATGGGCTGTCAACTGTCTGCTTGTGATTAGTTGATGTCCTTTCATGTAGAATCGGTCTCCAAACTCAGCTAGTGTCTCTTTAGGATTGAAAGCAATATGCATGAAGGCGTCCTTCTTTACTTCCAGGCTAAGACCACCACCAAACTCATCAATCAGAAGCTGCTTCATATCTTCCCACGTCTCAATGGAGGGAAATTCAGGCACCACCACCTCCTGGGAAGTTGGATGTAGAAAGGTCAGAATATTTTCTTTCTTAACTTTGTCTGAAGCTCATCTCATGGCAGTTTTGTAGATAGTTAGGAAAGCTGCAATGGTTGAGGCTTTAGGATTAAAGACTTGCTTAAAGGTAGGCTTGAAGTGTGGTTCAGGGGTTGGGTCACCATTGTTGCTATTGAGTACGTTTATATGCAGAGAAAACTCTGCTTTGGATTCAGAGGGGGATGTCTAGCCCATAGCTGACAAACACTTTCTTCAAGGGTAGTAAGGGTCTTAACAGCGCGGGCTCCTGTATTGACAGCTTGAGTGGTTTGTTGTGCAGTAGTATCTAAGTGTTGACCTTGGGTGGTCACTATTGTGGAGAGTTCAGCCAGTTGCAAAGCAAGGGATGGCCCCACTGAGAGGCAAGGAGCAAACCTATTGTTCACAGAGTCAATCATGTCATTCATCTTTTGTACATCTCTATCCAGTTCAGTATGGTCCCGCTTCAATTGATCCACTTTGTTAGCTAGAGCAATTAGTTCCCTAGAGCATTGAATTTGAGGAGCTTCTAATATGCCAGGGCAGCAACCATCTTCATCAATAACCCCAACTGGACTAGCAACAGTTGCCATCATTTCACGTAAGGCGGCAAGTTTGTGCTGTAGCTCTGCAACTTGAGCAGTTAATTCAAGTACCTGGGGATCAGGTTGAGGGGCTTCAGCAGGACGTCCCTGACTGCAGGTAGTTGTACGTAGCTTGCAAATGACATCCCATATTCTCTGCTCTCTATCTGCCAAGTCATCAGAAGGAAGAGAGGGCAGAACATTTGGCTTGGGCATAGATAGCTCATTAATTTGACTCTGGAGTTTAGCTATAGTAGCAGAGGTGGCAGCTCTCTCTTGTTCAAATGCTGTTTGAGTTCATTAAGGCCACTAGCAGCAAATTCTGCTACCTGCTGTAGTGGCTCAAAGGAATACAAGATGAATGCATTGAGTTGTTGCACAAGTTGTTTGAAGTCAGTGAGATAAGCATTTAAGGTGGAATCTACTTGAGTTTTCAAGGGTTGTTCTAGCTGGTGAAACTTGTGTAGGCATTCTCTCACATATTTGGGGATGGACTGGTGCATTTTTTGATAGAATTGACCAAATGGGTCTGGAAAGTGACAGAGTTGTGTTGGTTATCAGATACCAAGTAAAACAGGGAATGAATCTGCTGTTGGTAGGCAGCAAACTGGTCCCAGTGATGAGTAACCGCTGCTTGCAGAGACAAGATTTCTTGGACATGGAGTCCCAACACCATTTGATGGTGGGCTAAAGCAGGCTGCACAAAGGACAATATTAAGTGCTCAGCAGAGCCAGACGCTGAGAGGATATGTTGTAGAAATTGAGGAGCCACAATTAATTTGTAGTATTCAGCCTAACTGAACTGCAACTGAAGGCAAGGGATGGCTCTTTCACGGGCTATCCCAAGGGCTACCAACATGACTTGCTCCAAGTCAGGGGTACCCATGGGGTAAGCAACTAGGCAGGGACCATTCTTGAGGTTCAGTATAGTAGGGGTAATAGGCTGGTTGGCAATATCTTCCTCAATAGGAGGACTGGTTATTTCAGGTGAAGTCAACTCTTGTATAGGCAGAGACAAAGAACCTGAAAGTGTGGATGCAAAAGGGATAACCAAGGGGCCTACAGCCCCTGTAGTGAGCACCATTTTTGTCGTGTTTTGAGGCGCGGCACAGACACACAACAGGAAATCTTAACCTTAGGATTGGATTTGTACTAAGTCTTGGTTAGATGACAGGGAAGGCAAATGTGTTTACCTTGCGGCCCTGGAAGAGTAATCTCTACTAGTTGTGACTAGAGAGAGGCGCGGAGGATCAGAAGACACAAAGACAAAAATGTGAATAGAACTTAGTTTTTATTGGTGAATATGAAATGGAATATATAGTGGTTAGGAATACCACAAAACACTACCAGGACAGTAGGATCACTTGCCACCAGCATTAGTGGGGCAAGTGAGTTGTGCAGGATCAAGAAACCAAACAATTGAACTTCTTGATTCAGTCATTAACTCGTTTCAAGAGGCAAAAGCAAAAGCGAGAGATTTGTCCTTGAAATGGCCCACCAAAGGCAAAATTGAAACATGGTGAATAGCAGTATTCACAAAAATTTAGCTTTGAGTTATGAGGAATCTGGTTTTAGTGGCACAAGGCCTCTTGTGTGGAAGCTTTACAGGGGTTGACTTTGCTGCTTTGGAAATATATTATCTCTAGAATAAAGTATAAAAAATATAAAGTTTTATTAAATAGCCTTACAAAGCTATTTTACTAACATTAAATACTTAAAATCTTTAAAAGAAAAATATTTATCTCTTATAAATTCCTATTTAATATTTTTCCATAAAATTTAACTTAAGAATAAATTGCTTTTTATAAATGTAAAATCACTAAATTTTAGTGAGAGCTTATAGTTTTGATTTTAGTTTTTGGTTTAGGCTTTTTTCACTTTCTACTATACTTTTTTATAAAAAACACCAAAATTTAATTTTGTATTGATTTATCAAATATGCAAAATTTACCATATTCTCTCTTTTTGAAAAGAGGGATCCAAAAGTTATTCTATTTTAACTATTTAAATACTTTTTAAAAAAGACAAGGTTTTAGGTATCAGTTTGATTTCCAATAAAACACATAAAAGTATTTTATTGTACATTTATGTTGGATTAATTTTTGAATGATTTTGTTTTGTTGTAATTAGGTTTCAGGAAATAATGGTATCTTAAGTAAGATTGTTAACTGCTTTCAATACAGTTTGATTCAGCTGTAAGTATAGAATTCTCACTTTAAATATAGGCCTTTATATTATAAAGCTTGAACAAGATTGCTTTTGATAAATCAATGAAAATCTTTAAATTTATTGATGAGGAAATTAAAAAAAATTTAAAGCGCAAAGTGGCGCAGTTACAGGAAATAGACCAATCTTTAAAATAGGACTCATATACAGGGTAATAATTGTCCCTGAAACTTTTTGTATAGGCAACTATTTCTTATCACTGTACTCCAAGAAAGCCTAGCTAGAGCTTTATAGGCATTGGGTGTGTTATCATTTCATTTGGAGGAGAAGGGGATAAGATTGAACATATGATCTCCTTAAGGGGCTAGGGCGGTGTTGTGAATGTACTTCTGAGAATTATAATAAACAAAATAAAAGGGAAAATTAAGAAGATAATGATACTTCATTGATATGAGTAATAGTACTATATATTATCACAAGAAGTCACATAATGTCCATATATGCCATGGTAGTCATGAGACTTTTCCAAGTAATGTTCCATTTAGGATTTGAAAGGGTTGATCCCCATATTAGATGGACAATTTATAAGAGCACCACCAACTTAACAGTTAGTTGAGGAATCACTTGGGGAATCACTTCCCCAAGAGGGAGTAATTATAGATGTTGCAACATTGGCTACAAGAGATAGGCAGAACAATCCATCACTGTTGGCATGTTTGGAACCAGGACAATGGACAAGTTTGTAGTCATAGGCTTGAAGTCTCACGGCCCAACAAGCCAAACTTCCTTCTGGATCCTTTAGGTTAGCTAGCTGCTTCAGAGAGGAGTAGTCAGTCACAACTTTGAATTGAGATCTATGTAGATAGGGGCAACACTCTTCAATACTGTACAGTACTGTTAGAAATTCCCATTCTGTCACTGAATAGATCCATTGAAAAGTTTAGAATCCTAGTGTCAGGATACCAAGTGTACCATGTTGCTCCTTCAGGTGAGGGAGGGGCGGAGGCAGACACAAGCATGGACCACCAGATGATGGGACCTAACTTTACCAGGTAGGATACAGCCTTCCCAGCCATAGTCCATGGTCCGGCTGCTGGAAAAGCAGAGTCAATCAGTCCAGTGAGTTCCAGATACAGCACTCCCAGGAATTGACTACTCTGGCCAGTAGCGTCAGAAGTAGGTAGGGTTGAGATAGTTGGTTTGGGTGTTAAGGGTGGCTCCATTGGGACCAGGTAGGAAGTGGGGTTTTTGTATTTCTTTTTGAATATCAGGGAATATATAGTGATTCCCTTGCTGTTGCAGAAAATGTGGTAGGGTCTTTGGGAGTGTTGGGGGGTGGGTATACCACTGCAAATCTTCCAAAGTTAAGGGTTCTTGATCCAGGCTTGGGAGATACTCAGTGAAGTGCGCATGGCCAAACAGAGTGTCAGGGGGCAATAGTAGCCAAGAGCTTTGGGGCCACCTGTGGGGGTGTTATATTCAGCTCCTAGGGACAAGCTGAGTTTATTGGACAGATGCAGGTGGAAGAGAATAAAAAAATATGTAATGAAATAGGTTGGTGAACCAAAGGTTCATAAAAAGATTTATCTGATAAAAATGATGGTACAGAATCTCACAGGTGTTCTTGACTTATATAGTCAATCACATGTAGGTGCCTCTGGGCATTCTTCTTGTGATATCTAGGTGTCATGATTGGGCATCCCAACTTCTGCTGTCTTGTTGACTGGCTTGTCAATATTTTTGAGGTCTTCAGGAACAGCTGCTTGGGTTGCTAGTGGCTTATCTTTGCTTGGCTGATCATTAGTTGTGGCAAGGTTGGTTAAAGATGTCATGTGGCCATTTTCAATTTGATTACTAGATTTGGGCTGGCCTGACAATCATTTCTGGGGCTGGGGAACTTTATTAAAAAAATTCCCAATCAGGAACCCCAAATTACTAAATTTAGGGTGGTCTGGAACTGGGAGCCCTGGGCAGCTAAATTTAGCCTGCCTATGCCCAGTCAAACCCACCAAGGCTTTGGTGTAGCTTTTATGTCCAGGACAGGACCTGCAGCTTCTGGCAGGGAAGGAATGGTTCCTACACCTGGATATTTTCTTTTTGAAGCAAATTAAGGTGCAGGAAAATTCCTGCTACCCACTCCCCTGCCTGATGGCTGGGCGTGGATTCAGTTCCTGCCCAGGGAAATGAGAATGATACTTATGTAACACCTAGAGAAATACCCAACAGGGTTATGGTGACCTTTGTCATCTAGATGAGACAACACAACCCCAACAGCTACTAAACTGGTGTCTATGTTTATGATGAACTATTTTGAGAACTAAGGTTAATCTAATACAGGAGAATCCACAAGGACTTGCTTAAGGGCTTTAAATCCAACCTGTTGGTCTTGATTTCATACAAGCTCTGCATCTTATTTAGTAGGAGAAAAAGTGGCTGGGCTAGATTCTAAAAAGACTTCATGAAACAGCAACAATAGCCAACTATACCAAGAAAGTATTTCAAGTCCTTTAAAGTGGCTGGGGCAGTCACCTTGGACATATCAGATACCCTTTGTAGTGCAGGTCATCTGTCATAAATCTTTTGGGCCCTGATTGCCATCTGCTCAGTTTAGGATGATCCCTTTATTTGAAAATATAAGGGGGAATGCTGCATAATTAAGGAATTTCCCTTAAGAAGGTGGCCCATTAGAGGTTTGAAAAGGTTATAAACAAGTAACCCATCAACACATCTGCAGATAGCTGAATATGCATCAATTAATAGCCTTTTGCCTATTAAATCTGAGCAATCCCCCCATTTCTGACCCAATTTCACCCCTGTCTATCCCCAGTCTAGACCATACTCTAGACCCCTCTAAGACTTCTATTCCCAGAAAGATGGCCTTACTCTTGCCTCTCACCAGCTGACCTAGATTCCATGACTAGACATTCTTTTTCAACCAATATGGGCCCACCTTCTCTGAATATTCTTGTGAAGGCTTCACTTTCCTAGAATACCTTTGGCTGCACCCAAACCCAGCTGGCCAAGTTAGCATGGCTCACCCATCCTTACCTCTTCCCTGCCCTGCTATAAAAAAAACCCCATATAAATTAATAAAGGTAGCATTAATTTTATAACGGGGGTAAAGGCTGATTCTTACGGTCTTGTAGGTTCAAAGACAGAGGTATTTGTCTTCCTGACGTTGGCAACTTTGAAGTTAAAACCAGAGGCATTTTTCAAGATTTGTAATAAACTTTAGAAGGCCAAAATTATATTTAAACTAATACTTGTGTGTTTACTTGATAAATTTGAAAAGTTTAAATACTCTTGTTATACATGTGAATATTGGAATTGAGAGGGTTTAGAGGGATGGTTTTGGATTGAGTGGATACTTGAAAAAGATGAATTTCAAACCAGAGGTTTGAACTAAAGTTCAGGTAATTGCCAGTTATACAATATTTTCCCCTTCCTCATTGGGACAATGAAAAAGCTTCAATTGATTCCCATTGATGACGTAATCAAGCTAGTGACCATCCTGATCTGCAAGATAATAATTTCCTGAATTTTCTTGACAATCACACAATAGGGGCCAGATCACTTTAGGAGGAACTTCTTGGAGAGGGATTGGGCTACTGAGTTCTTGAAAACCAGAACATCAGAACCAACAGGTATTTTTGCAGCCTTGGGCGCGGCGCATGCTTTGCAGCACATAGCTTCTGCCACTTCTAGCACAGTCTTTGAAGCTAAGCTTTGGCTTTCAGTCATAGAGTAAGCATCAGAGCTTAAATTATTAATATCTAAGCCATGAATAGGAACACCATAAAGTAACTCATAGGGTTTAAACTTGGTTGTGTTTTGAACTCTTGAACAGTAGTTCCAAAGAGCAGCAGGTAAATGCATATCCCAATATATTGTGTTGTCCATAGTGATTTGCTCCAAACTCTTAACTAATGTTTGGTTGAATCTTTCCATGAGACTGTTGCACTAAGGATTATATGCTGTGGCAAGTTTGTGTTGTGTTGACTACTTTATAAAACTCATTCACTAACTGATTTCTGAAGTGATTTCCCTGGTTGTTAAGGAGTACAGCTGGAGGACTGTAGATGGTGAAGATGTCCTTGTACAAGAACTTTGCAATGGTCTCCGCATCATGTTTCTCCACTGCTTTTGGCAACAAGCCATTTGGTGAAATACTCCATCGCCACAATCAGGTATTTCTTCCCACTAACGCTTTTTGCTACAGGTCTCACGTAGTCAATCCCCCACATTTTGAAGAGTCCACTGACTGTAATTGAGTTGATTGGTTTGGCTACTGGGTGCTTCTTGGAGAACATCTGGCAAGGATTAAATTACTTGAGTTAAGTTTTCACATCTTCAAAGTAGTTGGGCCACCAGTACTTCTTGCGCAAGTGCTCTGCTGTGGACAGGATACCATAGTGTCCCGTTCCATCATGAACTTTGCAAAGAATTAGGCAACGCTCATCAATCTTAGGCACTTTGACCAGGTGTCTGCACATACTACAGTAAAGTGCTTCTCCTATGATCACATAGTGGCAACTATCTCTGAGCACGGCAACTTCAGCATCCATTTCTCCTGTTGCAAGTAAGCAATATATAGCAAACAATTTGGTTTTGTAGCTCTCTACTTACTGTTCTGCTAGGTACGTCTTCTGTTCCCCTTGGCGTGACAGTCCATTGGCAACAATGTTCTTCTTTCCTGGGATGTGCTTGATATCCATAAGATATTTGGACATCTCCATCACCCAGTGTACCTGTCAACCATTTTTTATTGCTGGCTCAGGATGAAGGACAACACCATGTTGTTTGTATACAAGGTAATACAGCTACTCAGGATGTAATATCTGAATTTTCTCAGAGCTTAAACCACTGCTAATACTTCCTTATTGTAGATGCTATACCAGGACTCAGGACTACCAAAGGACTTGCTTGTGTATTCCACCGGACAGAAGACACCTTGTTGTAAAAGTTGCAGCAAAGAGTTGCTAGTTTATACAAACAGTTAGTCAGTGACCTAATTCTTAATACTATACCTGTTGATGGTATAGTAACAGCCTATGAAGGACAGAAGAATAATAAGGTGTATAGACAAAACTGGTATTTATTTAGATAGTATTGCACTTATATAGTGTGAAGCGGGGGAATTTCCACCAGAGGCAGGGAGGCACAGACAGAAGAACTTCCCAAATGGAGGAGAGTGGGTTGACACAGCTAAAAGCCCCGCGTAAGAGAACAACTGCTTTCTTGTGGCTTTCCTTAAGGAGGTAGATATAAATAGCTTTGATGTTCTATTTATAATCCTGGAAGTGAAGCCTGTTCCTTGTGCACGTTTAAAAGACAAATCAAACACCTGTTTTAGGGGCGTTTTAAACATCTTTATCACTAGTAGAATCAGGATGCAATAGCACAACCGCACAATTGTTCCATTGCTTAATCCCTAGATGGACAACTTTATGTCTAATCCATTCAGGATCTGCGACATTTCCCTCCACTGGATTAGACAACAGGTTTAAAAATGGTTGGCGTCTCAAGGTGACGGCTATGGTGAACAGTCCCTCTAGAAAAGTCACAAGAAGAGTCTTGAAGAAGGCGCAAGTGGTAATTCCAAAGAGGCGCAAGCATACCAGGCCAGTGGAGGTGGTGAAGGCAGCAGAGAAGCAAGTAGTCTTGCATGATGTGGACCGCAGCTATCTGGACTTGGGGGTTCACTTAGATCAGCTACTGGTGCCTCAGATGACCTTAGGGGGGACAGACCCATTGTTTGTTGTGCTGTTCCTAGCTTTGAGTGAGCTCAGGGAGGTGACAGGAACTGGGTTGCAAAAGGATAACAGTATTCATTGGCAGTTTTCCATGCGGGCGGCAGAAGAATACTTGGAGGCTCAGCTGAAGGGATTCCAATTTGAGGGTCAAGGTCTTTCAGTCTTGCAACAGGGGACGGTATCCAACATAGTGAAGTCAGTCATTTGCGCTTGGGCAACACCTGGGGTTATCAAGGCTCAACCAGTCAGTTAGAAAACCTCTGATAACTTTGAGCAACGTCTTAGGTGAGCCTTCCAGGAAGTGTTGAAGTCATACACAGTGGAGGGGACTGCCCATCTGGTGCCAATGGTGATGGCTGGCAACCTTGTTCTTTGAGGAACCAACCAATGTGATACCAAGCGGGAGGAGAACATGGGGGTCTTCCTTGAGTGGGCCTTATCCTTATTTTACGGGGTGGGTGGTCAGGTCCCAGTAGAGTATGCCCTTTGCAAGAGTCTTCTGTGGGACTGTATCTTCTTGGGGGTCGCCTTTCCTGTGGACATTGGGGCCAATCTTGTGTCTTGATTGATGGGGGTTTGTTGCCCAATCCTTGGTCATTGGCTTTGTGGATCTGTAGGCAACCAGTTGTGTTTCTTGGCTGTCATTCAGGTGTAGAACAGTTGGTGCGGTACTGGAAGAGTCTTGTAAGTCTCCAATAAACATCTTGTTCTTTTATTCTTATTCCTCATACTTTGGTGCAACACTATTGCAAACAGGACAACAACCCATGGAATTTTTTAATTAGGCTTTTGTTTTTTTGGGTTATTGTCCTCATTGGGGCTTACTCTTGGTCACTAGGAGCAGCACACATATACTGAGTGTGTACTCTAGTGATCAATTGCCCATAATGGGGCCCCTTAAGGGTGTAGGAGTTGGGGCCAGTCTTCTAGATAACTTGAACTGAACCTTGCCAAAGGGAGGCAAGTTTGGATTTACGGCTGTACCCTCTATTGCTGAAGAAGTTGACTGAGTCTCTTACCAGGTAAGTGGATAAGGCGGGCCGTTTGGATGCAGCTTGTTCTAGGCCCTGCAACTTATGGCTTAAGTTTACGGTGTAGGCCTCTGATTGCAAGCAAATAAGAGTTTGAACCAGCTTGTTGAGGTACGCCTCTGGGGACACAGCCAGGCTAGGCTTTACCAAGAAATATAGTAAAGGGGGAAGTCCTGGTTGCCAGCTGTAGAGCAGTTGGAAGGGCGGCTTACCAGTATCCCAATGGTACCCAATGTTGTATGCAAAGGTGGCCGCAGGCAGGAAGGTATCCCATTCAGTCTCATGTTGGTGACTGAGCTTCTGGAGTATCTAGACCAGGCTCCTTTAGTGCGCTCTACCATGCCATTTGTCTGTGGGTGATAAGGAGTGGATAGTGTTCAACAAATTCCCATCAGTTGGTTGAGGCAGGGGATGATATAACTGGTGAATTTGGTACCATTGTCTGTCAGCAGAATCTGGGGGCAACCATGTTTGTATATGATATTTTCCAGGATGAATGTGCCTGTCATCAGTGCAGATTGGTTGGGAATTGCCTTGGCCTCTACCCATTTAATCAGATGGTCAACTGCCACAATGATGAGCTTGTTGCAACTGTTGGTAGCTGGAAGGGGGCCCACTAGTCAATGGATACAGTGTGGAAGGCAAACCCAGGGCATAAAAGTCTGTGTTGAAACTTGGCAGCCTTAGGCCTCTAAATGTTGAAGTCATGACAGTTGGCTAGCGTATCTACTACGTCAGTGTGCATTCCTTCCCAGAAGCAGTGCTGCTGTAACAGAGCTAATGTCTTCTGTATGCCACCATGGCCAGTAGTCTTGTGAGCGGCCACCACTGAGTCCATGCATAGGGATGGGCGTATATAGGGTTGCCAAGAGTCTCCACAAAGCTTCAGGAGTTGTCCCTTAGAGACCTTGGTATCAACAGCTAACTTCTTGAGAGCCCTCTGTATCTCTACTGGCTCCTCTCCCCACAAAGAAGGATCCTCCATAAGCTTGCCATAGAGAATGTCAGCCTTGGGGGATACTAAGGCAACAGTGGGAAGGCAGGAGAGACAGTCAGCATTCTGGTGGGCTGCCCCAGCTTGATGAATGATCTCATAGTCATAAGCCTGAAGTTAAATGGCCCAACGCGCCAGACGTCTTTTGGGGTCCTTGAGGGTCTTCAGCCATTGCAAGGAGGCATGGTCTATTACAACCGTAAAATTTACCCCATGGAGATAGACTCTGAACTGTTGGTAGGAGTATATCACAGCCAGACACTCTTGTTTGGTGACAGTGTAGTTCCTCTTGTGAACATTAAGTGTACATGAGCAGTATCTAACAGGGTGTTCAAGTCTATTGGAGTCCAGTTGAGAGAGAACACCCCCAATTGCCGTCAGACTAGCATCTGTATGAACCACAAACAGCTTGGAAAAGTCAGGGTAGGCCAGCACAGGGGCTGCAGTCAGTGTTCCTTTGAGAGCATTGAAGACAGATTGGCACGCTGGGCTCCAGAAGAATTCCTTATCAGCTCAAAGCTGAAAAAGGGGTCACCCAGGGATGCAAAGTTGGGGATGAAGTGGTGGTAGTACCCAATCATCCCCAGGAAGACCTACACATCCCGCTTATTGGCCAGGATCTGCATTTGCTCAATGGCTTCCACCTTCAGAGATACAGGGCGGAGTCCATCTTGGCTAATGATGAACCCCAAGAACTCGAGGTGCTCCTTGAAGAAGTTGCACTTGCATGGCTTGAGCTTGAGATTAGCTTCAAGTAACCTCTGGAAGACTTCCTCCAAGTGTTTTAGGTGATCATTAAAGGTTCAGGAGAATACATTAATGTCATCCAGGTGGGCCAAGACACTGGTGAGTTTGAGGCCGCCCATCACTGCATCCATAGCCCGTTGAAAGGTAGCTGGGGCATTGGACAGACCTTGAGGCATCCTTGTGGGTTAAAATAGCCCTTGTTCAGTGATGATTGCACATTTTTCTTGATCAGCAGGGGGTAGGTCAGTCTGCCAGTACCCACTTATAAGGTCCATGGCGCTGAAGAACTTGGCACCACCCAGTTGGTCCAAGGTATTGTCAATACAAGGGAGGGGATATGAATCCTTCTTGGTAACAGCATTCAGTCAACAGTAGTCAATCACCACACAGTTGCTGACATCCTTCTTTCTGACAATCAGGAGAGGGGAAGCCCAAGGGCTTTTACTGGGGACCAGTAAGCTAGATCCTAATAGCTTCTGAAGCTCTTTGTTAGCCACAGCATGATTGACTTGACTGTGCTGTATAGGTCTGGAGCAGATAGGTGGACTGCCTTGAGTGTCAATATGATGAGCAACGTCTGCAGCCTTGCCCAGGTCATAATCATCCTTGGCAAAAACATCTTTATACTGGGCAAAGAGATCCATAGCTTGATCCTTCTGCTCTTCAGAGAGTCCAGATAGAGAGTTGCGGCTTATGACCAATAGCACCAGTGGTTGCTCACAGGGTAGACCCAACTCAGAGAAGTCTGCAAAGGGGGCAGTCTCCTGCAGGTTGTCATGCTCTTCCAGTCGTATATAAGCCAGAAGTTGGTGTTTAGAGACAACCATAGCTTCACGACTCATGTTGGCCAAGAGTATGAGTGCCTCCTTCTCACTTGGCATGAGGATGCCTGGTGCAACCCATGGTTCTAGTCTGGAGGCATTAGGGGTGCCAAAGATTTCTCCGTGAGTGCCATCTGGTAGAGCCAATGAGAGGCCTGTATTGTGGATCACCTGGGCTCCAGGTAATATAGTCACATTACAGGAGGCGTAGACTGGGATACCCTTGGCCTTCCCAATTGAGAGAGGTAGCACCTTGACCTTATTACTACACAGTGTATAAGCAACTGGAAACTCTCTGTTGGCGTACTCCAGATTGATGTAGTTCAGACGTTGTAAGGGCAGGTCAGACAGGCAATCATCATGATAGAACATGGGTATGGAATGGCCCAATATTACAAATGTATAGTCTCCATGGTTAGTCACAGTGCCATACTGAACCATGAAGCTAGTTGCAATAAGAATTTCATAGCTGTTGTTTTCCAGAACTATAGCAGGAGCAGTGACCATTAGCTTCCCAAAGCAAAGAGGGAGAGAAGAGTAGGCTCATTTTACTCTAGTGGTCAGTGGCCCAGCAGTACCAAACTCTTCATGGTAGGCCAAGTCTGGTGCCAGCTTAAGCTTCTTAACCAGCCAAGTTTATAATGTTTCCAGGGGTAACAGTATCTAGTATGGCCCAGACATGAGTCTTGTTCACTACCAGCTTAATATAGGTGCAATCCTGGCAACCCTCTCTGATCTCCACAATCTTTGAGACCTGGTGTATGCTTAGTCCTTTGAACTTCTCCAGGAAGGTAGCCATGGCAGCTCCCACAGCTGGGCTTACTTCCTTGAGGGATTTTAGCAGTGCTGAGATGTTTACTGTGCAGAGCAGCTTGGCCAGTTGTTGAGCACTGTCCTCCTCATGAGTGACTTCAACGTCTGGTTGATCCAGTTGTTCAGCATAGGTTAAGGATACTGTTCTATGAGCTATTGGGGGGATAACCACCTCAGGGCAAAGTGTAGTATAATGAGTTTGTGTGTTAACAGTGAGGACTCAATGGAGGAGGTCCTCTTGAACTCCGTCAGACTCTGCTCCTCATGTATCAGTTTGGAGTTGAAGTCAATCAGAGAGGGTTCATCCTTAGGGTTAGTCCCAGAAAATGGCAAGGTAGCAGGCCTCTGATCTGGTTTGTCAGGGGGCAGTGGTATGGGGGGAGATGAGGATGTCAAAATTATGAAGGCAGCCAAGGACTTCTCCTTGTCCTGGCTGCTTAGTAGTTTTTTGACTGGTCCTCATTGTCCTCCTCAATATCAGCGTCCTTAGTGTAGTCTTCCTCAGTATCCTCCATGCCTACATGATGGATCTTTTGGCGTGGATTCCTACATTCCCAAGAGAAGTGGCCAGCCATACCACATTTGAAGCAAGTACAGGGGCCATTGTTGACTGGAGCAGGCCCAACCTTGTCAGAAGGCTTGGGCATCTTGACAGCCACACAGGGTCTATGCTCAGATTGCTGGCAAGGGCGGCCTTCAGGAAGAGGGACTTTGAACTCCTCATTGTAGGTGCGTAGGAGGTGGATCAGATCTGGTACGGTGCAAGCGTTGTAAATACCTGACTTAAGGGCCAGAGATAGTTCCTGGTTGACACGTACAGCATTAAGGAGTGCTGACTGCACATCAATAAACTGCACCACACTCATAGACAACAGAGTTTGAGCTTCAAGGTAGAACCTAGAAGTGAAGTCTTCTAGAATTTCCCCCACTTTTAACTTGGTGTCTGCAAAGTCCATCTTGCAACCAAGGAGTGCTTCTTGGCTACCAAATTCTTCTGTCAAGGCTCTGGAGACGTTGGCAAAGGTCAAGCCATTCTCAGGAAGACGTGGCAAGATAATGGTTTGAGTCTCAGCATCCAGACAGTTGATGATTGTGGAGTCCCTTGTGGCATTGTCTGCGCCATACATGGAGTTCTGGTACAGACATAAGAACATGGCCACATTGCTCTTGCGGTCAAACTTGGGTAGATTGACGGGCTTGAAGTTGTTGGAGCCATGTTGGAGGGGAGCAGGTGTGATCCTCACTGGAGAGCGGGTGAGACAGGAGCGGCTAAGAGTGGAGGCAGCAAACCTAGCCTCAGAGGTGCGGCAACAATTTCCTCTTGCTGGGCTTTGTGTTCACCTTCTCTGTCTTGAGCAGCTCCAGAAGCTTCAGGGGTATCCAGGACGTCATCCTCAGACTCCAGTACTGGCTCTAACACTTGTACAGCGTTAGGAGCTAACCAAGTATGATCCTCATTGCTTTTGTAGCTATGATAGAACTCAGGACTAGAGGACCTCAGTGGACTGTGGTGACTCTTGGAGTTGATGGACATAGCCTGTAAGTTGACGGCCATAATCTTACTGTCCATCCTATCCAATTGGCTCTGGAAGGCGTCCAGGAGAAGTTGTTGCTTGTCCAGCTCATCTTGGTAGACCTTGTTCTCCTGACAGGTGATATCCAAGTCATCTTCCAGAGAGGTGATGCGCTTTTTGTGGGTGGCAAGCTCAGCTTGGAGCAAGGCTATTACTTCCTTGTCCTTCCTGACTTGGGTCTGTCTGTTGGCTCTATCATGCAATTGGCAAAGTTTGAGAAAATCCTGAAGTTCTGACACAGTGTGGTAGCCATCAAACAAGAAGGCAAGATTGGCACTCTGCTGGACCAATTCCGTCTGCATCTTCTTGTAGTGATCAAAGAGCTCAAGGATGTCTCAACCAAGAAGGGCGCTGGAAGGTGAGTTGTTGGTGGCAGCAGAAGTGGGGGTGAACAAGGGGATGGTGGCAAGGTGGCGGGCTAAGACTTCCACCTCATGAGTCAGGCTTCAAACCATGGGGCCAGTCTCCAGCACATGGTTTGTAACCATACTAATCCAATTGGCATCTACACCCTGATAGGTGAGGGTCTGTACCACATGCACTGGAACTAGCTGAGCTATACCTGCTTTGATGGCATCAACCCAGTGGAGCATGGTGTTCTGGGCGTTGATGACTTTGGCAAGATACTGATTGACAGTGATGAAAGTATTGCCAATCTCAGAGTAAAGGACCTGGAGGAACGTTTGTTGGTTAGATACCAGTATTCCCTGGTCATGCACTAGGTTTTGGATGCAGCCCAGGTGCATTTGGTTGTGGCATACGGCAGGATGAGTGAATTGTTGTAGGTAGTCCTTGATATGTTCAACAGTATGGAGGTCACGGCAGAGCTGGTCAGAGTTAAACTGGGAGAGATTCTGAAAGCAACCCAAGGCATTTTCAGCAGAAGGCTGCTGAATGGCCAGATGTTGAGAGCAAGAATCATTTCCAGCAGCACCAGCATCCATGGCATGTATGGCATTACAGATGCCGTCCTTGGAAGGTGAAGAGTTGGTGTTCATCTCCAAGGGGGCAGGGTCTTGTAGGAGCAGTGGTTGACCAAAAACAATAGCCTGGGGGCGTTGATGTTCTGGCATGAATTGGCTTAGGTTGGGCAGGCCATAAGGAGCGCCTGCTCTTTCCCCAGAATGGGCATTAGCAGCAGTAAAGGCTGGTGCCTGGTAGTAAGGAGAAGCAGTGGCAGGAGACTGGGCCAGGGGCATTCCTTGCTCCTCATTGAAAGGACCGCGGGGGTGGGGGCTGTTGGTGTTATAAGACATGAGCGCCAATGTTGTAAAAGTTGCAGCAAAGGGTTGCTAGTTTCTACTAACAGTTAGTCAGTGACCTAGCTCTTAATACTATAACTGTTGATGGTATAGTGACAGTCTATGAAGAACAGAAGAATAATAAGGTGTATAGACAAAACTGGTATTTATTTAGATAGTATTACACTTATATAATGTGAGGCAAGGGAATTGCCACCAGAGGCAGGGAGGCACAGACAGAAGAACTTCCCAAATAGAGGAGAGTGGATTGACACAGCTAAAAGTCCCACGCAAGAAAACCACTGCTTCCTTGCAGCTTTTCTTAAGGAGGTAGATATAAATAACTTTGTTGTTCTATTTATAATCCCGGAAATGAAGCTTGTGCCTTGTGAGCGTTCAAAAAGCAAATTGAACACCTGTTTTAGGGGCGTTTTAAACGTCTTTATCACTAGTAGAATCAGGATGCAATAGCGCAACCGCGCAATTGTTCCATTGCTTAATCCCTAGATAGACAACTTTATGTCTAATCCATCCAGGATCTGCAACACACCTTCATGTTCTTGGGCCAGGACTCCCCCCATTGCTTCCTTTGACGCATCAGTGAAGATGGAGAACTTCTTGTTGAATTTTGGGTGCATGAGCACAGGCTCCATGGTGAGATGATCCTTGAGTGTCTGAAAAGCAACTTCCTGTTCAGAGGACCAGGTAAAGTCAGCATCCTTCTGTATTAAATTGAACAAGGGCTTTGCAATGTCACTGTAGTTAGGGATAAAGCAGGAATAGTATCCCACTGAACCTAAAAAGGACTGGACCTGCAGAACACTGGTAGGTGTAGGCCACATTTTGATAGCTGATACTTTCTCAGGGTCTGTATGTACTCCTTCTGCGTCTACCACATATCCCAAGACGTGAATCTTTGTCTGGCAGAGTAGCAACTTGGACTCATTGACTGAGAGTCTGGCTTTACAGATACAGCAAAAGACTTCAGATAAAACCTGTAAGTGCTCTTTGAAAGTCTCATTAAACACAGTAATGACGTCTAGATATACAGTAACCTTCTTGTACAGGAGGTCCCTGAAAACAGAGTTCATTGCCCTTTGAAAAGTGTGGGGCGCACCAGTAAGCCCAAATGGCATACACTTGTATTGGTACTGACCCTGCTTTGTCACAAAGGCTGTCTTCTCCACGCTCTTAGAGTCCATTTCCAACTGGTGATAGCCGGAGAACAATTCAATATTGGTAAAGTACTTGGAACCAGCATAGGAGGCAAGAATCTCATTGATCAATGGTAAGGGGTAGTTATCTGACTTAGTGACAGAGTTCAGAGGTATTTAGTTTACACACATTCTTAACTTCCCATTTTTTTAGGCACAACAACCACAGCTAAACGTCCAAGGAGACATGGAAGGCTCTATGATCCCCTTTGACAGGAGCTTTTTGATCTCATTCTCTACATAGTCCTCATAATTCTTTGCAAGACAGTAAGGAGCGCGGCGGACTGGACAATGGTTCTCCAATTGATGACATGTCTCTCAAGGCTGGCAGGTGGCAAAGGATCATCTTTATTGCAGTAAAAGCCTTGATACTGTACCATAAAGATATGTAGTCTCTTCCTTGCTTTGTGATTAATCCTTTGTTCTGATTGATGGCTTCCACAGCCAACAAGAAGGATTCCCCTTCATTGTGAGGGCTGGTGTAGCAAACATCAATGGGGAACAGGGTGTTCCCACGCTGGATGACCCACTCATGGTTCCAGAAAGACACAGAGATTCCAAACTCACTAAGGGCATGGCAACCAATCAAGAGGTTATACCGGGTAAGCTGAAAGATAGCTGCAGATCTTAACTTTCCGGCCCCTAAGATCTCAACTGTATCGTCTTTAAAAAACCCAAGGCACTCTTCTGTCTTGCTGTTGGCAAAGGTAAACTTCTCCTTTAAAGAACTGTATTCTTGCACACCTAACAAGCTTAAGAAGGACTCCAAGATGATATTAGAAGTTGACCCCCCATCTAGGATGATGGCCGTAGGATGTCCTTCTACTTCACTGTCAATTATGGGTGCTCCTTCACTGACAACATAAATGGTTGGTTCTTCATCCTGTTCCAGAAGAGCAGTTTGATCAACGTTGAATTGCTCAGGTGTATCACGCACACAGGTAGTACCAAGGTATTTTATTATTTGAGCTCTAATACTTAGTGCAATTTCAGCTAGGTTGTACAAGGAAATTGGTATGTGGATGTCTGTGAGGGTTTTCAAGATGTTGAACTTAGGTGATTTAACTACAGGTAAGGGAACTGCAGGTTTAGGCTTGGACTTCTTGGTCTGCTGAGATTTTTGGCTTGAGGTCTTGAGAGCAGAAGACTTTTGTACTTCAATAGTAGGTGTCTCATTGAAAGTGCCATCCCCTTCATCTATTGGAACCCCATAAGGTTCAGCCGCAGGTGCCTGTTGTGGCACATCATGCTGATCCTGTTGTTGTGGCTGATCACTAGCTTCAGGACTCTTGTGATTGGCTGACTCAGATTTAAGTGGTTCTGACCCTTTGGTCTTTCCAGGAGTGCTATAGGGATGCACTGTTTGGCTTAAGCAGTGCTTCTGAGCCACATTAGTCCTCACCGCAGCTAAGCTCTCCACAAGGTAAGTCTCATCTTTGGCTGATGATGCATTAGCCTCCTTCTTAGGTTTAGAGGACTTGGTCTTGGGTGGCTTGGCCTCACTGGGGAATCTTGATATCAGGTACATACAGAGTTGGGCAGTAGATAAAGGGATGCCCCTCTTCCACAGTGTTTGTGATTATGTTTTCAATAAGAAGTAAAGTGACAATACTGTTTGTAATTCTGACAATACTGGGTTGACTTAGGTTGGTCTCCACTTTAAGGTACATATGAAGACTGGAGATGGTGTCTGACAACTTCTTCATGGTATCACCCATGTCAGCAGCAGGCAGAGGCATGATTACCTTTCTTTCATGTTTGGCTTTGACAACAGGTTCAGGAGCTACTGGGGAGTGAAAAGCTGGCCACAGATCTTGAATCTGCCAAGGCAACAGATAAGGACATAAGCCTCTTCTACACTGCTTGGGGCCTGAGCCTCAATGTACTGATAGTATTCCTGTGTAAGTGCTTCACACAACCAAGCTAACCCTTGCATTTCTAGGAACAAGAGCCTGAAGCACTTGCCTTCAAGTGTGTTTTGGCTACCATAAACCAAATCTTGGTATTGGATCAAGGCAGCACTGATTTCTTCAATAAACTCATATGTTCCTTGAAAGTTTACTTGCTTGATTGACTTTAGTTGGAGGAGAGTTCCTTCCACTCCTCCACCAAATATCTCATAAGCAAGAGCTTTCCAGTCAGACAATTTCAGGTTGTAATTTAATGATGTATGTCACAGAGCAGTGCAACCTAACAGAAAGTAATGGACTTCTTCAAGGCAGTCCTCTTTACGGATGCAATGCTTCTTGCAGAAAAGGTTGAAGCAAAGGAACCAGACTTGAGGGTCTGAGCCATCAAAAAGGGTACATTCTGGGAATTAATAGCCTTCAGCAAGGCCAGAGGATTAACAGTAGCAGCAGGGTCTGTATCAGAAGAATTAGAAGACATTGCTTGTCTTCCCTGGCAGGATCATCAAGTAAGATATAACAGGGATAAAGGCTGGTTCTTATGATCTTGTGGGAGCAAAGACAGAGGTATTTGTCTTCCTGACGTTGGCAGCTTTGAAGTTGAAACCAGAGGCATAATCCAAGATTTGTAATAAACTTTAGAAGGCCAAAATCAAATATTTGAGCTAATACTTGTGTGTTTATTTTATAAATTTGAAGAGTTTGAATACTCTTATTATACATGTGAATATTGGAATTGAGAGGGTTTAGAGGGATGGTTTTGGATCAAGTGGATACTTGCAAAAGATGGATTTCAAGCCAGAGGTTTGAACTGCAGTTCAGGTAATTGCCAGTTATACCACAGCATATTATATATCAATTGACCTAAAAATATTAAAGTGCTTGTAGAGCTCAGAAAAAGAGGCTATGATGAATAAGAAGATAAGAGTACTATTGTGTCTTCTCAATTGCTGCCTTGCTACACCACCTACCACCCCAAAACCCCTGAGCACCACAGTTCTCTTCCTCCAGAACCCAGAGCCACCCACCTGGCATCCAGTAGGAAGCATCAGGAGGAAACCAAGGGGGCAAGATAAATAATAATAATGATAAATCAATAAAAATTAAATCTTTAAACAATCCTTTAATTTGAAACTTTATATGCTTCATTTGGTTTAAAAAACTAAGGTCCAACCAAGCTCATTTTAACCATTAATGAAGAGTGTAAGGTCTGAAATGGATTTGCATCCAGTGGCAAAAATAAGGCTACATTTCTGGAAGATTGCTGGTTCTGATTTTTCTGGAATTGGAACCTGATCTGATATGATTGGCTGCTTTATTAAAAAAGCCATCGTTTCATATCCACCACGACCCTACCTGAGATACATCACCTGACTCTATTGGAGATTAAATTCTCTGGTACGAGGAAATTGTAACTGGTATTTTTATTAACTATTAGATTCATAAGTACATTGTATTGCGAGAACTTTTGATTGTATCTTGAAGTACATGATAAATATATTTAATTGATAGACACAGTTCAACTTTACGCTTGTCCTTGGACAATCAAAGCACATGGTTCACAATAGGGTAAGTAAATCATAGATGAATACACGTTTGTTAAAAAGGTTCAATGGTACTGAAATATGACCCCAACTTTCCACACTGAGACCCCTGCTTGAATCCAAGGATGCAGCGGCAACCTCCCTCGAAAGTGGCGTGATTGATGCTGCATCTGTTTTCCTTGCTGCTTTCCCAGGCCGCCCAGGCAAGGTGTTTGACTTGGTCGGGGCTGGAGCATCCCAGGCAGTGGAATTTGACACACGACTTTGGTGCAAATTCTTCCTTCTTCGTAATTACAACCTGTATTCTTGGGTTCAAAGTTTCAATTGCTCGTTCAAAGCCTGCGGCAAGGACAACGTGTTTATTTGCTTTAAAGACATTGTAACAACTCGATGGCTTTACTGAAATCACCGTTTGGTCGAAGGCTTGTAGCATCCTCATGATTCCTAAACCTGCTAACTGTAGCTTCAAACCCTTCATTGTGATACGCTCACTGGACGCTACGGGAAACAATCTTTGGAGCTTCTATTTGTAGTTGTAAATGGCTTCTCCCAGCAGAACGTTTAATCCACAGTTAATTTGGCTCAATACCAGTGGCGCTTTCTTTATTCAGAGATAGATTAACATCTTCATTGCAGAGTATCTCGAAGCTACTGGCTACATTAATTTGGTAGCCACGTGATGCTTAAATCCGGAATTGTAAATAATCACTATTGAATCAATCAAAACGCTTCCCCTAGTAAAGGAGTCACGACAAGTGTAAACATTTCTAGCAAAATAAGACACAAATATTATTTACTGATTTCCAGCAAGCTTCATCTCCGAAGCTGTCAATTTGCATCCCAATTAGCGACACCCACCTCATTTCTAACAAGATTATTTCCGACAAATTATCGGATTTCAGTGCTTTTTGAGTTGTAAATAAAAAATTATACAAGAAAAAGAATTGCTTGGTTTTATCAAGGGTACACATATACAGTATTCTGGTAGGACACACCATTTTGAAAGCAGCACTTTGATCTATGCCATCTCAAATTTAATTCAAAATGTCGTTTTTTGTGTTAGTGATTTTGAATTACAAAAAAAATTAATAAAATAGTTAAATTTTACATATACCTTATTAATGCAGCATCTTGAATTTACACCATCTCAATTCTGTCACTTTGAGTCAGATTAATTAAATCTTATTTTGCTAACTTTATTTACATATGAAATCACTTAGTGTGGGGCGTGTTTACGCCATCTTGACTTTACATCATTTGGAATCACGCCATTTATCTTAAATTAAAATAAGCTTATACCCAAACTAAAATAAAGCCTGTTGTATAGTGCCAGAAGATGTTCCTATAGTATTAATCTAAAACACTTATAATAAGAATAACCTAAAAAGACACCACTATGATAGTCCTTCTAGTGATTGTCATTGCTGGATAAAAAACAGTTTTTTTATATGCAATTTATAACTTTATTATACATGGATACATTGATAAGGGATCTCTTAATGATATATTTTAATGGTGATTTTAATATGGAAGAGGGTAATTACACCATTTTGATTTACATCACTTAAAATTCCACTGAGTTTCATATCACCTAATTAATTTGATGCGCACAATGAATAGGGGAAAATAAGGAAAAATTACCTATGACGCCAGGCTACGCTATATCAATTCCCCTACCACAATTCTTGCTTTCTACTTTTCAAAAGTACATATTCACGTCAAATACCATATTAATAAAATGTAAGAAATTTCCTGAAACTTTGCAGATATATGTTTTTTATCTCCTCTAAACAACTGGGTACTTTTTAGCCCCAATTATATAAGCTATTTTGATAAATTCAAGTTTTACTCTTTGGTCTGGTTGAGGTAGCTCCACTGTAAATTTCTTAATTTAATATAAAAATGGTCAAAAATACTATGTTTTTGAGCTACAACACCTTGATTATGTGAGAGAGGGGCTAAACTAACTAAGTATAGCTCCCATCCCGGTGAAACAAACCACCAGGATGCCGCCCAGTGGAGTACTGGTATGGCCGCTTGGAGGGGGGGACCAAAGAGAGGACGCGGGGGACAGCTGAGAGAAGTATGCATTCAACCCCATCAGCACCAGCCCAGTGAGTAACCAGGGTGTGCAGGTGGGAGCATGAGGAAACCCCACAGGAGCTAAGAGGGGTACTGGAGGACCTTTGTCCAAGCCAAAAGTAGCAGGTGCCAATATCACCTCCAATGTGGGGGCTGGCATGGTGAAATCTCCATCAGAGAGTCTAGGTCATCACAAGTCAGGCTCTTGACAATTGTCTTGCCTGAAACAAGAAGCTCACCTGGGAGGTGCAAGAGACTATAGGGGTTATTTTCCCACAAGGCGGGCAGAAGCAGAGAATTGTGACCATAAATCAGGGGCAGTTGTCCAGAGTAGAATTAAGCAAGAAGCCAAAGTGAAGACCACAAATTTTATAATAGGGAGAATCATAATTGAAGAGCCTGCAAAATTTGGAATTTTTGGGTGCAATTTTTTGATCTCCAAGTTATAGAAAATTGGAGGAGTGGGCTGCCACAAGAGAAAATTGAGTGGGAGGCAACAAGCAATACTTGTACACCTTGGAAATGGTTTTGGGTGGCTTGGGCAGGCGTAAAATGCAAGGCGGGTTTGAAATCAACAAATTCAAGTAAAATTTAGATCTTAGAGTAAGATTTATAAGAGCTTTTAAATGAAATTTAAAGTTTGAACAGTGTTTTCAAAAGCGTAAACACCTGGAGTAACAATTAAGTGATAAGCCAAGCCAAAATGACTTTGAAAGGATGACCAAGTTAAAGCAGGATAACGCCAAGGTAATATTTAACACAAAAATGTCTAACACTTTGGTTTAAAATCTAGGGAGACTCCAACAGAGTCAACTACTTAAGAATTTGATGACAAAGTGTTAATAGCAAACCCTATGTCTTTAATAATTTGAGAATTGACAAGCAGGGGACACAAAGTTCCCTGATCTTGTAAAATGGGAGTGATTGCTAGGAAATGGGCACATGACCACTTTGGCTTGCATCTGATTGGCAGGGAGAGAAATTTTGCTGGGCAAGACCAGGGACACTGGAAGGCTTCAAGTTATTTTCTGCAGATCCACCTGATTGGTTAAAATCCAACCCAGGCATTTGGGATTCACTTGATTTTCTGGTTGTTGATGTGGCATCATTTGATTGGCTGTTCCTGATAATTTTTAAGAGAGGACAACACCATTATAACAAACAATCCAAATTAATCAGTGTTTCTTTGCAAGCCGGGACAACCAAAGCAGGGGGATCTGCAGGGTAGGCCAGAACAAATCTCTCATCAACAGTGTGGGCTAAATCTTCTAGGGAATTTAATGGCTTGGCTGTTGTTTTTGGCCCTTTTTTGGTGCGGCAGGGGAAAACAGTTTGATCCAAGGCCAGAGGTGGCAGTGAATTTACAGATTATGTCACTTCAAAAAACGCAATTTTGACTGCAAGTTTTCAGTCAAAACTCAAAGTTTTGCATAATTGCGTTACAAATAAAAAAATATTTTTTACAAAATAAAAAACACTGGAATTTTGATATTATATATTTTAAGATCTTCTATACAATTCTATGCCAAATTATTTTCTACTTTTATATTGAAAACATTCTCATTTTTCTCTTTAAAAACATCTCCCAAATTTTCCATATTTTAATACTAATTCACTTTTAGATGCCTTCCAAGCCTACCACCAAAGCTGCGCCCAAGGCCACCAAGGCCTATAAGTCCAAGATCACTCATCTCAAGGCCAAAAAGTCCAAAACTACCCCTAAAAAGCAGCCTGCTAAGGGTAAAGCTCTCCCCAAGACGCACAAACCTTCCCCTGAAGCTGTTGAAACAAGCCCAACCCCTCCCCACTCTCCTTTTGTTTACTCTCCTTCAGACCCCCAAGAGAAGATGTTCAACTTTATCTGCCACTCTGATCCCACCTCAGATCCTGAAGAGGAAAGCAAACAGGAGCCTGAGCCTGGTGCTCCTGCAGATAAGCAAATTGATCTATGGGATCTATACACTGTCATGATCTGAGGCGTGGCACAGAGTCACAACAGGAAATCCTAACCTTAGGATTGGATTTGTACCAAACCTTGGTTAGAATGGCAGGGAAGGCTATGTAATTACCTTGTGACCCTGAATGAATAATATCTGCTAGACGTGGCTAGAGAGGTGCCAAAGTAAGTGGAGACACAAAGACAAAAATATGAATAGAACTTAAATTTTATTGGTAGAAGTGAAATGGAATATATACTGTGTAGCTTTACCACAAAACAGTACATGGGTGGTAGGATCACTCACCACAGGCATGATGGGGCAAGTGAGTTGCGCAGAATCAGGAAACTGAACAATTGTATTTCCCAATTTGGAGCCAGCCTCATTTTGAAGGGTGAAAGCAAAAAAGAGGGATTTGTCCTTGAAATAACCCAACAAAGGCAAAATCAAAACATAGTGAATGTCAGCATTCACAACATTGCCCCCGTCCATATTAGCCTTAGGGGGTGATACTTTCAGAGAAACTTGGCATGTACACAGGTAAATGGTTGACTGATAGATAGGAGTTTTACAGTATACTCTGACTCTTGTTTAAAGGTCAATTCCAAGGACCTAGTCCACAACTAGTCTATCTTATGAGCCTGTCCTCCTACTCTATGTTGATAGTAAAGAATGTGGTCCCCAATAATGAACTCAAGCAGGGGGGATCTCCCAGCATTGTCAGGGGAGAGCTCTAGCAGATTGGTCTTATAGGCAGAGGCCTGGATATCAATGATTTTATTGACTAGATCTTTGATATGCTCATCAGAGTTCATAGCCTTATCAGATGAGAGTAGGGAGGCCCCCAAGAGCAACGGAGTAGTGGCTTCACAACCATACAGCATAGTGAAAGGGGATACCTGGTGACACAATGTTTGCTAAGGCAATAGGCAAAGAGAGCAGCGGGTAAGTATAGATCCCAGTTAGCGGCATCAGAATAAGTAAGCTTCCTCATGATAGAAACCATAGTTGAGTTTGCGCGCTCAACCACTGTATTAGTGAAAGGATTATAGGGGGCAGAGAAAGACTGGTGAGACCCCAAGGCTTTGACAACAGAGGTTACCAACTTGGCGTTGAAGTTAGTCCCATTGTCAGACAACAATACTTGAGGGCAGCCATGACAGAAAAATACATCTTGCAGCAGAAAGGCGGCGGTTGTCTTGGCTGTGATGTCTTTAGTTGGGCAAGCTTCTAACCACTTGCTAAAACAATCAACAGCAATTAGGGTAAAGCGTAACCAGAGAGGGAGCAAGGGAGTGGCCCTACAGCATCAATACTGACAGTGTGAAATGTGTGTTGAAGGGGGACTAGCTTGAACTCATGAGTGGTGGCTTTAGGTTGTTGGAGTTGGCAATCATAGAAACTAGCAATAACATCTGGGATCAGCAAGCAAAGATTTTCCAGAATTAATTCTTCTGGAGCCAGGCATGGGTCTTGGCAACGCCTCTGTGTCCTGTCTCTTTATGAGCTTGAAGCACAAACAAAAGGCAAATACTAGGCCTTACATAGTGCAATTAATGGTCTTGTACTTTCTTGAAAAGCTGATTGTCACATATGAGGGTGTCTTCAGATAACTTAGAAAGGGCAACTCAAACTTCTTCTGTCTTGTTCTCCCATGACAAAGGATATCCAATTAGTTCATACAACCTGTCAGTCTTGGCAGGGTGTAGGGCAAGGATGGGCATTTGGACAGCCCATCAGCATTCTGATGTTGAATCCTGAGGCAGTGCAGTACAGTGAAGTTGTACCCTTGCAGGGAGAGAGCCTATCTAGCTAGTTGTCCTTCTGGTTCCTTGAGTTTCTGTAGCCATTTGAGCAAAGTGTGGTCAGTAACCACAGTTAAATGGGTGCCATACATGTAATGGCAGAACTGCTTGATGGCATGCAGCACAGCAAAGCACTCCTTAATCACACTGTAATTTTTCTCATGCTTATTCAGTACAAAAGAGGTATAAGCTACAGGGTGATCCACACCTTCATCATCCAATTGAGCCAAGATAGCCACAATAGCCAGGTCACTAGCATCCGTATATAGAATGAATTCCTTATTGTAGTCAGGATATACTAGGATGAAAGCCTCTTTGAGTTTTTTTTTGAGGGTCTCAAAGGCTTGTTGTTGGCTGGCAGTCCATTTAAAGGGGATATTATACAGCAGCTGGACCAAGGGTTTGCTAGTGTCAGAAAATCAGGGATGAATTGTCTATAATATCCCATCATGCCCAGAAAGACTTGAACTTATTGCAGGTTGGTGGGCGGAAGCATTTTGTCAATGGCCTCAACTTTTTAGTCATGGGGCAAATTCCTGTCTGAGTCACCTCATGCCCCAAGAATTCAAGGTGTTCCTTGAAGAAGGTGCACTTAGATGGCTTTAACTTAAGTCCATCTTCACAAATCTTTATGAGCACTTCCTTAATATGGACCAGGTGGTTGGTAAAGGTAGCACTGAAGACAGTTATATAATCTAAGTACACTAAAGCACACAAGAGCTTCAAATCACAGAGGATGGAGTTCATGGCTCATTGGAAAGTAGCTGGAGCATTGCAGAGCCCTTGCAGCATTTGCAAAGGCTCAAGCAATCCTTTGGAAGTGATGAGCGCAGCCTTCTGTCTATACTCAGGGGAAAGATCAACTTGCCAGTAGCCAGAGGCTAGATCCATGGCAGAGAAGAACTTGGAGCCCCCAAGGCAGCGGAGAGCATCATCAATGCGTGGTAAGGGGTATTAATCATTTTTGGTTAAGGAATTCAAGCGTTGGTAGTCCATCACAATACAATGACTCCATCCTTCTTTTTCAGTATTAGCAAGGGGGATGCCCATGGACTCAGGGAAAGATCAAGCAGTCTAGCGTCTAAAAGTTGTTTGAGCTCTTTAGACACCTGAGCATCCTCTACTCAACTGTGGTGCTAGGATTTAGCGTAAAAGGGGAGAGCATCACCAGTATCAATCTGGTGAATGACGCCTTTGGATAAACCATAATCAGTGCTATACTTAGCAAATATATCCAAAAACTGATCCAGTAGGTCAAGCACCTCTTTCTGTTGAACTGGAGATAGCTGCAAGAAGTCTTGAGCAGTGAACAATGATAGGACTTGTGGCTCATCCTCAGGTAAGTTAAAGTCCTGGAACGTACCAAAAGGATGTAGTGATATTACATCAGGAACATTCAACAACCTGCCATAGCCAACAACCTGCCCTCTAGACACATTTATGGGGAGAGCAGTAAATTTATCAACCAGCAGTTGTCAGGGTCTTTATGAGAGACATCCAAGATTCCTGGACAGAGATAGGGTTTATTGTGTCCTAGCAAGGGAGGAGAGTACAACTCTAGAAATGTACGCTTGGGCAGCTCATACAATATTTGGGAGTCTAGGATAGTTTTAGACCCAGGAGAAATAGTCACAGCAGAATTGGCCAAGAGAGGAATCCCTTCAGACGCAGGACAAGCCATAGGAGGGCACTTCATGTTGGAGAAATGGGTACAGTACTTTAAAGTGAAAACACCAGTGGGATATTCCAAGGCACATGTCTTGAGGCACTTCCCAGGAACTTTAACTGGATCTTCAAAGATCAAAGGGACCTCATAACCTAAGATAGAGAGGTAGCTATCCTTTAAATCAATTATTCCATTGTATTCCCTAAGGAATTGAGTACCAACTAAGAGGTCATAACTCTTATTCTCTAAAACAATGGCAAGTGCGGCCAAGAGTAGCTTGCCAAACCGCATGGGAAGAGCAGAATAAGCTCCTGTAGCGCAAGTCATGGATAGCCCAGCTGTGTCATACAACTGATGATAGCTAAGGTCAGGGGCAAGTTTGAGCTTCTTGAAAAGCTTTGAGGAGACAACATTAACAGGAGACCCTGTGTCTAGGACAGCCTTAATTTTCACCTTTTGGATGGATATTTCCACATGAGTGGTAGTACAACCAAAGGGAGGTAGTACAGCCAGAATTTCTTGGGCTTCCGCTGGTTCTTTGTCCCACTTTTTGATCATGCATTTTAGGCCCAGGAACTCCTTATAGACCGTCTGTAGAGGGAGAAAGATGGAGACATTTTTAAACACAGCGTCAGCAACCTCAGCAGCTTCTTTGGAAGATTTGACAAGCACAGGAGACCTCTTGACTTGAGTGAGGTAAGGGAAAGAGAGAACCTCCTTTTCTTCAGGCAGAGGCTTGGCAGCTGTTATAGCTTTCCCAGAACATAGCTTATAAGGGACTGCAATAGTTTCAGGGACAGCCAGGACAGAATACCCATAGGCGTCGGGATCTTCTATATCAGAATCATCCATGTCAGAGCCATCAGATATATTGTGGAATAGTAGCAGAATAGGGGGAGCCTCAGTGTCAGCAGGCTCATAGTCAGCAATGGAGGGGGGTTGAAGGAGACAAGAAGAAATATCAACCAGCAGTGTCTCTGTCTCTAGATTGACTGTTCTTTTCCTGCCTGTTCTTTGGTATCAGCTCCTTCAACCTAAGGATTGGTGCAGACTCAGGAATGGTGACCTATCTGTCCACAGTTATGGAAACCCTGGCGTCAAGGGGGATTCTGCAAGTTCATGGTAAGGATACACGGGCCACATGAAGACAAACCAGAGGTAGAGGCAGCATGATTCTCCTGCAAAACTGCCCCAGAATGGATAAGGTGCATATCCTGCAATAATGCCTTTATGCTCTTCATAGAAGAAAGCATGGCTTTATGGGCCTTGAAGTGAAGCCACAGGAGCTGGTTAACCTTGTGGGCTTGAGCGCAAGCCATGTATGCTTCATGTGCAGTCAACTGGCAGCTTGAGATCAGTTGTTGTCCTTCCAGTTAGAATCTATCTGCAAATTCAGATAGGGTCTCCTTTGGTTTGAAGGCAATGTGCATGAAGGCGTCCTTATTCACCTCCAAACTAAGGTCACCACCAAACTTGTCAATTAGAAGCTTCTTCATATCTTCCCAGGCTTCAATGGTGGGCAGCTCTGGCAATACTTCCTCTTGACAGGTCGTGTGTAGAAAGGTCAGAATCTGTTCTTTCTTAACCACATCTGAGGCTCTTCTTGTGGTAGTTTTTTTGATAGTTAGGAAAGCTGCAATGGTCCAGGTTTTGGGGTCAAAGACTAGCTTAAAGGTAGGCTTGAAGTGTGCTTCTGGAGTTGGGCCACCATTGTTGCTATCAAGTACATTTATATGTGGGGAGAATTATGCTTCTGACTCGGTGGGGGGCTGCCTGGCCCACAACTGGCAAACACTATCTTTGATGGTAGTCAAGGTGTCAGCAGTGCTAGTGCCTGTATTATTATTGAGGGTGGTCTGTTGCTCAGTAACATCCAGGCGCCAACCCTGAGTAGTTACTACTGCAGAAAGCTCAGCCAGTTGGGAAGTAAGGGATGGGCCTACCAAAATACAAGGGGCAAACCTGTCATTTACTGAATCAACCACTTCACTTAGTTCTTGTATGTCTTTATCAAGCTCACAGTGATCTTACTTCAGGAGGTCCACTTCATTGGCTAGAGCTATCAAATCTATAGCACAATGGATGCAAGGGGGCTCCTGATAAACCAGGACAATAACAATCTTCACCCACAACATCAGGTGGACTAACTGCAGGCACCATTGCCTCAAGCAAAGTAGCAACCTCTTGTTGTAATTCAGCAACTTGAGTCATCAGAGCAAGCACTTGGGGATCTGGCTGAGGGGCTTTGGTAGGGAAATCCTGACTGCAGGTAGATGCTCTTAAATTTCAAATGGCATCCCAGAGCCTCTGCTCTTTATCTGCTAGCTCATTAAATGGAGGAGAAGGAGGGGCATCTGCTTTGGAGGCAGACAGTTCATTTACTTGAGTCTGGAGTTTGGCAATGGTGGCAGCAGTAGCAACCCTTTCTTGATCAAAGTCCTCACCAAGTTTGAAGAGGCCCTTTGCAGCATGGACCTCTACTTGCTGTAATTGGTCAAAGGAGTAAGCAATGAACTCATTGAGTTGCTGCACAAGTTGTTCAAAGTTGGTGAGAAAAGTGTTTAGATAGAATCTACTTGGGCACACCAGGGCTGTTCCAACTGGTGGAACTCTTGTAGACGCTCTCTGACATACTCAGGGATGGACTGGCGCATTTGTTCAATGAAGTTGACCAAGCGGGATTGGGAGGTGACAGAGTCACAATGATTGTTGGAAACTAAGGAAAACAAGGAGTGAATCCACTGCTGGTAGGGCGCAAACTGATCCCAGTGATGAGTGAATGCAGCTTATAGCAATGAAATCTCCTGAACATGAAGCCCTAATACCATTTGGTGATGAGCTAAGGCAAGTTGTACAAAGGATGAAAATAAGTGTTCAGCAGAGCCAGCTGCTGAGAGGAGATGCTGTGGAAATTGTGGAGCTACAATCAATTTGTAGTATTCTTCTCAGCTGAACTGAAGCTGGAGGCAAGGGATGGCTCTGTCACGGGCTATCCTGAAAGCTACTGCCATGACTTGTTCCAAGTCAGGGGTACCCAAAGGGTAGGTCACTAGGTGGGGACCACTCCCAAGGCTCAGCACAGTAGGGACAATAGGTGGGTCTGTGATGTCTTACTCAATAGGAGGACTGGTATTTTTGGTGAAGTCAACTCTTGTATAGGTGGAGGCAAAGGTCCTGAAAACATAGTTGCAAAGAGGGTAACCAAGGGGCTTACAGCCCCTGTAGTGAGCAACATTTTTGTCATGATCTGAGACGCAGCACAGAGTCATAACAGGAAATCCTAACCTTAGGATTGGATTTGTACTAAGTCTTGGTTATAACGGCAGGGAGGGCTATGTGATTACCTTGCAGCCCTGGAAGAATAATCTCTACTAGTTGTGGCTAGAGAGAGGCGCGGAAGTACTGGACAACACAAAGACAAAAATGTGAATAGAACTTAAATTTTATTGGTAGAAGTGAAATGGAATATATACTGTGTAGCTTTACCACAAAAAAGTACATGTATGGTAGGGTCACTTGCCACAAGCATGAATGGGGCAAGTGAGTTGCGCAGAATCAGGAAACTGAACAATTGAATTTCCTGATTTGGAGCCAGACTGATTTTAAAGGGCAAAAGCAAAAGAGAGAGATTTGTCCTTGAAATAACCCATCAAAAGCAAAATCAAAACATGGTGAATGGCAGAATTCACAACAAAGAAATTTCTTACAGCTGAGTACAATTATGGCATCTATGACAAGGAGGTCTTGGCTATGGTTTGTGCCCTTGAGAAATTCTGCTGTTACATCCTGGGTTATCCACTCACCATTCACACTGACAACCTTTATGTATAGTTTATTGCTGATAACCTGGGCACAAACAGCAGGTGCATTCACTGGTTCCTTGACCTACTTGAGTATGACTTTAACATTAAGCATATACCTGACAAGACTAAACTTTGTTGTCAATGGGCTATCCGGACAGTTCTCTCTCTTGTCTGAGATTGCTTCCTACAAGAGCAACCTCCAGTAGTTCAGGGAGCTAGCCCTCAGCAAGGTCACACCTCAATCACTTGCTGAAGTCAAGCAGTTCATTCAAGACTGCATCAAATTTACCATGATTCATGACTCCATTTTTAAAAAAGTGGAGGGTAGCCTTTGGCTGGTATCCAAGATTGCTGACAGAGCTGCAATACTCAAAGAAGCTCATGAGGGTACAGGCCAATTTTGCAGAGACGCCACATTGAAGAGACTCAAGGCTACCTACTGGTGCCCTGTAATGTATGTAGACACAGTAAATATTTGCAGAGATGCAAGATCTGTCAGCGCTTCAGCAAGAATGCCGTCAACTCCAAACCAATTGTACCCATTGTGGTGTCTAATATTTTTGAATTATGAGGCATTGATTTCCTGGGACCCCTACAACTTTTCAAGAATGGGAACAAGTACATCCTAGTAGCCAGAGTACTACTCCTGCTTTCCTGTAGCTGCCGCCTGCCCTAATAACTCCACCCTATCTACCACCAAGTTTATCTATAAGGAGATAATCAACCAGTTTGGCCCACCCACAACTCTAATTTCTGACCAAGGATCACATTTCTGAAACCAATTAATAGCTGACCTCATGAAGAAATTTAATGACATCCAAAGATTTGCTACTGCCTACAACCCCGCTGCAATGGACTGACAGAGAGGTTTAACAAGATCTTAGTTGAAACCCTGGAGAAATGCACCAAATATCAACCATCTCTATGGGAGGACGCCCTACCTGCTGCCTTATGGAACTACTGCACCAAAGTACATTCAGTAACCAAAGTTACCCCATTCAAGGTCATTTAAGGAGTCAAACTACTTACAGTCAAGAAGCCCCTACTGCCCAACTACCTCACAGATTTAGAGCACAGGGATAACGTACAGACTAAGGCAAGGCAAACATAGTATCTAGAGCCCTTAAGGTCAAAGGAGCCCAAGCAAAGATCTCATACTGTCTCCCCACCTTCAAGGTTAGCCAATTACTCCTTAAGATGAAGACCAAGCTTGGTAACTCTCACTCCACCAAGTTCAAGACTTAATGTTTGGGCCCATACCAATTGGGGTCTAAATTTAACTACTACCTCAAAGACAGTGAAGGTGTCCCCTTCTCCCAACCAGTCAATGGAAGCCGCCTTAAACTCAACCAAGCTAAGTTTAGCAGGGGAGTGTGATAGTGTTAACAGCAAATTTGTTGAATTCAACCAAATCAATTAGCACTATGGAACCAATATAAAAGTGGATTAGCTTTGGACTAACTAAACTGTTCTTTAATCCCTTACATTTATTTTGGGTTTTTTGGTAGTTTACCACTACACTGGGGTTGGCTCTTAGGGTTGAAATCCAAGAGGGAACAGTGGGAAGCCCTTATGAAAAAAGTGAGGTTCAAATTAGACAAGGGTCAGCCTTCAGAGAAAAATTAAGAGCTTGTATATTCATTTCCAAGAAACAAGAAAGGTAGAAGTTTTTCTTTAGAATAAAGGAAAAGAAGCACCAAAGTTAACAAAAACCAATAAAAATATGGATAAACTTGAGCTTTATTTAGGAATAATTAAATTCTTAGACAGTAGATCATAAAACTGATATTCACTAGGAGAAAAAAGGGGGAAATAGTTCTGACATGGTATCAAGATCAGAATATGACAGGTGATAAACCTGGAAAGTGTGGATATTGGCAAAGCCCCATTTAAGGAAATAGGGTATTAATGAAGACAAAAGTGAACCCAGTTAGATCTTCACATGTGTGTTGAGTATATACTTCTGGGAAGTATAATAAAAGAGATAAAGGGAAAATTTAAGAAGAGAATGATACTTTATTTTATATGAATATAAAGTATGATATAGTATCATGATAAGCCACATACAGTCCATGTACGTCATGATAATCATGGGGCTTATCTGATTAATGTTCCTCTTAAGTCATGAATCTTACCCAAGTTGTGTTCTGCTTAGAATCTGGATTGTGTGATCCCTGTAATAGATGGTCAAAAGATAGTGGTGCCACCAACTTAATGATTAGCTGGTGAGCTATTTGATGATTCATTTGGTGAACTACTTGGGGCGTTATTTCCCCAAGAGGGAGTAATTGAATATGTTGCAACATCCCATCCTGGGATGCTAGAAGTCAGGGCCTTGGTAATCTTCTTGAGAGTGTCAGGGATACAAGCTTGGTATTAATCCAGTTTGGTGTTGGGAACAGGGAGTTTGGAATTTTGTTGGGCTGTTCTTGCTTTACACAGTTATAGTTGGTCGTGGTACATATGTTTGAGTTCAGTTTGGGCTCCAATTCCCTTGATGAGGTAGGTATTGTTGGGTTTAACTTCCATGACAATGCATGGCCCTTGTAATCCAGGATCTAACTTGTGCATGTTGTGGTCAACAACCCAGATTTTTTCCCTGACTTGGAATCTTTCCTGTTGTAGTGGGATTGCCTCTTTTTCAATCCTTTTTTGCTCCATATCTTCTTGGTCTTTTCTGGAACACTGTATGTCAGGATTATTGTCATCTGTTACCTTCCTTGGTAGAGGTAATTGTGGTCCTGTGGTTGTACTAACAAGGCTGGTCTTTTGCTCATAGATAAGTTCATATGGGCTTTTGCCCGTATTGCAATTGACTTGAGTTCTGCATACCATGAGTGCTGTTGGCAGCATGTTGACCCAGGATTTTTGATTGTTGGCAGATAAATTACTGAGGGCTTCTACTAGGAGCTGTTTATTGTTCTACTTGTCCATTTGTTTGTAAGTGGTATGGGCTGGTTGTGATGTGTTTTACTCATTTTTTAGTGAGATAGACATTAGTGTCAACAGCGTTAAGTTTGGTGACTCTGTCTGTGATCAGGAGGTTGGGTTTCCCAAACTTGGCTATGATCTCTTTCCAAATAAAACATCTCACATCATTGCCTGTGTGTTCCTTTGTAGCTTGTGCCACAGGCCACCTGGTTGCATGGTTGATAGCTGGTATGATGTACTTTTTGCCTTTGTTATTGCCAGGCATAGGTCCCAAAATATCCAGCAACCACACCTTAAAGGGTTTTGTGATTGAAACTGATACTACTGACTTGGGCAGTGCCTTGGATAAGGTGTACTTCTCACAGACTTTGCATTGCTCTAGTAATTCTTTGATATCATCTAGCATGTTGGGCCACCAGTAGTGTGTCTTGAGATATTTGTGCAAGTTCCTGCTGCAGGTGTGTCCCAAGTCTCTGTGATATCAAAGGATTGTGTCCATCTTTTGTGTTGACAGGACGTAAGGTATGGTGCCACCATTTGGGAGGATTTGGTACAGTGTACCATATACGTTTTTTGAACAGATGTTTGTTCCTAAGGACTTTCTCTTGGATGTACATTAGTGTGAAAGGTGGAAAAACTTCCTGGAGATTCCCCATGATTAACATGGGCCAATCAGGGTCCCCATCAGTGCATAAGATGTGTTTACTGTATAGCCTTGATAGGGCATCTGCAGTAAGCATTTCTTTGCCTGGCTTGTACTTGATCTGCATTGGGTATCTCTGTATGAGACTCATCCACTCATCCTGTCTTCTTGATAAGTGCTGCTGTGTTTTAAAGAATATCAACAATTTATGATCAGTGAGGACTTTGAATGGTTGGGCTCCTTCTAGATAACATCACCACTTCATGAGGCAGTGCACAATGGCTACCAATTCCTTGTTGTGTATGAGTTATCTTTGTTTGCGGCCAGATAGTTTCCTTGACTTGTACACCACTGGAAGGAAGTCCTTTTCTGCCATTTAGATACAGAGTACCCCTCCTATGGCGTAGTCAGATGCATCAGTTTCTAACTCATATATTCCTTCTCAATTTGGATACTGAATGATAGGAGTGGTGACCATATGTTCTTTTAGTTGGCAAAAGTGTTGGTCTTGTAGTGGTGTTCAGATGAACTTGGTTGTTTTGCCTGTAATGACTGACAGGGGGGCTGTCAGAGCTCACCAGTCAGGGATGAATCTTCTAATGTAGGCTACTATGCCTAGGAAGGTACAGAGTTCACTCTTGTTTATTGGAGCTGGTATTTTGGTTATGGCATGTATATTTTCTGGGTTTGATTTGATTCCACCCTTGCTGATAATGTGACAAATGAATGGGAGTTTGGACAAGAATAAGTCACATTTTGACGGTTTGGAGATGAGTTGGTTTTCTTGGAGGGTGTGGAGAACCAGACAGACATATTTCCAGTGTTATTTTAAGGTTGGGCTTTATATGATGATTGTTGTGTTCTGAGGCGCGGCACAGACACACAACAGGGAATCCTAACCTTAGGATTGGATTTGTACTAAGTCTCAGTTAGATGACAGGGAAGACTATGAAATTACCTTGCGGCCCTGGAAGAATAATCTCTACTAGTTGTGGCTAGAGAGAGGCGCGGAAGTACTGGATGACACAAAGACAAAAATGTGAATAGAACTTAATTTTATTGGTGAATTAGGAAAAGGAATATATAGTGGTTGTTGATACCCTAAAACACTACCAGGACAGTAGTATCACTTGCCACAAGCATGAGTGGGGCAATTGAGATGCGCAGAGTCAAGAAACCAAACAATTGTATTTCCTGATTCAGTCATCAACTCATTTTGAGAGGCAAAAGCAAAAGCAAGAGATTTGTCCTCAAAAAGGCCCACCAAAGGCAAAATTGACACATGGTAAATAGCAGTATTCACAACAATGATGTTGTTCAGGTAGATGATTGCACGCTTTCTGATGTGTTTTTTTGTCAAAACAGCAGGCTTGACCCACCAGCAAAGTTCCAAGTAAGCAGGTTATGACCTGCAATCCAATTATCCAGTCACTCAAAGCCAGACTAGGAAGTCAACTCAAATTTCCAAATCCAACAACATGAAAAAATGATGATCTCTTACAGTGGATACCTTGTTTTGGTGCTTGACTCATTATTAGAATCAAGCCACCCCCTTCATCATCCTACCATGTGATCTACACAATCATGTTCCTGTTATCCATGACTCAAATTAACTATATAATCACTACCTCTCAATAAAGAATATTATCTATTTTCTAAATATTTTCCCCTTGTAACTCTGATAAAACAGCACAGTTACAACATTGGTAGCACAGGTAGGCTCTATCCTACCTTATCTTGTAAAATTCTGCCTGTTGCATATACTTGCTGCAACCAACAAATCCTAAATAGAATAATGTCTTGCCTCCCAGTAGACTGGACACCGTACACACCTGGTGCTGAGATACCTGATGGGGTTGTCCTCTACCAGAACATGATGATACCACTCCCCGTGTTCAATGCCCTGTCAGCACAAGGGCTCTTCCAGGCTCCCTCTGCTATGCCTTGTGCAACTAATAAAAATACCATGCCAGCCTATGTAGCCCAAAGACTTCAAAGTGCTGCCCTGGAATCATTTGCCGGGGCCAACAACAACAACACTGCTGCATATATCCAATCTTCTCAAAGCAAACTGGCTCAAATGGAATGCCCACAGCAATTCTGGATTGAAGAGATTAGCAACAGCACCCATGTTGACAATAATAATGTTGACATGGCCACTGTTGACTCAAAACTCTAAATCTCCTATGTTTTTTTGCTAGTTGTGCTAGCTTAATTTTTTTTAAGTGTTCAGGGGTTCAAACCCAGAAAATACAACAAAATTGTGGCCATCTTGACACAATTTAATATTAAGCTTAATAAAAAACTTAATTTAACCATATTTTCCCTTTACTTTTACTAATTAAGACTAGTTTATTTTTTATTTGTTTTCATGATGTAAAAATGTCAATGTTGAGATTTTTTAAGCATAAATTATTTTTAATACTAAAACCGAAACATCTACAATAAAAAATTAAGTGCACATTTAAATTTTTTATTAAATTAATATATAGAAAAAGACATTGCACATAGAGTTGATTGTTGAAATGTTCATGTTATAGATATATATGTGGCACTTATTACAGCTTTAATATATTAAGTGGATTGGTGGCTAACAGCAATCCAATAATTTTTGTGAGAGTTACTATGTAAGTTACTATAGAATTTATTAAAAAAATAATGTCAACACTTGTAAATGTCGTTTATTTGCTTGTGACCATCTGTTGGGGTGGAGTTAAGAAAATTAGAGTGGCACAATTAAGCCTAGATTAATATGTCACCTCATATAAAGAATGTTGTAAGTGACGTTGTCAACACTTTACCCTTTTCAATACTGAAGACTACTTTCTTAACAACTTCACATATATGCAATGGTAAAATATCATATTAACACTATCCAAATATTATTTTTAATAAAAGAATAAAGAATTTTGATACTTTTTTTACATATTTTCATATTTTTTAATTTTTATATGTGAACAAAAATACACAGAAAACGGTTAATTTTTTCTAGCCTGTGTAAATTTAATTAAGCGTACTATGAAAAAACAGTAAATTTTTAAAAAAATGTTGACAGTGACAATGTTGTCAAAAATAATGTCTACAATTTTTGTAATTGACAGTGAGAATTCAGCTTTTTTTACTAATTGCCACTCATAATGTCCACATTTTTCAGTTCTCACATATAAAACTTTATGTTTTACACAATAAAAACTTCTCATTTTTTGATATGTTGTATTTTTGACTTTTCTCTTCCATATTTTCTAATTTTTAAAATGAAATCCATATCTAAACATAGTACTTTTGCATATTGCTCTTAACTTTTAATTTTTATTTAAAACTATAATAAATTAAAACATATACAAGTATTTTTTACCTTGTAAATGCCAAGAAAAGCCATCTAAGATTTACTTTTTATATATTATGCTTTTTAAGTTGTTTTTTTTTGTTTTTTACATACATTGCTTTGTTTTAAACCCTTTTACTTATTATTTTAGAACAAAAACACTTCCAAACAGCCCAAAGGAACCAAGTTCCTTCAAAGCCAACCAAACCCACCAAAAAGAAGCCTGTCTCATCAAAGAAGGCCACCCTCAAGCTATCTCCCAAGCTCTCCCCTGAGCCCTCTCCTGAGAAGAGCCCTGCTCACTCCGCTGGGGGAGAGGAATCTGATGGCTCCCTTACAGAGCAAAGTTTTTACAACTCAGCTTCAGACAAGGAGCTAACCAAGAAGAAGCGCTCAGCCCAAAAGTCCCCACCCAAGGATAAGTCTCCTACACATGAGGAGCACCACAATAAGCCCCCTTCTGCTTCCCCACCACCACCAAACTTCCCTCCTTTAAGCTCATCTGGGGATGATTCAAAGCCCCACCCCAATTACTTCCCTGGCTTCTGCTATGCTCCTGCTGGCCCCTGGGACCCTCTGTTGGCCCACAACATCTGCAATGTTGACAGAAAATTTAAGGTTCCCTCTTCCTTGCCCAAATACTTCCCAATCATGAGCGTAAAGAGTGGGCTGGCCATGGTGGCCAATGGTTATTTTTTCTCTTGCAACAATGCCAACTGGGGCTTCAAGAGACGCCATTACACCTGCAAGGACTGCTTCTGCCCAGTGCAGCTCAACACTGAGAGCCGGGACTTGGTCCAAATCATCAAGGGCAAGCATACCTGCATCATGACAAATACCACCATAGCCTGCCTCCTCAATTGGTATATTGTCCAGGTGATGCCCACCTCCAAAGATCTTTCCGCCACCCAGTTGGCCATGCTTGCTTGTAAGTACTTTTCCTCAACCAACTTGAAGAGGGTGCCAACCCACAATCAGTTGGTCAAGTTTGTAAGTGATAGGCGTCAAGCCTCCAATCCCCTGGACAAGAGCACCACTAAAATTGAAGACCTGGTCCTCACAGATGCCCTCAAAAAACTGAGGATGGTGAGATATTCCTGCTTCATGACAATGGGCAGGAAGTGGAGGATAGAATTTTAGCCTATGCCACAACCCAAAACCTGGAGAAGCTCAATACTGCTACCACCTGGCTGTGTGATGGCACCTTTGCTACTTGCCCCTCTCTCTTTAAGCAGCTTTAGGTTCTTCATGGGTAGTTTAATGACCAGGTTATCCCTCTTGTGTTCTTTCTCCTTCCTGGTGTCAAGACTGAAGTCTATTCCAGAGCCTTCAAGATTGTCCAGGATGCTTTGAGCTCCCTTCTCACCAGCCAGCTCCCCTGCCCACTCACGCCACAAGGGCAAATCCCCCCTCTGCTGAGAAGGATGAGTCAACCCTAGCCGCTGAGCAGTTAGCTCATGCGCGCTCAATTGGGCCAAAGGTGATCATCATGGACTTTGAGCTTTCTCAGTTCAGAGCCTTTGAGGCCACCTTCAATGGAGAAGTACAGGACTGCTTCTTCCATTTTAGGCAGGCCCTCATCAAACACCTCAAAAGCAAGAAGGAGCTTTTTGAGAAGTATCTTAATGATGATAAGGGGAAGTGCCGCTTTGTCTTGACTCAGTTTGCTGCCTTGGCTTTTGTGCGCCCGGAGCATACTGGGATTGGCTTTGATGCCCTCCTGGAGGACGCTTATATCAAGAAGCACTCCACCATCTTCAAGGGCTGCCTTTATTACTTTGAGCGCCAATGGGTGGGCAAGAAGGTGACTGTCTGGAGAGGAAAGAGCAGGGCCACTGTCCCTTGGAATTTCCAGGGCGCCTGCCTCAAGGGGGAGATGAAGACCACCTCTAGCCTTGAGGTTTAGAACAAGCACCTGAAGATGAAGTTTGGGTAAAACCCCAAATATAACAAGTTCTTCTTTAAGCTACAGGAGGAGCAGGCCCAGACTATCTCCTAGTTCTGCACCCTGGCCAACCAGTGGCCCCCAAGAAGCAAAAGTCCAAGGAGCAGTACTACCAGGAGGACGTTCAGAAGGTTGTAAAGAAAAAGTATAAGGTGTGAGAGATTAAGAAGTACCTTGAGGATGTTGCCAATGCTCTTGCTGGTGGCTTTAATTAGCTTAATAAACCTTGCTTTGCCTGTATATTTTTTACTTTTAAACTTTTAATTTTTTAATTTTTTTATAGTGTACTAATCTTTTTATGTATAAATGGTAAGTTTCAGATACAGTTTTAATGAGGTTTAGTAAGAAATATCTTAAATTTTGATAATTTATCTTTAAGGCATGAGATATTTTCAGTTATGCTTATATGAAGTATAATAAGTTTTAATTATAGTTTTCTTATATTTTGTAGTTATTATGATATATAAAGTAATTTTATTTTTGGTTCATTGGAATTTTAATTTTTATGGAAAGAAAAAATAATTTTATAATAAAGAGTGTAATTTACATCGTAAACTGAAAAATAGTTGCTTATATCTCCTTATTCTTATTACTTATGATAATTGTTTTTTATTTCAGTTTTGAACTCTCTAGGGTTATTTTAGTATAATAAATTATTTTAAAATATTTTTTATATTAAAAATGTTCAGGGTAAAGTGTTTTGTTAATTAAAAAAGGTTGACATCCAGGAAACAACATTAAGTAAAACCAGGTTGTCACTTTACTATAGTGTCAACATTAAAAGTGTTGGCATGGCCACTGTCCACATTTTTAATTTCAACATGGGCGCTGTTGAAAAGAGATCTCCATCCAACTGACTCATGATGCTAGCACCTGGTGCAACAAGTGTCATGAAGAACACACCAAAAAGGACTGGGATACCTTCAAACAAGACTTCTTGGCAAGATTTGTGCTTAAGGACACTGCACTCATGATCATACACCAAGTAAAGAACCTAACTCAGAAAGGCACTGTGAAGGAGCTCACCTGTGCCTACAAGGAACTTTGACTATACACACCCTCTGAAATGGCCTTTGACACCCCAGCCACACACCTCATGTACTATGACACACTCAAGTCGCATGTAATAAGACATATGAACCTGGATCAAGTGACCAATCTACAGAGTCTGTATTGCAAAGCAGAGAAAGCAGAACAAATGTCCAACGCTCTCCATGAGGTGCAAACCAGAAAAAAAGAGAGACCCAAAGACTCTCAGCCAGCTGGGTGTTCCAATTGACCACCCCCTGGGAACAATAGAAGCAGCACAAACCATAAAACCACAGGTTCAAATGAAGATGGAAACAGGAACAGTGGCCAGTCAAACTGTACCCATTTCTGTATCACTGCCACACAAGGCAACCAAGACAAGGGAAAAGCCCAGGGAGAGCATTAAGCAAGCCAAGCTCTCCTCACACAACTCCTGACTTGCCCAATGATGAATACCAATCTGAGGACGTGGACCAGTGTCCAATGATCCAAGTGCCCTCAGAGGACCTGGTGCTTTACACCATCACCAGACACCCCAATAAACTTATGTCTTACCCTTTCTGCTTTTGCAGTTAGATAGACTTGGCACTCCTGGACTCAGGCGCAGACCAAACCCTAGTCAACAGCAGCTTTGTGGACAAGTTCAAGCTAACCACTAATCCTTTGCGGATTAAAAACATGGTTTTAGCTGATGAACATCACATTGCTGTGAAAAAGGAAGCTACCCCCTTCTCTGTCATGCTTGAGAGCCTGCACTCCACCATCCAAGGCCCCGTCATTGACTTTCCAAAATTTGACATTGTACTGGGGTTGGACTGGTTACAAAAGAACAATCCTCACGTACACTGGGCAACCTCAGTATTAACCATTAAGCATGAAGGTGTCAATCACCAGATTTACCCTGACTCCATGGACCAACTACTACGCAACCACGTCTTTGTGCATATCACAGAGACCCCAGGCAAGAAGAAAGATTGAAATAAATTGACTGGGACTCCTTCCAGTATGAGATCATACACTTCAAAGACTACCAGGACACCTCCACGCCTCAGGACTGTAACATTGTGGCCCACCACCCAGAAATCTTTAAGGAAGCGTTACCTGGGTTGCCTCCGGAAAAGCATACCCAACGCTCCATCCAACCCAAGAGAGCTGTAACCAAGGTGTAGCCCATCTATTGCCTGACCCCAAACAAAGACAACACCCTATGTACCTACCTCAAAGAGGCCTTGGAGAAAGGACTTATCCGTCCCTCACAATCTCTCTTTGGGGCCGCCGTATTATTTGTGGCCAAGAAGGATGGCACCCTGTGCCCAGTCACAGATTATTGAGCCCTAAACAAAGTTACCATCAAAAATTGTTACCCACTGCCACTCATTGACAATCTCTTTGATGCCCTGGGTGGCGCAACAGTCTTCTCCAAGATTGACCTAACTGTAGGCTACAATCAGATCTGTATTAAGGAGGAAGATATTCCCAAAATGGCCTTTCACACCAAGTATAGCTCATATGAGTGTGTGGTGCTCAATTTTGGTATGACAAACGCCCTGTCAACTTTTTTGACCTTCATGAACAAGGTTTTTGCCCCTCACATAGACAAGCACGCCTTAGTCTACCTGGACAACATTATTATCTATAGCCCCTTGTTATAGCAGCACCGCAAAGACCTGGAGGAAGTCTTTGCTACCCTGGCACAACACAAGCTGCTAGCCAACCCCTACAAATACCAGTTCTTCCGCAAGCAACTGCCTTTCCTAGGACACATAGTCTCAAAAGACGACATTGAGCCCAACAGTGAGAAGATACAGGCTGTATGCAAAATTCCATTGCCCAAAGACAAGTAGGAACTTTGTACATTCTTAGGAATGGTTGCCTACATATGTCATTTTATACCTGACTGTGGTGTCCTGAATGTACCTCTATCTGCCATAACTGGTGCCAAATCCAAGTTTTTATGGACCTCACAACCAGACCTTTGCTTTAGATGTCTCAAGGAGAAGCTCACAACAGCACCTATCCTGCAATACCCCAAATGTGATGGGGAGTACCAGATGGAAAATGATGCCTCAGACACATCCATTGGGGGAGTACTACAAATCAAAAATATTAATGGTGACTTCCTGCCTGTAGCCTAAAAATCACAAAAACTGACAGACAGTGAGTTTTTATACCCCATATATGACAAAGAGTTTTTGGAAATTGTGCACTGTCTGGTCAAATGGCGTTGCTACCTAGAACATTAGAGGAGGAGTTCACAGCATTGACCAACCACAAGTTTTTTATATACTTCAAAACTCAAGAAAACTTATCCCACCATCAAGCCTTCTGGATGGAACTCCTGGAGAGGTTCAATATGCTCATACAATATAAGCCTGGTCCAGAACTTGCCATGGCAGATGCACTCTCACGCCTGTACGTCAGAGCCACAAGGGGCAAGAATGGGCTCAACCCAGACTGGGCTCTCCTGGTGCTAAAAACAAAAGATGATGTTTTCCCTCCTAGAACAACCGACATAACAAAAGAAACAGTTATTAAGAATAGGCATTTATTTGCAGATGTGTATGGAACCTTACATCAAAAAATGTCCAACAGAACCACCATCCATTATGTCCCCACACATCAGCGAGTTGACACCATCCTATGTTACCATAGAGACCTAGGGCACACAAAAAATTGCAACCTCTACAAATTCCTTAAGCACAAAACATGGTGGCCAGCCCTGTACTGAGATGTTCAGGAAGTCTTGGACCAATGCAAAGTATGTGAGAAACTTGCAAAAAGCAAAACCCCACCTAAGTCAGTACTATCTATTCACACAAAACTGCCCTTCAAGGTGTGGGCCCTAGACATTGGGGGCCCCATGCCAGGAAAGCATAATGAGAAGAAGTACATCATTACTGCAATAGACTTTGCCATACAATGGTCAGTAGCTCAAGCAGTAAAAACATATACTGGTAATGATGTATGGCAATTCATAGGAAAAGAAATCATCAGTAAGTTTAAAAAGCCAGAACTTCTGATAACCAACAGCAATAAATAATTGACCTCTGAAGACACCAATGTATACCTCACCAAGAATGAGCTCAAGCACACGATGACAACACCTTACCATCCTCAGGCCAATGGACGTGTGGACTGGCTAAATGATAGCCTTGTGCAAGCCTTGGCCAAACTCACCACTGGGAGACCTGAGGAATTGTACAAGCAGCTATTGACTACATTTCTTGTATTCCAGACTCATGTGAACAGATCCACCGGGAAAAGCCCTTTTGAATTAGTATATGGTACACAGCCCAATATCATCCAAGCATTGTCAGGACCCAAGATGGAAATTCCAAGCAAGGTTTCCTCTGCTCAGATCCCCAGGTCATAGAGGCCAATAGCAATCAAACATAAAGAGAAAAAAGTGTCTAAAAAAGACATTTGTCCTCATTCAAAAAGACGCAAGGTCAGCAAAAAAGTTTGGGACATGAATATTGACAAAAGTAAACTACAACCCAAGAAAGTAGGCCTGGCAATCATCTTAAAGGTAAATGAAAACAACAAATAACTTGTGCAAGGACTCAGGAAACGTAAAAAAGACAAGGTCCTCCACCATGATTGCCTAGGACCCTGAAAGGCAAGACAGAAACAGTGTGAGACCTTCCTACCCGCCACAGAACAACAGTTAGTCCAGTATGGCACCCAGGCTCCTGACAACCTGCCCCCAGAGGAGGCTGACCTTCAGTTGGGGGGTGTCAAAACAGCAAACTCAACCTGCCAGCAAGGGCAACTGCCAGAATTAACTCATTCAGTAAGTTGACATTATTTTAGCATTTGTCAGCTGGAATCAGAGACTTGCAAACTAGCTATTTTTCACACTAGATTATTAAGTCAGAATTGCAAAATTAAAAAGGAACAGGTATAATGTCAACACTATTTAAACAAAGGCTTATTTTTAAGCCAAAAACCCAATATAATTTACTATGAAAATGTAAGCTTCTTTGTACTTTTACATTAAGGTTGACTCCAGTAAGTAATATCTGGATGTTGACACCAAAGAAGAATCCATAAATTTCTTAATAAAATACACAATATTCTAAAAATAACTACTTTTTATATTGTATACTACTGTTTTTATTAAATATATATTAAGATAAGCATTGAAAAAAGACATATGCCAACTTTCATAGTATTATTTGTATTATTTAGATATTTACTGTTATTTTAAACTCACTGGATAAACTATAGCTTATTTCTGTAAGTCCACTTAAGCCAAAACACATATGTTAAAACTAGAAATTATGTATGTATTTATAATGTCAACTTTGTGTCAAATTGACGTGTCACCTAAATTGCAACAAAGGGGTTTGGCTAATCAAACAAAGTGATATAATTTAAGCAAGATTTAATAGGAGAGTTACTATAAAAGAACACTGACTTCCTGAATGTTGACAGCTTCAAGGTTTATTAGTAAAACACTGCCGCTTAACAAAAAGCACACATACAATGGTATGGTAATTCAGGTCAAAGTACCCAGAGCTGTACTTTAGACTTTCCTCTACAATCCCTATTATTTAGTTTTCATAAGTTACATATGCAAATCTTTAAATTTTTTAAATTTAAAAATAATCAATTTTGGCCTTAAAAAACCAACTCCAGAAAATATTAACTAAGCTTTATAAGTGATTTGCATAGTGTTTTTCTAGTTTAATACTGGCTGTCAGTATGTTGATAGTCAAAATCAAAGCATTTTTTATGCTGACAAACTAAAAAAAAATATTTTTGACTATTGTGACTACTAGAATGTTGACTTTTTATTTAAACATGGTTTTTTCTATTCTTTACTAATAAACTAGCTCTAAAATTACTTTCCATACTTCTATAGACTATTTAATTAAAAAATAAAAAATAAAACAAGTGATTATTATTTAATTTTATTCATTTTACAACTGATTATTCTTACTTTATGAACTGTACTCTAATTTTGTAGGACAATCTTCCAAGAAGCCACAAAAGAACCCCAAGTCAACCAAGAAAGTGCCCAAAGCCTCTGGAAAGGCCCAAAGTCCCTATCCCAATAAAAAACCAGCCAAAGAGCCCTCAAAGAAACAGAAGAAAAAGGAGAAGACCCCAGACCCTGAAAGCAAAGAGCTCTCCCCTGACCCCTCCTCTTCTCCAAGCTGGTACCAATCAGAAGGAGATGAGGTTCCACTAAACAAGCAAGAAAGAAAGAAAGAAAATACCCAAGAGTCCAGAACCCCAGTCAAGCCCAGATGAATCAAGCTCAAAGGAATCAAGCCCCAAGGAATCAAGCTCATCCCAGTCCAAGAAGCGCAAGAATCCAACTCCAGATAATTCCTCTCCACCGCCCAAAAAATCTGCACCTCCATCCTCCTCATCAAGTATCAATAAAGAAGATCCTGATGATTACCTATCTGACTATCATCAAGCACCAATTGGCCCATGAGATCCCCTAAAGGTTCACAATATATGTACCTTCAAAGGAGAGTTTAAGCTCCTAAAGAAGTTCCCTTGGTTTTCCCCTCTGATGTCTGTCAAAGGAGGTGCAAGTTTAGTCTTTGATGGCTATGTTTTTAATTGCAACAATAAAAAGAGAGCAGGAAAAATCAATAATTATGTGTGTGAAGATAGAAGCTGCGCTGCCAGGATCAACACAGAAGGATGGGATAAAGTCAATGATGAAAAAGGAGAGCACATATGCAATGCTCCAATCAATCTTATTGAAAAGCTTCTAAAGTGGTACCTCTACCAAATGGTCCCAGTTTCCAAAGACATCAAGGCTTCTGATCTGGCAGTTAAGGCCACCACTCACCTAAGTAATGAGAATCTGAAGTACATCCCTGACCGCAACCAGTTAGTGAAGTACATATGTGACAAACACCGTGATCTATTCCTCCATAAGAAATCTGCCATGGTCCAAGAAGAGTTAGTCTTGACAGAGGAGTTAAAGATGTTCAATGGTGATGATGTGTTCCTTTTACATGATGATGGGCCTACAGAAGAGGCAAGGTTTATATGCTATGCTACAAAACAGAACCTGGAGCAGTTAAGAGATTCAGAGACCTGGTTATGTGACAGTACCTTTGCAGTATGCCCCCGCCTTTTTTACCAACTATGGGTTATACATTCCCTTATTGAAGGAAGAGTGCTCCCATTTGCCTACTTTCTGCTCCTTGGGGCAACAGAAGAGATCTACACAAAGGCCTTTAAAATCCTTCAGGAGGGCATCAAAGCCCTACCTAATAATAAAAAAAGTCCCCCTGGCCATAAAATTAGAGCCAATCCAGATGATGATGAAAAGGATGAAGCCACTCTTGCTGCAGAGCAAGAAGCTCATGATAAAGCACTTGGCCCCTCAACTATAATCATGAACTATAAAACTGTCAGTATAACTCTTTTTTAAACACCTTTGATGGAGAGTTCCAGGGGTGTTCTTTCCATTATTGACAGGCTTTCAACAGGCAACTAAATGGTCTACATGAGCTCAGCAAGCTCCACCGTCTAGATACATCAGGAAAGTGCAAGTCCTTAATTCAGCAGTTTGTAGCACTAGAATTTGTAAATCCAGAGCATACTGGACAAGCCTTTGAGCTCCTATGCCAGGATCCATATTCCAAGAAGCATGAGGATGCCTTCTACCCTTTCATTGAATATTACAAGCCACTTTGGATTGGACGTAAGGTCACTAAGAGCCAGAGCAAGCCCAGAGCCAACTGGAACTTTTTATCAGGCAGTTCTTAAGAATGAGATGAAAATTACTTCATCTTTGAAGGGCTGGCATAAGCATATCAAGTCCCCCTCTGGAATCAAGCCCCAATACAACACCTTCTACAAGCACCTCAAAGTCCAACAGGGGAAGACTGCTGCATCCATCAGAGATATTGAGAACCGCCCATCCAAGAAGAAGAGAACCACCAAAGAGAAACAATATCAAGAGAAGATCAAGGACGTTGTCAAGGCCAAATATAAGCTTTCAGAGATTGGGGAATACATCAAGAAGATTGCCACAGTTCTTAATGGCAACCAGGTGATCACAGTCTAGCTTTTAATGAAATTTATTGAGTATTGCCTAATTTTTTATATAGTTCTTATATGTTAATTATAATATTTTTAAATAAATAGTTATTCTAAATAACTCATTTGTTAATTTATGATACTGTTTTTATAAAATTGTTGATTTTCTATTGATAGTTTGATGCTTTAGACTGTATTGCATGGCCTATATTGGTATTTTACTAGTAAATTCTATATTTTTTGTAGTTTTCAATGTAAAAAAAACTTTATATTACTGTTTCTGATTATTATATTTCCCTATAATACATGGATTTTTTATATAGTATCTTTTTGTGTATTGAATTTTTTTGTTTTTATAAGTGGAAAAAATTTATTATAGTAAAGATAGCTAATTTCATAGTGAGTTATTTTTGAAGTGTATTTTTATGAATTTTTTTTAATTGCCATGTATAATTTTTATGGACTTTTTTAAATCTATGCTGTCAAATTACCCTAAAAAGTATTTTGAAGCTTAATTTTTATTAAGTAAAATATTCAGGAAACAGGTTTCTGGTTATTAAAAAAGTGTTGATATTTAGTAGTCTGCATGAGTTAAAACTTAATTCTGACTTTTCAATGCTGCCGACATTAAAGTATTTTTAATTCTGATTGTTGAAATATAGTAAGTTGACTTGCGGAATGAGTTAATTCTGGAGGTTGCCCCAGCAAGGTTCCAAGTAAGCGGGTTTGTGACCCGCAATCTGATTATCCAGTCACTTGGAGCCAGACTAGGAAATCAACTTGAATTTCCAAACCCAACAACCTGAACAAATGACAATCCCTTACAGTGGATACCTTGTTTTGGCACTTGACTCATTACCAGGATCAAGCCACCCCCTTCACCATCCCACCATGTAATCAACACTATCATGTTCCTTTTATCCATGATTCACAATGACTATATAATACCTATCTCTCAATAAAGAATATTATCTAAATTCTAAATATTTTTCTCCTTGTAACTCTGCTAAAACAGCACAGTTACAACACCTTGAAAAACCTTGTTCATAAAGGTTGCAAAGGTGCTGGGGGAATTTTTTATACCAAAATTAAGGACAACACGTATGAAGGATCTGTACTTGGTTCTAAATGCGGTCTTTGGGATGTCTTCCAGATTTACACAAATTTGGTGGTAGCCTGCTGTCAAATCAATTTTTTTGAATATTTGTGACCCCCCAGGGCGTCAAAAAGGTTGTCAATCAGGGGCAGGGTATACCTGTTCTTAATTGTGAATTCATTGAGCGCTCTGTAGTCTGTGACAAGGCAGAGTTCTCTGTCTTTCTTTGCTACAAAGAAGATAGCAGCACCAAAGGGTGATTTTGAAGGTCAGATTAGGCCTTTCTCAAGGGCTTTGTCCAGATAGGCTTTCAGGGTATCATCTTCTTGGGGTATGAGTCAATAGATTGGGCATGTTTTTGGTACACTTCCTTTGAGTTCAATCTCGTGTTGTATACCACGGTCGGGTAGTAAGCCTGGTAAGGCTTCCTGGAAGACAGAAGGGAACTCAATGACCAGCTGCTCTTTGATGCAGTCTCTCTCACGTCTGGTTTCTGTATTTTTAAAGTGAATAACCTCGTACGTGCAGGAGTTCCAATTTATTTTTCTGGGGTCCTTTTCCTATTCTATTTCCATGATCTTCACAAATATGTGGTCTCTCATAAGCGTGTCAAGATGAGTTGGGTAGACATGGTGGTGTACTTTGCCTTGTTGTATGGTGAGGGTAGCGCTGTCCCAGTTGATATGAGGTTTAGTCTTTCTCATCCAATCCAAGCATAACATCATACTTGGGGATTGGTATGATAGGGCCACTGAGTGTAGTCTGTATGCCTCCAATTTGGGCGTGGAAGGGCTTTGCTTCCTTGGTGACTGGTGTGCTTCTGTTATCTGCCATGACAACTCTCTTGACGTTGCTTCGGATTATAGGTAGTTTCATGAGGTTGGCAAATTTCTTGTCAATGAGGGATTGGTCTGCTCCAGTATCAAATAGTGCTGTGCCTTGGTATCTACAAAATAGAAAGGATAAGTGAGGAGTTTATTTCCAGTTTGGGCAGCAAACAGTAGAGGATTGCTGGAGAGTACTTGGATCATGGTAATTGAGTCCATGTCTTGGTCCCTGTACAAGTCTTGTGAATTGGGGGAGGGTGGCTCGCCTAAGCACTCCCCAGAGCTTCACCCTTCTTGTTGATATCTTCAGTGCTTGCCTGGTTGGCTTGTGCAGTGTGATTTCCACTTCAAGGATGTGGTTTGTTGGTTCAGTTGTTCTGCTTATTGAGCCGAGGATCCTTCTTGGCTGTGGGACTCTCCTTGTGCTTGTTGGTTGCATGTAGGTTATCAGACTTTTGAGCTGTGTGTTTTTTTTTCAGGGACACATCTTCAAGGTTGTTGCAGCAGGTCATGTCAAACTGACGTCTAATGTGTGTGGGGAGGTTACTGTAGAAGTCCAGTCATGGTCCAAGTTCATCAAAGTTGATGGTGTTGGGGGCGCGGTCATGTAAGTCTTCATATGCAGCAATATATTCCTTAATTTTTCCTGTCATTTTGAATGTTCTGAGTTCAGTCATGATCACAATATTGTTGTCCTTCATGGGGAACTTTTCAAGGAACATGGCCTTCAACACCTTCCAGTTTTCTTTTTGATTGGGGTGTTGGTTGAGCTATTCACTTACAAAGCGTGAGGCAGTTCCCATGATGTGGAGGGTGACTTTGCTGGTCCAGAGTCTACGGGGGTAGTCTACTTGTGTGAATTTGCTTTGGGTGCTGTTAATCCAGAGGTTGGCATTTTCCCAGCGTAACCCTGCAAAACCCCCAATTTCTGCTGAGCGTAGGCATTGAAAGACAATACTGGGTATCTTGGGCACCTGCAAGCTTGCAGAAGTTGTAGGCAGGTTCAGGATTTTACAAGTGTGGAGAAGGTTGTACTATTTGGTGGGGACAAGGACTTTGTTGAAGATGATGAAGCCTGTAGGGACGTCTTGTCCTTCTTTGTAGTCTCTCTAGCCCGCGGGGAGGGCCATTTGTTGGATCCTTTTCTTAGCAGGAATTTTTCCTTAAAGTTGCGTAGGTGTGGATAACCTACCTGTGCTACCACTATTGATAATATACTTCTGGGAAGTATAATAAACAAGATAAAGGGGAAATTTAAGAAGATAATGATACCTTATTTGATATGAATATAAGGTATTATATAGTATCATGATAAGCCACATGTTGTCCATGTATATCATGATGGTCATAGGGCTTATCTGAGTAATGTTCCTCTTAAGTCACGAGGCTTAATCAAGTTGTTTTCCGCTTAGGATCTGGATTGGTAGATCCCCATAATAGATAGTCAAATGATAGTGGTGCCACCAACTTAATGATTAGCTGGTGAGCCATTTGGTGAAATACTTGGGGTGTTAATTCCCTGAGAGGGAGTAATTGAAGATGTTGCAACATGTGTTACAATTCATAGGAAATATCAAAACACCCTGAATCATGTAATTCATGACACTGCTTCCCCTCAGTAGGTTGCCCTGTTGTTGGTATGCCTGCACCCTTGATGTTAGATGGGCTTTTGAGTTGTCTGGGTTGGTGATGTTATCGTAGAATTGTACAAAAGTGAACAAATCTGTGGGTATATGTACCGTATGATTGCTTAGATTGACGAGGCTGGTTTAGATGGATATACTCTCTTGCTACCATATTGGATGTGGTGTGAAACCTAGCTGGATTGGGCTTAATACTGTCTACTTTACCTGGTTTACTCTTCCCTTTCCTTTTGGGTAAGATTTATCCCAAAAAGGATGATTAATATTTTAGGATTGATTTGGGTGTAATGCATCGGTATATTAGATCAACTGGCTGAATATTGGTTTGTTGGTGTTTGTGAATATGATTTTTATTGCTCTTATGTGGATGCATTGGCTGTGCATTATAGTTATGGCTTTGGTGGGTTATGTGCTTGGTATAAGATTTGATGGGTTGATAATGCCCATATTGAAGTTACTTTAGGTTGGATCATGTGCTGGATGTTTACATCTGTTGAGTGTATGCCTCGACATGCTAATGGTTGCTGCTTGTGATGTTATAGAAATGCATTGGGGTTATTTCTATCCCAAGCAACTTGGATGAGACCCATCTCATGTGGCCTGTTCTCTAAATCGGGCCAAGAATGTTTTGGCTGACTGGTATGAGAATAATATGATTCTTTTAGCTGGAGTATTGTTACTGAATCAGGAAAATCATTGAAAGGGTTTATTGTGGGTATGTAGTTGAGACTTGAAAAGTAGTTTCTCGGGATGTTTGTCTTGAGCTGCGGAGGAATTTATGATTTTCTGGGGGTTTGAGGGTTGGTTTAGTATTTATATACCATGCTTAATCAGTGTAGATTCCCTTTTAGCTTAAGGATAGTGAAAAGGGGTTGAATTTTCAGTAGAAGTTTGTGTTGAAAACGCCATGTTTAGGTTTACGATTAAAGCAGAGGGTTAGGTTTCAATTGGTTAGGAGTTTGTTGGTAAAGGAGTGGAGATCACCTTAATTCCCGTCAAAGCCACGAGTTTAATTCTGGATTGGGCTAGTTGCTTGGACGGATTGGAAGGTGGCTTGTTTCAGTTGTGGATAATCCACATGGTTTATATAGTCGGGCGTGGTGATCCGGATCGGTTGATCCGGAGAGATACGGTTGTGTTTGAGGTATTTATAGATTGCGAGGAAATTAAGCGTTTATTGGATGTAATAATTTTGATTTGGGATGCTGTTACCACGCTTGGACTGCGCGAGGGGGCTGGATGATTTGCGGGTCGCCAACGGGGTTGTATTGATGTACAGGGTGGTTCTTGGCCATGGGGTTGCGGCAGAAGGCCTTTGGGGGTTTGGCGACGCCGTCAAAGCCCTCGTCGGGGGACTGAGAGGCGGTTCTGCGGAGGGCGGGGCGGGCCGTTGAAGGAGGGCGCTTGGCAGCTTTGGCCAGGGTGAGGGTGCGGTGGATGAGCAGGGTTTGCTGCAGGGGGCGGCGGGTGCGCTTCGTGTTGGAGCGGAGCTTCCTGCAGCTGAGTTCGATGACGCGGGTGGGACTCTCCACAACAGGCTTTGGTTTTAGCTTGGTTCGGTCTTGGAATAGGTTTTTGGGCAGGCCTTGGAGAAGATCCAGGTCACAGTCAAGTTCTTCGTCGGACAGGTCAATCATGTCTTCCAAGGGGTTGGCGGGGCGGCGGAAGATGCTGGTGAGGTTAAGAAGCCATTCAGCGGAAGCAACGTTTTGAGCCATTTCTCTGCAGATTCGAACCAGCAACTGCGAGGTTATATAGGGTGGGTGAGATTAGCACCGCTGTCTTTCCAATCAAAAAGGTAGCGCCATGCGGATCAGTTCGGATTTCTGCCGCCCCTGAGATATATCCGATCTCCTCATCCGGCTAGCACGAAGCTACCGTTGGTGAATCAAACATCCTCCTTTCCGAATATATTTCTAGTCCAGCCAATGCCAAGATCCTCTCGCCGTGTCCAGTGACCCGCAATCGAAGCCGACATGCATCCTCATTAATTGGCAGTGCCCTCACTATCAGCTGCTGCATACCCCTTGATGATTGGTCAATTCGCCTCATTTCCCCGTGTCCTAAACTTCCTCCGTAAATACCTCTCCTTTGCTTGGCTCAACTTGAAACTCACAGCGTGAAGCCCATGTGCCGTAATATACGAATTTATTAAACATGCCTTCACGTGATGACTGGCTAAAGTTTGATTTACAAATTTATCTTACCTCGGCAATTCCAGATCGTCAACCCCACATCTGAAGTAATTGACATCCACCTTAATCTCTTAAATAAGCTACTCTCAAACAAACTGCTGCCAGATTAACACTTGCTGCATTGTTAAGCACCGCACATTCATATCTTTCAACTACCATTAGTTCGATTCGTCACTGATAAATCCAAACATTACTGATTCTCAATAATAAACTCAACCTTGCTGCCTTTATCCGCCACAGGTGTTGACCTACCAGATATGATTGGCTGAACCTCCCCAACCAAACCTTAATCCCACCCTATACTGAAAGGCTGAGCCACCATCCCGAACAAAATGTTAAATCCCAAACAAATATCCGAATCAACAAAGAACTTGGCCTGCATAAATAATTATCCTGCAGGTTACTCACGCCATAAATAAATCCCTAACCCCAACTCCCATCATATCCCTTGTCATAAACCCCTATAAATTCCTAAATCATTCCAACCCAGCTTTATAGTATTAAATACAATATTAAATATAATATCAAATAAAAACATCAAAGTTCTATAAACCATACTGATAGCCTTTATTGCACCCTTTAACGCTATCCATAACCTCAACATAGATATACAATCCCTATAACCACCCTGTCACCGCCTACCCCATCCTAGCCATAAACAGAAGCAAGCTTTCACCTGTTCACATTAGCATTTAACTAGTCAGCCAAATCTTATTACTTTAAACCCTAACCTCAACCCTAGCTGCGATCTGACAAACATTTATGAACCCCATAGCGGAAGCATCCCAGTTTGGACATACCACCCAAGTCTCCTAGGCTTACCAGACCATCATCCTTAAACTTTCAGCAGCAGTTTACATCCCACGCTTAACCCAACCTAGCTAAAAGCAAAGCCCAACCCTGGCCAAAGTTCAACCGCCTGGCCAGGTTTGGCGGCCAATTAAATACTGCATATACCGCCAATCCCCGGGATGGGGTGATCCTGGCCCGGCACGAAGATCCAGGAACATCCTGGCCGGCCATGGCGGGTGACCTTTATCCTTCCTGCCAGGCGCATGATGCACCGGAGGTGGTCCGGCCCCCAACTTTTATCCGGCCCCCACCAGCCGTTCACCAGAAACCCGTATGGTGTTGGCCTGCCCCAACAAGCTTGGTCCGGGCAACATCTCCCGCCAATCATCCCTTGAATTGAGCATCCCTAACTAACAACATGTATATAAATAAATAAAGATAATGCTGCTGCTGCACCTGATCCAATTATAGCTTGGTATTTAGGTTGGGAAAGCCAGCATCCAAAGGCAGAGCAGAAGAAAGAGGTTATTATGAACAAGATGCTCTTCATTTAGAATAGGCGTTCTTATACCGTGGTATAGATGCAGCCGACAGGCTGACCAGATTCCATATCCGGCCTATACCAGGGTGGCCAGATTTATCCCCTCTGGAGCTGTGTATCCTCTGACCTGGGGGATCCAATCTTTCAGTACCCACTTCAATTACAACATCACCAACAAAACAACATGTCATTTTAATTTTAAACCTTTGTCTGATTTCAATCAGGTTTAGAGTGACATTATTCTTGGTGCGGCGGGCTATGTGCATGTTGCACAATATTCACCTGGATCAGATAGTTGCATCACCCCAAAAACAATGATGTCAGCTTTTAAACATTATCAGTAAGCTTAAACAATCACAATCCCATGCCTAGAAACAGAGCTAATCAGTTCATGATCTACCTTGAGCCCGGCCAAGGGACACAACAGAGAAATCCTAACCATAGGATCAGTTTCTTATTAAGCCGGGTTGCCGGGTTCTTAGACGTGGCCAAGACACACCCTGGGAGATCCTAGCAGTAGGATTGGGTTTGTACTAAGCAAGAGGTTAGCCTTCAGGACAAATATAGGATCTACCTCAAGGCCCTGAGAATGTTAATAACAGTTATCTTCTCTAGATATGGCTAGGTAGATGGTGTAAAGTACAATAAAGATCCCAAAGAGAAGATGTAATTACAACTTGATTTTATTGGATAGATAAATTTGATTCTTATATAACAAATGTTTACCACAATACAGTAGAAGGGCAGGTAGATCCCTGGCCACCCCTATAAGTGGGCTGAGGATCAATCATGTCACCAGACAAAAGATAAATGAGACATCATCTTTTTAGGCTGAAGCCCAGTTTGAGATTCAAAAGGGAATTGAAGGACTTCACAATTGAGATGCGACCCCTCCAAAGGCAAAATCAAAGGTGCTTGAATATCATGATCCACAACATGGGGGGTGTCATGATCTGAGGCGTGGCACAGAGTCATAACGGGAAATTGTAACCTTAGGATTGGATTTGTACTAAGTCTCAGTTAGATGACAGGGAAGACTATGAAATTACCTTGTGGCCCTGAATGAATAATATCTGCTAGACGTGGCTAGAGAGGCGCCAAAGTACGTGGAGACACAAAGGCAAAAATGTGAATAGAACTTAATTTTATTGGAGAATAGGAAATGGAATATATAGTGGTTTACGATACCACAAAACAATACCAGGACGGTAGGATCACTCACCACAGGCATGAGTGGGGTGAGTGAGTTGCGCAGGATCAGGAAACTGAACAATTGTATTTCCCAATGCGGAACCAGCCTCATTTCTAAGGGCAAAAGCAAAAGAAAGAGATTTGTCCTCAAAATAACCCAACAAAGGCAAAATTGACACATGGTGGATAGTGGTATTCACAACATTGCCCTCCCCTAGATTGGCCTTAGGGGGGTGATACTTGTGGAGGAACTTAGCATTCACTCAAGCAAAAGGTCAACCACTAGAGAGAAGCTTTACTGTATACTCCAATACTCACTTAAAGGTCACTTCTAAGGGCCCAATCCATAACAAGTCTAGCTTATGAGCTTGTTCCCTTACTCTGTGTTGATAATACAGAGTGTGGTCTCCAATGGCAAACTCAGGCAGGGGATCTCCCAGCATTGTAAGGGGAGAGCTCCAGCAGCTTGGTCTTATAGGCAGACGTGTAGGCAGTAGCCTGTATATTGATGATGCGGTTGACTAGATCTTTGATATGCTCATCAGGGTTTATGGCCTTATCAGAAGAGAGTGGGGGCCCCCAGGAGCAACAGGCTAGTGGCTTTACAACCATACAGCATAGTTAAAGGGTAGTACCTGGTGACATGATGCTTGCTAAGGCAATAGGCAAAGAGAGCAGCAGGTAAGTATAGATCCCAGTTGGCAGTGTCAGAGTAAGTAAGCTTCCTCATGATAGAAACCAAATTTGAGTTGGCGCGCTCAACTGCCCCATTGGTGGAAGGATTATAGGGGGCAGAGAAAGACTGGTGAGACCCCAAGGCTTCAACAACAGAGGTCACTAACTTGGCGTTGAAGTTAGTCCCATTGTCAGACAGCAACACCTGAGGGCAACCATGGCAGAAGAATACATCTTGCAGCAGAAAGGCAGCAGTAGTCTTGGCAGTGATGTCTTTAGTAGGACAATCTTCTAACCACTTGCTAAAACAATCAACAGCAATTAGGGTAAAGCGGCAACCAGAGCGGGAGCAAGGGAGAGGCCCTACAGTGTCAATACTAACAGTGTGAAAAGCGTGTTGAGGGGGGACTAGCTTGAACTCATGAGTGGCAGCTTTAGGACGTTGGAGCTGGCAATCATGGCAACTAGCAATAACATCTGGAATCAGCAAGCAAATATTTTCCCAGAAGTAATTCTTCTGGAGCCAGGCATGGGTCTTGGCAACTCCTCTGTGTCCCGTCTCCTTATGGGCTTGCAGCACCAATAAAAGGCAAAGACTAGGCCTTACATAGGGCAAGTAGTGATCTTGTACCTTCTTAAAAAGTTATTGTCACAAATGAGGGTGTCTTCAGATAGCTTAGAAAAGGCGACTTGAACTTCCTCTGTCTTGCTTTCCCATGACAAAGAGTATACAATTAGTTCATACAACCAGTCAGCTTCAGCAGGGTGTAGAGCAAGGATGGGCATTCTGGACAGGCCATCTGCATTCTGATGGTGAATCCTGGGGAAGTGCAACACAGTGAAGTCATACCCTTGTAAACGGAGAGCCCATCTAGCTAGTTGTCCTTCGGGTTCCTTGAGTTGCTGTAGCCATTTGAGTGAAGCGTGGTCAGTGATCACAGTGAAATGGGTGCTATACACGTAGTGGCGGAACTGCTTGACGGCATGCAGCACAGCAAGGCACTCTTTCTTGGTCACACTGTAGTTCTTCTCATGTTTATTCAGGACGCAGGAGGTATAAGCTACAGGGTGATCTACACCCTCATCATCCAGCTGAGCCAAGATATCCCCAATATCCAGGTCACTAGCATCAGTATAAAAGATGAATTCCTTATTGTAGTCAGGATATACCAAGATGGGAGCCTCTTTGAGTTTTTGCTTGAGGGTTTCAAAGGCTTTTTGCTGACTGGCGGTCTATTTGAAAGGAACATTATGCAGCAGCTGGACCAAGGGTTTTCTAGTGTCAGCAAAGTCAGGGATAAATTGCCTATAGTATCCCATCATGTCCAGAAAGACCTGGACTTCTCGCAGGTTGGTGGGCGGAAGCATTTTTTCAATGGCTTCAACTTTCTTAGTCATGGGGCAGATTCCTGTCTGGGTCACCTCATGGCCCAAGAATTCAAGGCGTTCCTTAAAGAAGGCACACTTAGATGGGTTTAACTTAAGTCTAGCTTCACAAATCTTTATGAACACCTCTTTTAGATGGGCCAAGTGATCAGTAAAGGTGACGCTGAAGACATTTATATCATCTAAGTACACTAAAACACAGAGAGCTTCAGATCACGGAGAATGGGATCCATGGCTCTTTGGAAGGTAGCTGGAGCATTGCAGAGTCCTTGAGGCATTTGAGTGGGCTCAAACAATCCTTCCAAAGTGATGAGCGCAGCCTTCTGTCTATCTTTGGGAGATAGATCAACTTGCTAGTATCCAGAAGCCAGATCCATGACAGAGAAGAACTTGGAGCCCCCAAGGTGGCGGAGAGCATCATCAATGCGTGGTAACGGGTAGGAGTCCTTCTTGGTTAAGGAATTCAAGCACCGGTAGTCCATCACAATACAATGACCTCCATCCTTCTTTTTCAGTATGAGCAAGGGATAGGCCTATGGACTTTGGGAAGGAGCAAGCAGTCCAGCGTCTAGAAGTTGTTTGAGCTCTTTAGACACCTGAGCATCCTCTACTTGACTGTGGCAGTAGGGTTTAGCGCAAAAGGGGGAGCATCACCAGTATCAATCTGGTGAATGACGCCTTTGGCTAAACCATAATCAGTGCTATTTTTGGCAAAGATATCCAAAAACTGATCCAGTAGGTCAAGCACCTCTTTCTGTTGAACCAGAGATAGCTGCAGAAAGTCTTGAGTAGTGAACAATGATAGGACTTGTGGCTCATCCTCAGGTAAGTTAAAGTCATGGAACGTACCAAAGAGATGTAGCAATAGGACATCAGGAGCATTCAACAACCTGCCATAGCAAACAACCTGCCCTCTAAACACATTTATGGGGAGAGCAGTAAATTTATCAACCAGCAGTTGAACAGGGTCTTTATGAGAGACATCCAAGATTCCTGGACAGAGATAGGGTTTGTTGCGTCCTAGCAAGGGAGGAGAGTAAAACTCTAGGAATGTACATTTGGGCAGCTCATACAATATTTGGGAGTCTAGGATAGCCTGAGACCCAGGAAGAATAGTCACAGCAGAAGTGGCCAAGAGAGGAATCCCCTCAGACTCAGGACAAGCCATGGGAGGAGAATTCATGCTGGAGGAATAGGTTCAGTATTTTAAAGTAAAAACACCAGTGGGATATTCCAAGGCACATGTCTTGAGGCGCTTCCTGGGAACTTTAACTGGCTCTTCAAAGATCAGAGGGACTTTGTATCCCAAGATAGAGAGGAAGCTGTCCTTTAAGTTGATGATACCATTATATTCCCCAATGAATTGAGTACCAACTAGCAGGCCATAGCTCTTGTTCTCCAGAACAACGGCAGGCGCTGCCAAGAGCATCTTGCCAAATCACATGGGCAGAGCAGAATAAGCCCCAATGGTGCAAGTCATGGACAGCCCAGCTGTGCCATAAAATTGTTGATAGTAAGATCAGGGGTGAGTTTGAGTTTCTTGACTGGCTTTGAGGAGACAACATTAACAGGAGACCCTGTGTCTAAAACAGCCTTAATTTTCACCTTTTGGATGGATATTTCAACACAAGTGATGATGCCACCAAAGGGAGAGAGGACAGCCAGAATTTCTTGAGCTTCTGTTAGTTCTTTTCCCCACTTTTTAATTGTGCATCTGAGGCCCGGAAACTCCTTATAGACTGTCTGGAGAGGGAGCAAGACAGAGACGTTTTTAAACACAGCGTCAGCAACCTCAGCACCTTCTGCAGAAGACTCGACAATCACAGGAGATCTCTTGGCTTGGGTGAGGTAAGGGAAAGAGACAACCTCCTTGGCTTCAGGCAGAGGCTTGGCGGTTGTTGTAGCTTTCCCAGAACGTAGTTTATAAGGGACTGCAATAGTTTCAGGGACAGCCAGGACAGAATACCCATAGGCGTCGGGATCTTCTATATCAGAATCATCCATGTCAGAGCCATTAGATATAAAGTGGAATAGCAGCAGAATGGGAGGAGCCTCAGTGTCAGCAGGCTCATAGTCAGCAATAGAGGGAGAATTGAAGGAGACTGGGAAGAAATGTCAACTGAGAGCGTCTCTGCCTCTAGGTTGACTGTTCTTTTCCTGCCTGTTCTTTGGGATCAGCTCCTTCAACTCGAGTATTAGTGCAGACTCAGGAATGGTGACCTATCTGTCCACAGTTATGGAAACCCTGGCGTCAAGGGGGATTCTGCAAGTTCATGGTAAGGATACACGGGCCACATGAAGACAAACCAGAGGTAGAAGCAGCATGATTCTCCCGCACAACTGCCCCAGAATGGGTAAGGTGCATATCCTGCAGTAGTATCTTTATGCTCTTCATAGAAGAAATCATGGCTTTATGGGACTTGAAGTGAAGCCACAGGAGCTGGTTAACCTTGAGGGCTTGAGCGCAAGCCATGTATGCTTCATGTAAGGTCAACTGGCAGCTTGAGATCAGTTGTTGTCCTTCCAGTTAGAATCTATCTGCAAATTAAGCTAGGGTCTCCTTTGGTTTAAGGCAATGTGCATGAAGGCGTCCTTATTCACCTCCAAACTAAGGTCACCACCAAACTTGTCAATCAGAAGCTGCTTCATTTCTTCCCAGGTTTCAATGGTGGGCAGTTCTGGCTTAACTACCTCTTGGCAGGCCAGGTGTAGACAGATCAGAATGTGTTATTTCTTGACTTCATCTGAGGCTCTTCTCATGGCAGTTTCATAGATAGTTAGGAAAGTTGCAATGGTTGAGGTTCTGGGGTCAAAAACTTGCTTAAAGGTAGGCTTAAAATGTGCTTCTGGAGTTGGGCCACCATTGTTACTATCAAGTACCTTTATGCATGGGGAGAATTCTGCTTTGGACTTGGTGGGGGGGGCTGTCTGGCCCACAGCTGGTGAAAACTTTCCTCAAGGGTAGTTAAGGTGTCAGCAGTGCAGGTGCCCGTATTATTAGCAAGGGTGGTCTGTTGCTCATTAACATCCAAGCGCCAACCCTGAGTAGTTACTACTGCGGAAAGCTCAGCCAGTTGGGAAGTAAGGGACGGGTCTACCAAAAGGCAAGGGGCAAACCTGTCATTTACTGAATCAACCACTTCACTTAGTTCTTGTACGTCTTTATCAAGCTTAGAGTGATCTCACTTCAGGAGGTCCACTTCATTGGCTAGAGCTATCAACTCTCTAGCACAATGGATGCAAGGGGGCTCCTGATAAACCAGAGCAATAACCATCTTCACCTACAACATCAGGTGGACTAACTACAGATGCCATCACCTCACGCAAAGTAGCAACCTCTTGTTGTAATTCAGCAGCTTGAGTCATCAGAGCAAGCACTTGGGGATCTGGCTGAGGAGCTTTGGTAGGGCAATCCTGACCGCAGGTAGATGCTCTTAAATCTCAAATGGCATCCCAGAGCCTCTGTTCTTTATCTGCTAGCTCATCAAATGGAGCAGAAGGCGGGGCATCTGCTTTGGAGGCAGACAGTTCATTTACTTGAGTCTGGAGTTTGGCAATGATGGCAGCAGTAGCAACCCTTTATTGATCAAAGTCCTCACCAACTTTGTGGAGGCCCTTTGCAGCATGGACCACTAATTTCTGTAATTGGTCAAAGGAATAAGCACTGAACCTGTTAAGTTGTTGCACAAGCCGTTTAAAGTTGGTGAGATAGGCATTTAAAGCAGAGTCTACTTAGGCACACCAGGGCTGTTCAAGTTTGTGGAACTCATGAAGGTGTTATCTGACATACTCAGGGATGGATTGGTGCAATCTTTCAATGGAAGTGACCAAACAAGACTAGGAGGTGACAGAGTTGCGCTGATTGTCAGATACTAAAGAAAACAGGGTATGGATCCACTGCTGGTAGGCTGCAAACTGATCCCAGTGATGGGTGACGGTAGCTTGCAACAACAAAATTTCCTGAACATGGAGCCCTAATACCATTTGATGATGGGCTAAGGCGGCTTGTACAAAGGAGGACAATAGATGTTCAGCAGAGCCAGCTGCTGAGAGGAGATGCTGGGGAAATTGTGGCACTACAATCAAATTGTAGTATTCTGTCTGATTGAACTGAATCTGGAGGCAAGGGATGGCCCCATCACAGGCTATTCTAAGGGCTATTGCCATGACTTGTTCCAAGTCAGGGGTACCCAAAGGGTAGGCCACTAGGCAGGGACCACTCCCAAGTTTCAGCACAGAAGGGACAATAGGCAGGTTGGCAAGTCTTCTTTAATAGGATGACTGCTAATATCAGGAAAAGTTGGCTCTTGTATAGGTGGAGACAAAGGTCCTGAAAACGTAGTTGCAAAGGGGGGTAACCAAGGGGCTTAAATCCCTGTAGTGAGCACCATTTTTTGTGATCTGAGGCGCGGCACAGAGTCACAACAAGAAAACCTAACCTTAGGATTATATTCATACTAAGTCTTGTTTAGAATGGCAGGTAAGGCTATGCAGTTACCTTGTGGCCCTGAATGAATAATATCTACTAGACATGGCTAGAGAGGCGCCAAATTACGTGGAGACACAAAGGCAAAAATGTGAATAGAACTTAATTTTATTGGAGAATAGGAAATATGATATATAGTGGTTTACAATACCACAAAACAATACCAGGACAGTAGGATCACTTGCCACAGGCATGAGTGGGGCAAGTGAGTTGCGCAGGATCAGGAAACTGAACAATTGCATTTCCCAATGCAGAACCAGCCTCATTTCTAAGGGCAAAAGCAAAAGAAAGAGATTTGTCCTTGAAATAACCCAACAAAGGCAAGATTGAAACATGGTGAATGGCAGCATTCACAACAGGGGGCTAGTCTTCCGGGATGAATGGGGGTATTGCCTTACCGCCCTGAGAAATCTTAATCTTAGACTGCACTTTTAGCCATGGCTAAAGAGCAGGCATAGAAAACTGAGGAGATGCACCAAAAGTGGATGTGAGACAATCTTGGGTTCCAACTAGGAGTAGAAGTGATTTATACAATATCTTATGCTACCAAAAAATATCCCCAGGGCAGTTGGATCAAAGGTTGCCTGCACAAATAAGGCAGATCACCATGGCAGGAGATATAAGGGGAACTGGATCAGCTCCTTTTTTGGAACTATCCCAGTTTTAAGGAGCAGGAGGGAAGGAGAGGATCCCTGGATCAGGTTTGAGATGTGAACCCACCAAAGGCAAAGAAGAAACTGTGCTAGTGTGGCCATTCACAGTGATCCAAAGCCTTGATCCATTTATCTCCCTTTATATGTGAGAGAGGGGGCTAAACTAAAAAAGTTTTGCTCTCATCCTGGGGAAACAAACTGCCATGATGCCATCCTGTGGGCAACTTGAATGGCTGCTCAAAATGGGGACCAGAAAGAGGGCATTGTGCTGACCTTCATAAAGAAAGCGTTCAGGGCCATCAGCCATTCCTGTCAAAAACCTGGGCACCCAATCAATAGAAGTGACCTTTTCCTGAGAGATCTCTTATCCATTAGGTCCTCAGTAAATTGTGAAACCAGTGAAATAAAAGCATTATTAATTAGGGTGGCCAGATTAGAGGGAGACACTGTGGGGAGGTAATCAGATATCAAAACTTGTATCAGATGTCCACCCTGCAAAAGGAGCTTGTGGGTGTGAGAAGGAAGGCTCATCAGTCTAACCACCAGAGTTTGGGGGTTATCTTTCAAGGAGAGAGAAGAGAAATCCATGCCACCCCATAGGTTTAGTGGTTAACTGCAGAAGAAGAAAAGCAGGGAAAGTAGCTGGGATGGCAGATTTAATCCATGAGATCAACATATCTGAAATACTTGGCAGATTTCACCTAGAGAAGATGCAGGTGTTTTAGACAAGTGCAACAGGGTAAACTGGCAGTGGAGATACTTTTATGTCAGCTGGAGCCCTTTAGGTGGAGCCTGGAGGCCCCTAACTAAACATAGACTTCAGGGAAAAGCTTCAAAGTTAGCATAAGCACGTTTGAAGCTGGTTCTGAGTTTAGAACAGCTAGTGTAAGCCAATACATATTCTTTACATTAACTTTTATTATAGATCTTAAGTTTGAACTCAAATTAAAGTCCAAAACAGGTAACACTAGATAAGTTAACCCCAACCAGCTAACTAGACAGCCAGAAGAGCCTGGGAAAACTAAGGGTGAGTTAAATTGGTAGACTTTAAAGCAATAAACTGAGTGGAAGGGCTTCAAGATATGCTCTTTAAGAACTAACCTTCTAATTATGTTGAAAAAAGCAAACAAGGACCCTGAGGAGCCTTACTTGAATTTTAGGGGACTTATTTTTGTGAAAGTTGCCAGGAATAAAAAGAGTAGTGTAAAGTTACTCCCCCTTTGGCCCATGATAGGACAATCTTCCCTCAATGCACAAAGAAATCCATAAAAATCCAGCTAAACCTCTCAATTTCCTTGAGGATTCAGCTCACACAAATGCCAAAAGATTTGTATTGACATACCCCTCTCAGATGGTAACCACTGATGCTCAAATTTTTGTTCCTACTTGAGAAGAAACCCTGATTAATTTGGAATCCTTGTTGGCTTGGTTTCACCCCCATTTAAAACAGATGGAGTGTAACCAATCAGGACGCCCTTCTGCCAAGTTGTCAAAATCCACTTAAGCTGAAGTCAATGGTCCACTGAAGCATCCTATAAGCATCATCAAATCAGAAGTCAAGTATGAAATTAATGGGAAACATTCCAACCCACTTGAATTCCCCTTACAAAAATTTTCTCCTGGCTAGCCAGATCCATTGCCTGGGTCAGGTGACCTTTTAAATTCAAATCATATCCCTTAAAGCAAGACAGGGGAATGAAAGACCCATGATTGCTCATTTTTATCAATTAAAAGTTTATCTTTTACAAATACAAGTTTTGGAATTTTGGGTCCCTTCAGTTGGCCCTTTGTCCCTTTATAGTTTTAGTATAAGTTTTGGACTTCCCTTACCTTATACATTTCTCCCTGGCTTCCAGTGTCTCTTCTAGATCTCCTAGAGTTAAAGTTAGTAATAAAATTAAGGTTTGCCTCTTTTTCTCTCAAAACTTGAGGTCAAAATTATTCTTTATTATTGAAAACTTTATAAATCTTTACTTTAAGTTTGAAAACGTTGAGTTTTTTTGCTCCATCTTTGATTTGAATTCACTTTACGCTCTTTAAAGACCTCCCCCTCTTTATCCCAACAGTTTAAATCAGGGTTTGAAGTCTTTCTTGCTCTTCAGTATTGAAAGATACCCCTGGGTTGCCTGGAAAATAATCATCTGAATTCTCTTGTCCCCCTAAAAAGCCCTCAATAATCCTAGTACCCTCAAAAATGTTGGTCCCCTTGGTGAAATTTGTGGTCTTTACCCTGGCCCCTGTATTGGTGATGACTGGTCCACCTCCCCAGACCTCTCGGGATGTTTATCTTCTTTGGCCCACTATGTGAGAGACAATTTCACTCATCTCCTTCACTTTCTCAAAGATCTCCCCAGCTGTGCCCAAGACCTGTTTGCTACCAGTGAAAATCTTTTCAAAAGCCTTACCTGTGATGACCTTGAGTTGCCTTACCACAATTCTGACCTTGCAGTCCTCTCAGGAGCAGACACCATTGTGTTGCAACCTGGTTTACCTCCTTGCCTGTCAAAGTATATTACAATACACAAGGGGCTCTCAATGAGCTGCCCCTTGACATATCTCATAGTATGAATTAATCTGATGGCAATATCAAATTACAGGCACTCTCTCCTAATTAGGAGCGTTGCCAATTTGACCTTGCTGATCCCCACACAAGTTATTCCTTGGCTTCAAACCTTACATGGAATACACCACTGTGCCACCCCCTGTGGCTTTATGGCTTTCCCCATATGGTATATTAGTCACAATATTCTACAATAAAGTACATCTTATTCTATTCATTATTGTCCTTTCTATTAGACTGTTGTCTTCCCCAATTAAATAATGAACTCTAATTGGTGCAGTTGCAACAGTGGTAGCAGCAGTAGGTTGAAACTTACCTAAAAGAAAAATCCCCCCAATAACAGACAGAGTACAGGTTGTATACTACTCCCCACCAAGAAACTTTCCTTCCAATCCCCAAGGGGGACATCCCTAAAGGATATGTTATCTACCAGGACCAACTGGTGCTCACAAGAGTGTACAGTTGTCTGCACCTAGCGCAGTGCAACACAAGTGTCACCCCACCTCAATTGGATCTTTCACAATGCATGTTAAATCTCCAGCTTGAGTCTTTTGCAGGTGTCGTGGAAGGAGCGGACATTGTTAGCTGGCCCCATTCTACTAAAACTTGCCTTCAAATCTGCCAAGTGCCTGAACCCATGTGGTGTGATAAAAATTTCTAGATAGTAAGAAGCAGTATCCAGGTGGTGATGAATCACCACCCAAATCCATATAGAATTGATGATTAACCACCAACCAAGCTTCAGATACTGTTCTGTGAAATTTCCTAATAATACACTAGGGTTAAGAAAAATGATTAACCCTAATCAAAGGAGCCTGCAATAAATAACCTGAGAGAAAATCAATGAGTCTTTGGCGTAGAATTCAGGACATTGAAAATTTACAAATGTCTCAGCTTTGTAAACGGTGGTAAAAACTTCTAGATTTTTGGGCATTGGATTAACATTGGGCAGAGGCAATGACAAAGTGCCAACAGTGGGGCCCCATCTTCCTGTAATGATTCAGCTAAGAATTAAATTGTAGGGAATGTAACACAGCAGGCAACTACATGATGCCTTTTAAAATAAAGTTAGATCAAGAGATTTTGATTTTATTGAGTAAAAACTTTGAGAGGACTCAACTATTAAGAGTTGAAACAGTGAAAATTAACCAATATATATCAAAAATTTGACTAAGCAATAACACCCGGATCCTTGGCTCTTATTTCTTCTACATTTTCAAGTGAGTGCCTATTCCAGTTTTCAAAGAACCCTTGTGTGACCAAATTATGACGACTGTGCTGATAAATAAGATCATATCAGGTGACTCTCATATTACGTCAATTTATCAGTGTCAGCTTGCAAGGGGGAATCAAATACAACTGGCAAACTGGAGCGGCTGTAACCCATTTTCAATCAACTGTTTGATTTGTTGTAACTGTGTTGTTTTAGCAGAGTTACACAGGGAAAAATATTTAGAAGATAGATAATAATCTTTATTGTGAGATAGGTATTATATAGTTCATGTGAATCAAGGATAACAGGAACATGATTGGTGATCACACGGCTGGATGGGAGAAGGGGGTGGATTGATCCTGATAATGAGTCAAGCGCCAAGACAAGGTATCCACCATAAAGGATCATCACCTGTTCATGTTATTGGATTTGGTAATTTGATTTGACTTCATAGTCTGGCTTCAAGTGACCAGATAATTGGATTGCAGGTCACAAACCCGCTTGGTTGGAACCTTGCTGGCGGGTTGAGCCTGTGGTTTAAACAGATTTAAATCTGTCAAATCAGTTAATTTTGTTGAAAGGTTTCCAGCTTTTTGAGATTTACTACTTGGACAAATAATTCCTGGCATTATGGAATCTACTGTGCTATTACTCTCCTCTTTAGCCAGGGGTACAATACTTCTATTGGGAAGATGGGACACAGAGAAGTTCTTGTGAGCAGGGGGAAGTTTAATTGCTGCCAGAGTAAGTTTGGGATGATCAATAGCCATCGGGATGCAATTATAGAACTCTTGAATGAGCTCTGGGGGATTAGAACAATCATAGTGTAAAGCCCAAGAATTTTTGGAATCAGGATAACCTTTCCAAGACACCAGATACTCCAGTTGGCAGCAATTCTTATGGGAAGCCAAAATACAATTTAACTTGTACTCAGGATCACCTTTCACAAGAATAAATTGGGAAGAAGGCACCTCAGTGCCCTTAAAGGGAGTGAGTAAACATTCATGAAAGGTATGTGTGAGATTAGGCTGATTGACCACAAATGATCAGGCTAATCATCTCACGCAGATCTTAATCCTTTACATGCCGTATTATCACTTGGTTATCATTATATTAAGTGTAGTAATTATACACTGTATAATCACCAATATATTATAATGGATATGGCAGTTACACGCCGTGTAATTGTTAGTTTATTATAATAGATGTTGCAATTATATGCCGTATTATCACTTGATTATTGTTTCTATGTACCATGATTATACACTGCATATTAATTACTTTATTATAATTGATGTAACAATTATACGCCGTATAAATGTTAGCCAATATAGTGCTTATCATTGATTACACACTGTGTAATCACTAAATCATCAATTGTATATTGCTCATTTCATCCTGCTGGACATTGTATTAACTCAGCCCCGCCCAGCCTGATGGGCGTATATGATCATAACAAACAGGTGATAGGCAAAAGATCAGGAAATACCAAGTTTGGATCAGAGCTACACGGCGTATAATCGGGTTTCTTATTGGTTTGGGTCAGCATTACACGGCAGATAATCCACGGGTTGATAATGGATTGAGTCTGCTATTATATGGCATATAATCCTCAATTAAATCCGTTGCATTTATAAGCAGAAGACTTGCCAGCCAGAAAAGGATCACTGATTAAGCCCTACAAATGGAATACCAAAATTCCACCTTTCAATGCTGGAAGACAGACTAAGGACCATTTATAATTGTCAACTAAATATGGTGTAGTTTCCCAGAGCAATGATAGGTGTGTAAGATACAGTCAATTGATAAAGGACAGTAGGCTAGCTCAAGAAGAGTGTAAACTGTAGCTGAAGTGCCATGCACGCCTACAAAGGCTAGTAGCAATACACATGCCAAGGACAGCCAATCAGGATAGGTGCAACTAGCAAAGATGGATCTATTGCAAAGGTAGCCACTGAGAACTTTCTGAAAGGACAAAAACAAGGGTTATTACAGTATATATTGAGATAGACGCCTGAAAGGAAAAAAACAAGTTCATAGTTACACCTGGATAGATTGCAGCTGCTGGCTAGATTGTACTCCAGTATCAATAAACATAATTATCTTCAAAGTTTTATTCTATTATAGTCTGTAGTGCTCTTGCATAGGATTAGGTGAATACATTGGCAAGGCTAACATCTATCTGTAGCTTTGAACATACCAGCAATAACAGTAGTTGCTCAACATTGGTGCTCACTCAAAATTGAGCCTCTGCCAATGCCACAGGAAACTGCCCCTGCCTGCCAAGGATTGTCCTTGGCCCCGCCTCTGCCCAGCTTTGTTGACAAGCATGGGTACAAAATAGAATCATCAGACAGTGAGTGTGCTCCTGTCTTTTCTGTGAGAAACCCCGTGGTTGTTCATCCTTCCGCAACCGTCCCTTTGGTTGTGGCCCTATTGCCCTCTGTCCCTGAGGGTCCCGCCTTGGTTGGTTCATACAATCACACACAGATTGTCAAGCTGGACGAGGCTTTACTTTGTGGATTCCGCCTCTGTTCCTCTGATTGCCCTGACCAGAATCTAAGCATATTCTTCCACTACTGGGACCAGGACTCCTGCTGGCAACTTTACTGGCTCTATTGTAACACATCCTTCCAAGCTCTCTAGGAACGCTTTGCTAGTGGTGATCACGCTGTAGAGTACCTTGCTGGCTTTGTTCAGCCCTCTGTGAAGCAACTCCAGTTAGTTGCCGCCTACCAGAACCTCAAACTTTTGTCCCTTGGTGATGCCCTCCTCTCCTGTTGCCGCAACTGGGCTGAGCAATGGGCCAAGGCCAACACCTCCTTTTCAGAGATGCGTGCCATGGTCCTGGCTAATCAGTCCATGGGGGGGGGGAATGCACATGCATGTATTGATGAACTGATTGACATATTAAACACAAAGTTCAGAACCATGGTCCATGAAGTAATGGATGCATGTGGAGCCTCTCTGGCATGGCTGCAGGACGTCCACAAGTTCTGTGCTGAGTCAGAAAAATTCAGCGTAAGAATGGCAGACAACATAGCCACCTTGGATCAGAACATTATTGCCCTGGACAAAGAAGTAGAGCAGCTTGGCTCATGACTCCACCAGTTCAAAAAATACGTTCTGGACAACTTCCAGAGACTAGAAGCAAAAGTCAACAACCAAGTGAGGGTATCCCGCTTGTCTACGCCAAAGCCACTACCTTGCCTGCACAGTGCAAAGATCTCAACACTAGAGACAAGAATAGCAACCTTGGAGAGCACAATCAATGGATACAAAGAGGAGTTCACCAGAGCACATGAGACCATCATGGCTCTACAAACGGAGCAGCTGACCCTGAGAGACGCCGTGTCACGCCTTTTAAAAACCACTGCAAGTGTAGAGTCTGAGCTCCTCCAAAAAAGCTGGCAGATGGACAACAATAATGTCCACAACCACCTGGCTAGAATGGAAGATCAGATCCAGCTGCTGGAAACCAAAGGCTGCAAATGCGTCTCAAGCAGCCAACAGACCTCATCATCAATGCGTACAGACCACTACAAAGACGCCGCAGACACCTCTGAGGAGGAAGGGGAACTACCAAACAGAGGGATTCCCGAGGTATTCACAACCCTTCCTTCTAGAGAGCCTTTCACGCCAAAGGCAACACCTAGGGCTAGGCGTAGCTATACAGCAGATAGACAGTCAACCGCCTCCCCCTGCCAGCCCACCAAGCCTACAGCTGTGAACAAATGCTTCAAACCCCTGAACCTCCCAAAATTTGACAAACAAGGGAACATACATTCCTTCCTGAGACTCTTTGAGATGGCAATGAGGGGCGCTGGCAACCACCAAAAGGCAACCACACTCATCACCACATCAGACGCAATCAGCATCAACTTAGTAATGCAACACCTACCTGCAACTGACTGGACGTATCAAGAGGCTAGACAGGCAGTGCTGGAGGAGTTTGGTGGAGAGGATATCCTTGTCACCAGGAAGTCTGAGTTTGGCGTAATAAAGTTTGCTCCAGGAAAAACTCTGCAGGAATTTGCGGAACAATTCTACCATGATGCGTTGGTACTCCTTGGCTCCGGTACAGTCTCCACCTTTGATATCTGCGCTGCAATGAAGCAGGCCACACACCTGTACAAAGAGCTGCACAGAGCAATGGCCCCTGCCTATGCCAAAGGCAAAGACATGTTGGAAATTGTGTACTGCCTCTGTAGTCATGCCAAAACGTTTGGTCCTCCCAACCAACCCGAGTCCAAGCAGCCTAAACCAACCTATGAAAAACCACTCTTCCAGAAGGAGGACTCTGCTAAGTCCTCTGCACACCCTCCTGACGTGAAGGGTCCTTAATGCATTGCCTGCAACACAACAGCACACTGGAAATCAAAGTGTCCAACCAACTCCAAGAAGGTGCATGTGGTGCAACCCCATTCTGCTAGCACAACCAAGGGAAAAGCCAAGGCGGAGTAGAAGAGGGAAATTCTTCCTCTGCCAAATCCCTCAATATTCCCATTGAACCTGGCCCCAAAGACCACTGTCCTGATGAGCTACACAAAGATGCAATCCATATAGTTGTAGCCAACGTCTTGTATGCAGTGACTACCCAATACCAAAGCAAAGTAAAGCAAGAAGAGGCTGCCCTGGATGAAGTCTCAAAGCCATATGCAGCCCAGCTACAGGATGCCAGGGAAAATTGTTGCTCACCATGCTCCAACAACATCCCAAACCTAAAGTCAATCCAAATAGCTTTCCCCCAGGAGGAACTTAAGTCCGCATACCCCAATGTCTGCAAAAGTTTTCTCTGTACCTTGGAGAGCAATGAAGAGAATGGTATACACACATTAAAAAGCCTTGATGACTCTTATATTGATTGTACCTACATTGACATATCGGTTAACAAACATTGCATTCAAGCCATAGTGGATAGTGGCGCTCCATTTAATATCATCTCCACCAAGATGGTGAAGAAGTTGGGTATAGCCCCAGATGTGGACTACAGATCACCCTTTGGTACAGCTGGCAAGGAACCCACGTACTCTGTGGGAGCATACAGCGCACTACCTATGCAATTTGGCTCCATTGTGGTGTCTGCCCCCGCAGTTGTCTTTCCAAACAGCACCTATGATTTTCTCATAGGCACCTCCTTCCTGGTGAAATATGGTGCCATGACACATTGGGGTCTTGCCACCTTTGAAATCCTTGGTCAGACCTTACCCTTGTTCTTCAGTAAGGAAGGTCAAGACACTGCCCCCAGGCCCTGCAAATTTTTCAATCTGGCTTACGCCAACAGAATTATCCCTGTAGAATACAAACTTGCCAGAAAACACAGACGTAAACCTCCTACACAGATCCTGGAACATAAGGGTATTCTGTTGAGGACAAGGTCTGCCTTTTCCCTGGAGCCCGGACACCAGAAGGTTGCAGAGACTGGGTTGTCTGTGGTTATCCCTGACGGGCTATATGCGGAGGTCATCAAACCCTGGGGCCGCTCTTGCTTTGAGCTGTGCATTGCACCAAGCATTGTTACCCCAGGCCAGAAGGAGATACACTTTCTCTTGGCCAACCTCACAAAAAAGACGCTTTCTATCAAGAAAGACCAAGTGGTAGGCTTCTTGTACTTCTACCCCACAGAGGAACTATCCGAGGTTAAGGGATTTAGTATATTTGAGGAAATGGGTATACCAGACAAACCTGGACCAGAAGTCCTCCTGACTGCCCCCTTAGCTGACATTTCTTCCCTTGGTCCTGAGGAGCAAGCTTGGGCATCTTTGCTGTTCAAAAAGTACTGCTCAATCTTTGCAGAAAGCGGCCATGATATGGGTTGTGCTGAAGGAGTAACCCATCACATTGACACAGGGACCACTCCTCCAATTTGCATGCGCCCCATACAACAATTGAAGGCAATCAAAGAAGTTGTATCAGAGGAAGTCAGTGAACTGCTGAAACAAGGCATAATGGTCCCATCCAAAAGTCCCTGGGCATCTCCTATCCTGATTGTCAAGAACAAAGATGGCTCTAATCAAGTTATAATTGACTATCAACACATCAAAAAGGTCACCAAAAAGGACTCCTACCCCTTACCTTGCATAGATGACGCATTAGACTGCCTCAGGGGTGCCAAGTACTTCTCTGCCATGGACCTCATATTGGGCTACTGGCAGATTGAACTACCCCCCAAAGAACAAGAAAAACGTGCCATCATAACCTCGTAAGGACTATTCCAACCAACAAGAATGCTGCAAGGGTTGTGCAATACTCCTGCAACCTTTCAGCGTGCAATGGACACCATCCTTGGCGACCTTAAACTCTCCTGTGTCCTAGTATACTTGGACGACATCAATGTTTTCTTCAAGACCTTCACTGAGCATCTAGCTCACACAGGAAGAGGTTTTCAAGAGGCTAGCGGCTGCCAATCTTAAGATAAAGCCGCACAAATGCCAGTTCTTCAAGGACCAGCTTGAATATCTGGGCTTTGTTAGAGATAGCCATGGCCTGCGTCCCCAACCCACAAAAACCAAAGCCATATCTAATATGAAGCAACCTGAGTCAAAACGTGACATACAAGTGTTCCTAGGAATGATTGGTTATTATTGGCGTTTCATTCCCTGCTTTGCAGCAATTGGAGAACCTCTCTTCCACTTGCTGAAATTGGGAGTCAATTTTTTGTGGAGTAAACAATGCCAAGGAGCATTTGAAAAGTTACGCTTGGTCTTGTCAAGTGACCCTGTTCTGATGTACCCAGACTTTGACAGACCATTTGTGATCCATACCAACGCCTCACTTACTGCAGTTGGGGCTGTACTATCCCAACTTGACAACAAGGGACTCAAACACCCTGTAGCCTACACCAGTAGGACACTAAACGTCCACAAATGCCTGGTAGTCATCTATGCATGCAAACAATTTTGGGTCTACATCCATGGCGTATGGTTCACAGTGGTCACAGACCACACATTCCTAGCCTGGCTCCAGAGCCTCAAGAAACCAGAAGGCCAACTTGCTCAATGGGCATTGAAACTATAGGCCCTGGACTACAAGATCTTTCACTGCCCTGGCAGCAAGCACCAGAGCGCAGACTGCCTTTCCCACTTACCCACTGTGGCCCTGATGAGCCCATTAGCGGATCAGCTGTACCAGAAAATGATGACTGGGAAGTTTAGCAACAAACCCAAGAAAGTACAGCATATTCTACAGGAGCTTTGGAAGGATACAGCACTACACAATGGTGTGCTGTAAAAGCTAGTGGATGATAAGGAACACATATTCCCTCCTCTCTCCAAAAGGACTAGCATTGTTACAGCCGCTCATAAGGCAACGGTCATGGCGCCTTTCAGAAGACCAAAGAGATCCTGTCTTGCACCTACTTCTGGGAGGCAATGAATTTCAACATTCAGGAGACAATTGACTGCTGCATCAAGTGCCAAGGGAATAAGCCACTACAAAAAAGCACAACTTACCAAATGGTGCAACCCCATTTTGCCTAGCATACTGTATCAATGGACGTAGTGGGACCACTCCCACGTAGCGGCCCTGGCTTTTGTTATGTGATAGTGGCTATAGATCACCTAACTAAGTGGGTGAAAGCCTGGCCTCTAAGGAAAGTGGATGCCCTTTCCACTGCAAAATTTGTCTTGGATGCCATTATACTTTGCCATGGCTGCCCCCAGTTCCTACTCTCAGATAACAGGACCAACTTTACAGCCTCAGTAATATTGAGAGTGAACAACCTCATGGGAGTCCATGGAGTACTCTACTCCATACCACCCTGAAACCAATGGGATGATGGAACATGTCAAAGGTACCCTAACCCAGATCCTCTGGAAATTAGCTTCATTGTGTAAATCCTCTTGGGAAATATACTTAGGAGCAGCAGTGTTTGCGTACAATATTTTGTTGCATTCCACCATGGGTGCGTCCCCTTTTCAACTGAAGTATGGTTGACACCCTGCCATTCCTCCTGTACTATACTCAGCCACAGGCAATCCTGGGCAACTTTCCTACAATTGGTACCTAGGACTATTGGCCAACACCCTCATCAAATTGCAGGCATCTGCTTTTAGCAACACAGCTATCAAGACCCAAGCAAGATTTGAAAGGGACTCTGCTAGTAGGGCCCCATTGCCCTCTTTTATGGTAGGGGGAAGGGGTTGCATACTGCAACACCAGAGGATCAAGTAGATCCCACAAACTAGACAAACTATGGGTAGGTACCTTTGAGATCATAGAGAAGACCTCACCTGACGCCTAAATCATCAAGGATAAGGATAGTGGACACATATTCAACCGCGTACACGCAAAGTTCCTTTGCTCATTCTGCACCCCAAAGGAAGGGCCTAATTAAACACCATCTGAACTTGTCATAAAAGAAAATAACATGAGTAATATAGGCACATCATATGATTCATGACAGGGAAAGTATAAAGAGATATAAAAAATATAAAAAGATATAAAAATATAAAATTACTATAATATATAGAAATAAAATATAAAAAGTGCATTGTATGGGAAGATGACTTAGTCCTATGAATCTTTATTGGTGAGTGTCCTCCTCAGGCTCTTCAGGGACATTGTAGGTGGTAGCCTCCACATAGTCACCAAAAGTGTGGGTGGCCACCACCTGGTAGAGAACAACAACATTTTGTAGCCACATCTGCCGCGCTTCAGGGGACAGCCACTCCCAGTGCATAATGGGTGCACTCAAGGCCAGCTCCCCATCTGCCAAGCAACCCAGCCCACACTCAATCAGGAAGCACACTACCAACACCAAGCACTCTACAATAAACCCCTTAGAGGGATAATCAGCCAGAAGCCCCTGCTGTTGGTGCAACATTTCACAGCAGTAGTACTCCAAGATGGCCTGCATCTGACCTAAGGAGCCGCAAGGAAGCAAAGGCTTTGGGACCAGGAATAGATTACCTAACAAAGCCATGTGAGGGAGATACTGGGAAGGATCCCCAGTCTCCAATCTCTTCAAGGTAACATTAATAACGTTAGCCAGCCAATTGTTCTGGTTATCAGCTTGGTAAAGTCCCCATTGCTGGGTGGAGTTGGGACTAGGCCCCCACGCACAAGACCAGACCCGCACCACTGCACGGTTAAAGTCAATTACCCACATGTATTTGGAATATAAAGCCACATTAGAGCGTGAGGGCTCTACCAAGACCCCCTCTAGAGGCCAAGCCAGCTCCCAGAGGGCAACAGAAAAAACGGCAGGAGGGTGATACTGCTCTGCATGGCAAAGACAGGAGTGAACAACACTCTTTGCTCACGGGACAGGAGGACAAAGAGGAACTCACTCAGGAACTTGTACCCTTGGAAGAGGCTGTTGACCTCAAAGTCTGCGTGGTCAGGGTTGTACAAGAGGACAACACTACCCAAAAGAGTAGGGTTGAGAGCATACAGCACAACAGGTAACCAAGGTACTGCAGCCTGGGCCTGCCAAACAGCTGGGTCCACTGAATAAGCCCCCACCACCAAAGGAGGATGACTCTCTTGAACAACTTCCTGCTCCAGGATGGGGCTGTGGGGACGCTGAAAAGGATTGGTCACCAAGGTGGTGGCCAAGGACAACTCTGAGCAAGTGTTGTTCTTGTGTGCCCGTAACAAACGCCAACCATAGAGCTGGAGACAGCATGCCTCCTTACTCTAGCAATTGAACTCCTGACAACACTCCTCCAACATGGTTGCCAGGAACTTCTGGTACTCCTCCTTGGTGCTAAGACGGGAAGATGCTGTTAAGAAAGCCATATGCCTGATTCTCTTCTTATCCTCCCTATTTATGGTCAAGAGGGGGGAAATGTGAGATTAGGCTGATTGACCACAAATGATCAGGCTAATCATTGCACACAGATCTTAATCAGTTACACACTGTATTATCACTTGGTTATCATTTTATTAAGTGTAGTAATTATACGCTGTGTAATCACCAATATATTATAATGGATATGGCAGTTACACGCCGTGTAATTGTTAGTTTATTATAATAGATGTTGCAATTATACGCCATATTATCACTTGATTATCTTTTCTATGTACCATGATTATACACTGCATATTAATTGCTTTATTATAATTGATGTAACAATTATAAACCATATAAACATTAGCCAATATAGTGTTTATCATTAATTACACGCCGTGTAAACACTAAATCATCAATTGTATATTGCTCATTTCATCCTGCTGGACATTGTATCAACTCAGCCCCGCCCAGCCTGATGGGCGTATATGATCATAAAAAACAAGTGATAGGCAAAAGATAAGGAAATACCAAGTTCAGATCAGAGCTACACGGCATATAATTGAGTTTCTTATTGGTTTGGGTCAGCATTACACGACAGATAATCCACAGGTCAATACTGGATCAAGTCTGCTATTTTACAGTGTATAATCCTCAATTCAATCCGTTACATTTATAAGCAGAAGACTTGTCAGCCTGAAAAGGATCACTGATTAAGCCCTACAAATAGAATACCAAAATTCCACCTTCTAATGCTGGCAGACAGACTAAGGACCATTTATAATTGTTGACTAAATATGGCTTAGTTTTCCAGTGCAATAATAGGTGTGTAAGATACAGTCAATTGATAAAGGACAGTAGGCTAGCTCAAGAAGAGTGTAAACTGTAGCTGAAGTGCCATGCATGCCTGCAAAGGCTAGTAGCAACACACATGCCAAGGACAGCCAATCAGGATAGGCGCAACTAGCAAATATGGATCTATTGCAAAGGTAGCCACTGGCAACTGTCTGAAAGGACAAGAACAAGCGTTGTTGCAGTATATATTGATATAGACGCCTGAAAGAATGAGAACAAGTTCTTAGTTACACCTGGATAGATTGCAGCCGCTGGCTAGATTGTACTCCAGCTTCAATAAACATAATTATCTTCAAAGTTCTATTCTATTGTAGTCTGTAGTGCTCTTGCATAGGATTAGGTGGAATACTTTGGCAAGGCTAACATCTATCTGTAGCTTTGAACATACCAGCAATCACCCAAGTTGCTCAACAAAATCTATTGTGATGTATGAGTTGCCACTGCATCTGGGTGCCTTACAGGGCCTGCTGCAGTGTGGTTTACTAACTGGGCAAGTCAAGAGCTAAAAGTCACATGTGCAACATTCAGGGACACCACCAAATACCACTACAGCAAAACCTTTTTACTATTCATAGTAGGAACTCCCCTCCTGGCTATCAAATAAACAGAATCTGTTTATAATTATCTTGCAGCTTGGCAGAAAGCCCTTGACGCTGCCCCAGAAGCTGTCACAAATGGTATTGCCATGTTGCTCACTCTAATAGTCAATGGACTCAACCCCCATATTTGTAAGTGGGTTCCTGTGGGCCGTTGTACCTCCATTGAAAACTTCTATAAGTCCATTGTGGAGACCAACAATCAAGCTTCAATGGGGTTCTGCATTTCCAATGACTCACCCCCTCAGTCTTTTCCTGCACCTGGCAGTGCCCACAATCAAGTGGGCCACTACCAGTCCCTTCAGCAGGAGAATGAGGCTAAGCACCTCTGCAAGGGGAAGCTCTGTTAGCTCAAATTGAGGACTCAGGAAAAGCCTGAGGGTTGTAGATAAAAGAGCTTCTGAAACCCCAATAGATCCCCACTCCCAATCTCTCCTTGAAAAAAATCCCTGTGATTACAATGGGCACAATGTTGAGTCCCTCAATGTATTCCAGGTCCATAGTGACAACCTCATCCTCCAAGTAAGCAATTCTTCCAATAAAATCACCTGCTTGTCCTACCTCTTCTGTTTCCATGGGAACACTCACAAACTTTTGATAGACACTGGGTCCAACCACACCATGGTCAACCAGTAATTTGAAGATTATCAACAACTAGATTGAGTGTCTTGTTGATTCAAAGAAGTATAATTAGCCAACTCCTGCAGAGTGATAATTACCCATGAGATAATACCCTTATCTGTGAGAATGGGGAACAACTATGTAAAGCTCTCTGGGCCAATCATAGCAGGTCTCAGCCACAACATCATTGCTTGCCTCAACTGGCTCCAGCATAACTGCCCATATATCAACTGAAATATTTCTGTAATCACCCTAAACCAAAATGGAGTGGGTTTTCAGATCTACCCTGTCAAAATAAGCAAGTTACTTCACAGCACTGTATTTTTCAGACTCATGAAAATGATTATGTACAGCTTCAAGGGGGATTGACTTTAATCAATGCTCAGTCAAAGTCATCTGATCTGAACTCACTTTGGCTCCTCCTTTGACCACCACACCTCCGCTAGCACTTGTGGCACTCCTCAAGGAGTACAAGGACTTCTTTAATGAAACATTAGACCAGTTGCCTCCTCCCCAAGAAATACAGCATGCTATTCAATTGCAAGGGTCACTACCCAAGGTACATCCCCTCTATTGCCTGACACCAAAAGAAGATGAGACCCTCCGCCAGCACCTTGTAGACGCACTCAATAAGGGCTTCATCTGCCCCTCCCTCTCATCATATGGGGCTGCTATCTTCTTTGTATCCAATAAGGACAGGTCTTTTTGCATGGTCATAGATTAACACACCTTAAATGAGGTGACTGTCAAAAACAAATAACCCTTACCACTAATTACTGGCCTGTTTGACACACTTGCAGGTGCAAAGGTCTTCAGTAAGATTGATCTCACCGTGGGGTATAACCAGGTCCACATTGCACCAGGGGATCAGGCAAAAAATGCCTTTCACACACACTACAGGGTTTTTGAGTGCCGTGCCATGAACTTTGGAATGACTAACACTCCCTCCACCTTTGCCATGTTGATGAATAAAGCATTTGAGGATTTAATTGGAAAATGTGTTGTTGTGTACCTTGACAACATTATTATCTTCAGTCAAGATCAAACCACCCATCTCTAACACCTTCATGCTGTCCTTGACACCCTTTGGAAAAACCAGTTGAAGGCTAAGCCTTAAAAATGAAAATTCCTCAAGTCAGAGCCTCTATTCCTTGGGCACACCATCTCTACCCAAGAGATAAAGCCCAAACCTGCCAAAATCAAGGCAATCACAAGCATGACACCCCCCATTGATGTGGGTAAGGTGCGTACCTTTTTAGGAATAGTTGCCTATGTTTAAAAGTTTATTCCCAACTGCAGAGAATTAATCACACCCCTTACTGAGCTCCTAAACACATAACAGCGCTTCTGAGGGACCCCTATCAGAGATCAAGCCTTCAAGACATTAAAGAAAAGACTTACAAATGCAACTTTACTGCAATTTCTCAATTTGAACTATCAGTACAAACTTGAGACTGACACCTCTGACATGTCCATAGGGGGAATACTAATAGTGGAAACCAATGAGGGTGCCCTCCTTCCTATGGCCTAAAATCCAGAAATCTTACCAACTCAGAGCAACACTACCCCATACACAATAAGGAGCTAGCAACAATTTGAATTGTGTCAAGAAATGGTACTGTTACCTGGAGGGCACCACCTTTACACCCTGCTTCCTGACAGATCACATGCTTCTTCAATACTTCAACACTCAGTCACACTTAAAGTAAAGTCAAGAAGGCTGGGTTGAGTGCCTGTCTCCCTATTAATTGCGCCATGAATACAAACCTGGGAATGAACTTGTCACAGCTGACACCCTCTCCAGGCTGTACATAGTGTCTATCATGGGAGACATAGGCTTAGACCCAGACTGACACATGCTTTATCTACGTCCTGAGGCCACCTGCCATAAAGGTCTTAATTCTGTGACTATTTTCAAGATGAAGGACAACAAGAGTCTGTTCACCACTGACAGTGGTAACGTCTACCACCAGGAAGAGACTGGGGAGAAGACGCCATACATTCTCACCACCCAGCAAGGAGATACCATACTGCATTACTACCGCACCTTAGGTTACATCAGAGGACACAACCTCTTCAAAATCATGAAGCGTAAGGTTTGATGGCCCTGTATGCGCCAAGCCATCTTGGACCTCCTTGAAACATTTGTGTTGTGCAAAAAGAACACATCTAAACCTGCACCTCCCAAGTCTTTCCTGCCCATCAAGGCCATGGAACTCTTTGAGCAGTGGGCCCTTTACATTATTGGACCTCTCCCCATAGACAGGCTAGGCAAGAAGTACATTATTACAACCATTGACTACTTCACCTGCTGGCAAGTGGTGTGGGCAACCACCAACCATACCGCCACCACCATCACTTGCTTCATTGGCAAAGAAATTGTGGCCTGCTTTAGGCGGCCCAAGCATCTTATCACAGATGGTAGACCTGAGCTTGCAGGGCACTTCATGAAGGCGTATTGCGCCAAGAATGCCTTACAACAAGTAGTCCAACCCCTTATCATCCCCAGGCCAATGAGCGCATGGAGCACCTAAATGATTTATTAGTCCAAATGATTGCCAAGCTCTCACAGGAGCACCCCAATACCGTGTGAACAAACACCTTCCCACTGCCCTCCTCATCTTACAGGTAATAATTAACCAAGGCACTGGGTTCAGCCCCAGGGCCTTGGCCTTTGGAATACTTAATAGCCTGGCAGGGGTAGAACAAGGGAAATTACAATCCACGGTTCCCAGGAAATCCCCTGTTGACTACTCCTTCCCTGAGCCAGTGGTGCACCAAAGCCCAGGATATTAAACACAAGAAAATTGAGGGAGGGACAAGGCACCTCAAGGCCAGATATGCTGTAGGAGACCCCATCTATGCCCTCAACCCCAATTCAGCTAAATTAGAGCTCAAACACTTAGGGCCATTAAGATAGCTGCAGTCTATGACAACCACACTTATCAACTCAAAGATTCCCAAGGAAACACCAAAAGACCTCACTACAATTTCTTGCACCCCTGTCACCCATCCTCACATAAAGGTTGTTTGTGTGGACCTTCCCAGATCTTCCACAGACTCTGATCCTGGTGTCTGACAACAAGAAAGGGGCAAGAGGGTGTTGCAACTGAGTTTCCCTCCTTGCCTGCCAACATATCTTACAATACACAAGGGGCGCTCAATGAGCTGTCCCTTGACGTATCTAACAACATGAACCAATCTGATGACAATGTTGAACCACGGGCACTTTCTCCTAATTAGGAGCACTACCAATTCAACCTGCTGATCCCACACAAGTTATTCCTTGGCTTCAATCCTTACATGGATCATTCCACCACCTTGTGGCCTGATGGCTTTCCTCATATAGTATATCAATCACAGTAGTCCATAATAAACAATACCTTATTCTTATTATTCCTGTACTTTCTATTGAACTGTTGTATTCTCCAATCAAATACTGAACTCTAATTGGTTCAGTTGCAACATTTGTGGTCCTTTCTCCCTAGGAGTTCAAGTTCTTTGCCCCCAAGGCAAAGTTGTCCCTCCAGGAACTCACCCCCAGGTGTATCCCTTGGTTGCTTGGTGGGATGATTCTGATGAGTTTGGACTCCTAATTTCCCCAATTTTCTCCTGTGTCCTCTCTCTGGACTCCTGTACAAGCAGCCATACCAGTTCTACACTGGATGATGTCCTGGTGGGTTTTCCCTATGGGATGGGAGCCAAACTTAGTTAGTTCAGCCCCCTCTCTCACAGGTAGGGATGGCTGGATCCAATTGGCTGGTGAAGAAACCTTGAGACCCTGAACCAGGGGTGCTAGAGGTTTCCCCACCTATTTCCAGGGTTGGATATTATTGAATGGAAACTTCCAAGTAGGTTGATAAAGGGGGAAATTTCAAGATTGGGGGATTAAAACCAACAATGTGGAAAGTTCTGATTGGATATAACTTATAATTGTGAAATGGGGCCTTCACCAGGCCAGCAAGCAGTCTAAACTTATCAGGGTTTCCTCTATGACAGGGAAAGGGGGAAAGGGGAGGAACCAGGGGGTCTGGTTGAGTATGCCAACACAAATATTTCATCAATTGTATGGGTCAAATCTCCTAGAGAAATTAAGGACTTGGAAAAATATTGAGGCAATTTATTAGTTCAGCATGAGAACACAGAACAATCAAAGGCAAGGGGGGAGTAACTTACCAACTTGAAAAATAATCAAACATACTGTAAATTAAGAGCCTAATAGCAAAAATGCAGGATTTGCAAATCCTAGGATCAAGCTTGAATCATATTTGTGGGAAACTCAGCTAAGTGAAATTAAAATAATGAATAAAATTGTTTATTTAATTTAACATTGTTTGATTTTTTTATAATTAAAAAATCTCAAATTCTAACTGCAAATAATCAAGCTATTTTTTTTAAAAAAAAGACTTGCTAAGAGAATTCAGGATGTATAAATCAGAAATGAAGGATGCTAATTTACAATTTAGTACTGTAAATTCCAAGCCTAAAGATAAAAATGTAAGATTATCAAAATACTAGGTACAAATTTAAAATTGCATTTGTAGGATGGCCTTTTTTTAGGCAAATTGAATTTTTTGTATTATATTTGAATATTTTAAATTGCAGGAACTCATGTACACTTTCCAAATTTCAAGTCAAACAGCATGCTTTAAGTGGACATAATGAATTAACTGGAATCAGATTTGAGGTGTTCAAATTTATCCTCCATTTTCATTAAGTTTAATATGCTTTTGGAAATTGCAGGATTATCAAATCCAAGAACCAAATTTCAAACTACAAATGAATGCTAATAGTACTGTAAATTCAGAACCTAAATGTAAAAATGTGGGATTGTCAAATCCTTGGTCCAAATTTTGAATCACTTTTGTGGGATGGCCTTTTTTAATTAAATTGAATTTTTTGAGTATTTATTTGAATATTTGAAAATTCAGGAGCTCATAGACACTTTGCAAAGTTCAAGTCAAACTGCATATTTCCAATGAAAAAAATGAATTAACTGGTGTCAAGTCTATACTTCTGGGAAGTATAATAAACTAATTAAAGGGGAAGTTTTAACAAGAGAATGGTGCTTTATTGGATATGTATAGAATCTTATATAGTATCATGATAAGCCACATGTTGTCCATGTACATCATGGAGATCATGGGGCTTATCTGGGTAATGTTCCTCTTGAGTCATAAAAATATTAATGTTGTGTTCCATTTAGTATCTGGATTGGGTGATCCCCTTCATAGATGGTTGACTGATAATGATGCCACCAGATTACTGACAGGTCAGTGAACTATTTAGTGAGCCATTCAGTGATCTGCTGGGGCATTAATTCCCTGAGAGGAAGTAATCAAAGATGTTGCAACATCTCCCCCTGGGGTGCTGAAAGGCAGAGCCTTGGGAATTTTCTTAGGAGTGTCAGGGATGCGGGCTTGGTATTGATCCAGTTTGGCGTTGGGAACAGGGAGCCTTGAATTTTGTTGGGCTGCTCTTGCCTTACACAAATAGAGTTGGTCATGGTGCATACGTTTCAGTTCAGTTTGAGCTCCAATCCCTTTGATGAGGTAGGTGTTATTGGGTTTCACCTCCATGACAATGCCTGGTCTGCGTAACCCTGGGTCTAGTTTGTGTTGGTTGTGATTGATAACCCAGATCTTGTCTCTGACTTGGAACCTTTCTTGTTGCAATGGGATTACTTCCTGCTGAACCCTTTGTTATTCCACTTCTTCTTGGTCCTTTCTGGCTTGTAGTACTTTTGGGTCATTACTGTCTAGTATCTTCTTTGGAAGTGGCAGTTGTGGTCCCATGATTGTACTGAAAAGTGAGAGTTTCTGACCATAGACAAGTTCAGAAGGGCTTTTGCCCGTATTGCAGTTTACTTGTGTTCTGCAGACCATAAGGGCAGTTGGTAGAATGTCAACCCAGGATTTTGGATTGTTGGCAGACAACTTACTGAGGGCTTCCACTAAAGAGCTGTTTAGTTGTTCTACACATCCATTTGCTTGTGGGGGATATAGGCTGGATTTGACGTGTTTTATTCGATTTTTGATGAGATAGATGTTGGTGTCAATAGCTTTGAGCTCAGTGCCTCCATCTGTGATTTAGAGATCAGGCTTTCCAAACTTTGCTATGATCTCCTTGCCAATGAATTGTCTCATGTCATTGCCTTTGTGCTCCTTTATGGCGTGTGCTACAGGCCATCTGGTTGCATAGTCAATAGAGGTGACAATGTGCTTCTTTCCTTTGCTTTCACCAGACATAGGTCCCTTGATATCTAAAAATCATACCTTGAAGAGTTGTGTGATGGATACAGGTACTACTGACTTGGGTGGAGCTTTGGTTTATGAGTACTTCTCACAGACCTCACATTGTTCCAGTACCTCTCTGATATCATCTAGCATGATGGGCCACCAGTAGCAAGTCTTGAGATATTCATGAAAGTTTCTGCTACAGGTGTGTCCCAAGTCTCTTTGATAACAGAGGATTGTGTCAATCTTTTGTGTTGACAGAACGTAGGGTACAGTGTCACCATTTGGAAGAATTTGGTGAAGGATACCATATACGTTTTTGAACAGATGCTTGTTCTTGAGGACTTTATTTTGGATGTCCATTGGTGTGCCAGGTGGGAACCCTTCCTGGAGATTCCCCATGATTAACATGGGCCAGTCAAGGTCACCATCAGTGCAAAGGATGTGTTTATTATATAGCCTTGATAGGGCGTCTGCAGTAAGCATCTCTCTGCCTGGCTTATATTCAATTTGTATGGGGTATCTCTATATGAGGCTCATTCATTTGGCTTGTCTTCTTGACAGGTGCTGTTGTGTTTTGAAGAATATCAAAGAATTGTGGTAGGTGAGTACTTTGAACGTCTGGGCTCCTTCCAGATAGCATCACCATTTCATGAGGCAGTGTATGATGGCAACTAATTCCTTATCATGTATAGGGTATCTTTGTTTGCCATCTGATAGCTTCCTTGATTCATATGCTACAGGTAGGAAGTCCTTTTGGGCCGTTTGGATACAGAGGACTCCTCCTATGGCATAATTAGAGGCGTCAGTTTCTAGCTCATAGATACCCTCACGGTTTGGGTATTGCAGGATGGGGGCGGTAACCATGCGCTCTTTCAGTTGGCGGAAATGTTGGTCTTGTAAGGGTGTCCAGACAAATTTGGTTGTTTTTCCAATAATGACTGACAAGGGAGCTGTTAGGGTGCCCCAGTCAGGGATGGACCTGAGTACATAGGCTACCATTCCAAGGAAAGTGCGGAGTTTGCTCTTGTTCCTTGGGGCTGGCATCTCTGTTATAGCGCGTATTTTGTCTGGATCCGGCTTGATACCGTCCTTGATAATGATATGGCCAAGGAAGGGGAGTTCAGTTGAGAAGAACTCACATTTGGATGGTTTGGCAACTAGTTGGCTTTCTTGCAGGGTAGGGAGGACTGCACGGATGTCTTCCCACTGTTGTTGTAGGTTGGGGATGTAAATGATGATGTTGTCCAGGTAGATGATTGTTCTTTTCCCAATGTGTTCCTTGAATACTTTATTAATGAAGGTTAAAAAGGTACTATGAGCTTTTTTCATGCCAGAATTGAGGACAACACATTCAAAGGATCCATAATTTATTCAAAATGCGGTCTTTGGAATGTCTTCAGGGTTCACACAAATTTGGTGGTAATCTGCTGTCAAATCAATTTTTGTGAAGATTTGGGACCCCCCCAGGGCATCAAAAAGGTCATCAATGAGGGGCAGGGGATACCTGTTTTCTATTGTGACCTTGTTGAGGGCCCTGTAGTCTGTGACCAGGCGGAGGCCTCCATCTTTATTCACCACAAAGAAGACAGAAGTGCCAAAGGGTGATTTTGAGGGTCTGATGAGGCCTTTCTTAAGTGCTTTGTCAAGGTAAGCTTTCAGAGTGTTGTCTTCTTGTGGTGTGAGACAGTAGATTGGTTGTGCTTTAGGCACGCTGCCTTTTAGGTCAATCTTGTGTTGAATACCCCAATCAGAGGGCAACCCAGGTAGTTTTTCTTGGAATACAGAGGGAAATTCATTGACTAGCTGATCTTTAATTGGGTTCTGTTTGTGTTGAGTTTCTGTGTTTTTGAAATGTATGACCTCATACGTATATGTGCTCCAATTGATTTTGCTGATATCAGTTTCTTTCTCTGTTTCCATGATCTTTACAAATATGCAGTCCCTCATGAGAGTGCCAAGATGTGTTGGGTGTAAATTCACTGCCACCCCTGGCATTGGACCGTAAAATCTTCCCCCGCCAAACCAAGAAAGGTCTAAAAACCCCAGCCAAACCTCTTAATTCTTTAGAAGATTTGGCACACACAGTTGACAAGAGGTTTGTGTTGGTCTACCCTGCGGATTTGTTATCTTTTGCTGTCCCCTCCTGGGAAGAAAAACTGGTTAATTTGGACTTCCTATTGGCTTGGTGTTGCCCACATTTAAAAACTATTAGAACCAACCAATTGAATGTTGTCACATTGACAACCAACAACTCAAGTGAACTTCAAATACATAGGTACTCTTCTAGCCAATCAAATGGGCCTGCAGAAATTGGGTTGAGACATTCCAGTCTCCCTGGTTCTGTCCCAGAAAAATTCTCCTCCGGCCAATCAGATTCAGTTTCACAAATCATGTGATCATTTCCCTCCTTTTAACACAGCAAGGGGACCTCCAGTCCCCTGCTTATCTATTTTCAATTAGATTAAAGGTTTGGTCTCAGTTTAAAAACTTTAAATTTTATAGTGGTGGAGTCCCCAGTTTGGAGTCTCCCTATTTCTAAATTTAAAAGTGTTAGTAGTGGTTATTAAGCTTACCTTGTGGCAGCCTGGTTCAAACCCGTCTCCTCCTCTGGCTCTCTCTAAAGAAGCTTGAGCATATAGTTTCTTTGTTTTTGCTTTTGGTTACAAAAAACACGGCTCAAACTTAAGTTTTTCATTTAAAATTAAATATAATCTCTATTATAACTTTGAGTTTTCAGTTGAATTTTCTGTTTTGAACCCGCTTTCTGATTTTGCCCTTGCCCCAGGCACCTGCAACCACGCCCAAGGCCCCCAGACCCGTTCTGCTGTTATCTTTAACTACCAGCTTGTGGTTACCCCTACTAGGGTTTATTTTAATAATTTTTATCCCAAAAACCATACCATTCTACTCTAAAATTGAATTAGAACGCAACCATGATACTGCCAGTTATTAAATTTGTTGTTTTTTCTTTGGGATCCTTTTTGCTCCTCCTGTGGTTGACTTTCCCAGACCTGTGGTCAAGAATCTCTTCTTCTGCGCGCCTCATGAGTGAACATCTTAGCCTCTTGAGTCTTCCCAGAAACCTCTTTTTATTCTGGAGAGGCTGTGGTGAAGAGCTTGATATGTGATGACCTGGATTTGGGTGACGTTGACTATGCCCCTCTTGCTTCTGTGGATGAAGAGGCGTCAATGCCCCCTTTCCCAACCTGGAGGAGAGTAGCTTGGCGCCTTTAGCGCTCCCGTGATGTCTCCTTCCACCCCTACCCATATGCCCTGGTTGCTCACAGGTTTGGCGCTGATGGCGCTGGATGCATATTTGCCTCAGATGTCCTATGTGTCCTCCTTGTGGTACCCCCTTTGAGCAGCCATCCCATTTCTCCACTGGGCGGCATCCTGGTGGTTTGTTTTGCCCAGATGGGAGCCAAACTTAGCATGTTTAGCCCCCTCTCTCACATTGGGTACACGTGATAGTGGACTTCTCCTTGCTGGATAGTGAGGGTGGCATTGTCCCAGTCAATGTGAGGCTTTGTCTTTTGCAGCCAATCTAATCCAAGTATGATATTGTATTTGGGGATTGGAATGATGGGGCCGCTAATTGTTGTTTGGATGTCTCCAATTTGGGCTCAGAAATGTCTTGTCTTGTGGGTAACTGGTGTGCTTCTGTTGTCTGCCATGATGACTTTCTTGATGCTACTGCAAATGGTAGGTAACTTCATGAGGTCTGCAAAGCTCTTGTTGATGAGAGATTGATCTTCTCCAGTGTCAAATAGTGCTGTGCCCTGGTATCTGCAAAAGCAGAAAGGATAAGTGAGGAGTTTATTTCCAATTTGGGTGGCAAATAGTAGAGGATTGCTGGAGGGAACTTGGATCATGGTGATTGAGTCCACGTCCTGTTCTCTGTACAAGTCTTGTGAAGTGAGGAAGGGCGGCTTGCCTAAGCACTCCCCTGAGCTTTTCCCTCTTTGTTGGTATCTTTAGTGCTGGCCTGGTTAGCTTGTGCAGTGTGATTCCTGTTTTGAGGCTGGGTGTTGTTGGCTTGGTTGTTTTGCTTATTGGGACAAGGCTCTCTCTTAGCTGCAAGATTTTCCTTGCGCTTGTTGGTGGCGTGTAGATTGTCAGACTTCTGAGCTGTGTGTTTCCCTTCCAGGAATACGTCCTCAAGGTTCTTGCAGAGGGTCATGTCAAACTGACGTCTAATGTATGTAGGGAGGCCATTGTAGAAGTCCAAGTGTGGTCCAGGTTTGTCAAAGTTGATGGTGTTGGGTGCACAGCTGTGTATTCCTTCATATGTTGCGATGTATTCTTTGATGGTTCCTGTCATTTTAAGGGTTTGAAGCTCAATCATGATCACCCCTGTCTGAGTCCTTCATGGAGAACATTTTGAGGAATGCAGCTTTGAACACTTCCCAATTTTCCTTTTGGTCAGGGTGTTGGGCTAGCCATTTGGTTACAAAGCGTGAAGCAGTTCCTGTGACACAGAGGGCAATTTTGCTGACCCAGAGTCTTTGGGGGTACTCCACTTGTTTAAATTTGCTCTTGTTGCTGTTGATCTAGAGAAAAGCGTTTTCCTGGTGTAGTCCTGCAAAGGTGCCAATCTCAGCGGTACATAAGCGTTGAAACACAATATTGGGTATCTCAGGTTGCGTAGTTGCTGTTGCGGTTGGCGTGGTAGGGAACAGTCTGCGGGTTTTGAGGGTGTTGTACTAGTCAATGGGTACAAGGAGATTATTGTAGATGACAAGGCCTGGGTAGATGTCTTGTCCTACTTTGTAATCTCTCCAACTGTTAGGGAGCAACATTGCTTGTGTTCTTTTCTTGAGAGGAATTTTCCTTTGAGTTGGGTAGTTATGGATAACCTACCTGTGTTACCACTGTTGGGTCTATACTTCTGGGAAGTATAATAAAAGAAATGAAGGGGAAGTTTTAAGAAGAGAATGATACTTTTATTAGATATGAATATAGAATCTTATATAGTATTATGGTAAGCCACATGTTGTCCATGTACATCATGGAGATCATGGGACTTATCTGGGTAATGTTCCTCTTGAGTCACAAGGCTTAATCAAGTTCTGTTCTATTTAGGACCTGGATTGAGTGATCTCCATTATAGATGGTTAACTGATAATGGTGCCACCAGTTTATTGCCAGGGCAGTGAACCACTTGGTGAGCTACTTGGTGATTTACTCGGGGCTTTAATTCCCTGAGAGGGAATAATCAAAGATGTTGCAATACTGGAATCAATTTTGAAGCATTCAAATCCATCAACCATTTTCATTAAGTTTATTATGTTTTTTAAAATTGCGGGACTGTCAAATCCATGAACCAAATTTCAAATCACTTTTGAATGGCACTTGTAAACTCAAATATTAATTGTGGGAACTGGAATCCAAATTGAATGTACAGTAAGCACACTATGAAGCACCAACCCAAATCAAGAAGCTCCACCACAACTAAAATAAAATGAGAAATTCAATCTTGATAACCATATTTATACATAAAAAGTGATTAAACTTTAAAATCATCCAAAACTAAAAAGGATACAATATTATACACTTCAAATCACGGATATAGAAAATCTGCTACTATTCAAGGCTAAATAAAGAGAAAACAACTACTCACAGCTAAACAATAAATCCAAATTAAATACATATTTAATCTAATATATTTTTTATTTTTTTATTTTTATGGACCATCAATCACATTCCCCACCAGCTCCTGCATCAGCACGCGGGCAGCCTGTCCATGAGGGCGTCCCAGAGGGTCCAAGAAAAGACCCAGAACCTAACTTGAGGGGAGTCATGCCAATACACAGGCCTCCCAAGGTATCAGCGCCAGCCAACCACCTCCCACATCCCAAGCCCGGTCAACCATCTTGAATCCAAGGCAGAAGACGCTCTTGATGCCTGCCATCAAGTTCTCCCATATCAAAGTCATCAGGTACAATGTGGCTACATACACCTCCACTGTGTACCCAGTTGTCACCAGGCCCCGCACTCTTGATCCAAGAGTTGCTGCTTCCTGCCCCTGCGTCTTTGGCACCTCCTATGAGCCATTGGCCACCACCAAAGAGCCATCTGTGCCTGTGTCTTATGCCACCATTGACAGTGCCAGCGCAATCAAGCGTGATACCACCTTCTACACAAAGGTCTTATCCCCTGTGTTGAGCCTGCCAGCCAGAATGCTGCAGTACCTGTCAAGGGCCAGCGTCAGTTGACAGATAGTGACTGTGAATCTCTCCTCAACTGCTTGAACGGGGGAACAGCAGTTTGGGATATTGCGTCCCAAGTTGGTGTCACAGCCAGATACATTGCCAAAATCAACACCAAGTATGGCAACACCAGGAGAATTGCAAAATCTGCCAAGGCTAAGTGGCAGCCCAAACTCTTGCAGCCTGTACATATCAATGCAATAAAACAGTGGGCAGCCAAGGATTACCACCTAGACACACTTGCTGTCCAATCAATGCTTGTCACAGAGTTTGGGCTTTCTGCTTCCAAAACCCTTGTTTACAAAACAATGTTTGATTTGGGCTTCTCCTGGAAAGTACTTGGAGTTTTGCTGTATAACAGAAACAATGAGAAGGCCATTGAGGATTGACACATTTATTCCAAGACATATCTGGCACTAAAGGAGACTGTGAATGTCCAGTTCTTTTACATTGACAAATTGTTGTTTTCCTCCTCACTCAGGTCTAGGCATGGGTGGGTCAAGAAGGGGTCCAAGGACAGCGTAGTTCATTGTGCAGCTGCCTGTTCCCAGACCTATTCCATGATAGCGCTTCTTGGTCCCTGCAGGTTGGACCAGTATCAGATAATCAAGGGTTCCCATAATAGCGGGACATTTCTTGATTTTCTCCAAACTGTCAAGGAGTATCTCCGGATCAATTACCGCAGTACAACCAATATTGTTGTTTTAGATAATGTCGGGCTTTACAAAGTGGATCTGGTTGTCTCTGTGTTCCCGTCCATCAATAAAAATAACCATTTGGCCAGCCACCGCCTTGCTGACTGTCCAATGAGACTCCTCTTCCTCCCCCATATTCTCTGTTCCTTAACTCAATTGAGGAGGTCTTTGGGTGAATCAAAAATAAGGTGAAGCAAGGCCTCCCTCAGGACACCAAGGATCTCTTCAACATCCTTGAGGTCAGTCAATTTGCAATGCCACCTGATGTGGTGGCAGCTTTTTACAAGCACTCAGAATCCTTCCTCCCCAAAGCCCTGGCCTCCAAGCCAATCAGATAAATAGACGCTCTGGGTTTTATTTGTTTTTATTTTTATTTATTTTGTTTTTATTAGGACTCAAAAATTATTATTTATATATAATGATGTGAGTTTGATTGTATTATAGACATATAAGAGTATGTAGAAAAGGTTAGTAAAATTAATTATACTAGGTACAAGGAATATATTTTTATTATAATGCACTGAATATTATATTGACTGTTGCGCTAACAAATAAATAAATTAAAAAGATAGAAATAGATTAAAATTTATTTAAATAATTGTGAATCCTTGTTGGTATTTTGGCTTTTTTAAGCCATAAATTGGACCTTGCAGGTCATCATCTGATCCTTATTATTTCAGTGCCACTATAGCCACACAACACAACCACCAATGATTTTTACATATTGCTTACTAATTAGTACTTAGGACGCAGGTAAAGCATATTGAATATATTTATCAAATCATATTACAAGAGAAAGGCAATTCAAGCTCTAAACAATCACTTTTTTAGAATATAAGTGGAGCGGGCAACATGATGCAGATAAATTCAATTCTTGTTGTTTGTATATGTAATAAATGAACCTGTACTTGACAAGCTAGTAAATAAAAACATTGTAACTTATTTTTATTATTTGATGTGGTTGCAACTATAACTAATATCTTGTAATATATTTAGATATATTAATATTATAATTTACCTACTAAAATTAAAATAAAATTAAAAATATTAAAAGTAAAACTATAATTATAAATCTTAAAATTTATCTATTAAAGTTTAAATATTCAAAATTTAAATATTTTTATTTAATTTTGATTTATTCAATATTGATTATTATATAATAAAAATTTTAATATTGAAATATGTATTATTAAAATTTTAGTATTAACTTTTAGATAAATATTATAATAATTAAATATTTAAAATTAAAATTTTATTATTAAAATTTTAATATTACATATTTCAGTGAAAATATTTAATATTAAAACAAAAAATTTTAAAAAAATAAAACTTAAGTTGCAAGGGAAAAATATTTATTAAGGGGATGCTAATTGCAAAGGGGAATGTAATTATTACAGGGAATTATACCCCAAAATTAAATTTTTGGCTATAGTGTCCAATTGGATTCATGTACTCTTCTGTACATAGTGGACAACCCTGGATGCAATTGCTAGAGGGGTGGCACCCTGTACCTCAGTGGTTGTTGAACGTTTGATAAAAGAAAGCCAGGTGAGCAAATTGATTTATAGTTTTTTTTCAGGGGGCATGTAATACCCATACAATGTTGCCAATGCAAAGGAGTCATACAGGACGTGCTCAACTGTCCTATGCTCCTGTGGTGTCTTCTGGTGTTTGAGTGCTAAGTGGCATATATTGATTTGAATAGGTACATTGTGGGACTCCTGGTCACCAGTCCCCAAAGTGTGTCCTGGGTCATAGTCAGGGACTGGCTTAGAGGAGTTGTCATTCTCCAACAGTGGTGAGTGATTGGTTAGGAGCTTATACTTTGCCTTCATAAGGAAAACTCTTCCAGTATCTTCCCAATTACCAGGAAAGCGCTCCACCATACTCTTGTATTTCAGCAGGCGCCAGCCCTTTTGTAGGTTGATACCAATCCTTTAATAGTCTAGCAAACTCTCCCCTAATAAACTCCCCTATTCTATCTGTCATTTTAAGATGCCTAGTCACCTTTTCCCACTCCTCCCGGGCAGACTCACTAGAGTTAAATTTTCTGCACCCATGGCAATAGGATTCTTTGTCCCCTGGGCTAGGGTAGAAGATGTGGGGTAATTTACTCATAGAGTTTATACCCTTTTTATCTTAAGAAATCTGGGTAGGGATCATAATAGGCTTTTATTCATGGTCAGAAGGAAGATCCCCTTAGAAACCTTCTGATATATGGCCTTAGTATAGGAAACAATGAGGGTTTGTTCCAGTATTTGGAGTCCTTCAACAATCTCTTGGACTCCTTGTACTTGGTCTTTGACTTCTGCTCCTTAGTCTTGAGCTCCTGCACTTTGGTCTTGTGCTCCTGTGCTCTGGTCTTGGACTTCTGCGGTCTGTTCTGGCTTTGGCTTCCTACTCTTGGTATTTTTCTCCTTCTGTAGCTCTTGTGGCTTTTGTAATCCACTTTATACAGTCCCTGAAGAGTCTCAGATAGCTCTTCCTTTTATAGCCCCTTGTTTCAGACCAAAAACTTCTCTTAGAACTCTGGTTTTCAAGAGCTTAAACTATCCTGTTTCTTTCCCTCTACAATATATTAGACTTCAAAACTTACTTCAGCCAATGAAAGCCCTGAATTTTCCGCTTCTGTTCCTCATTTTTTAGGCTCTAACTCTTAAATTAAAGCCCTCAAAACACTGATCAAACAGACTTTGGTTTACAGCCAATCATATGCCCCAATTCAATGGTTTCACCAAAAAGGTTTCCCTGAATGACTTGCTCTTGACCCTGGTTCAAACCTGAGGCTGTCTTGCTCTGGGTAAACAACTGCTCAGCGTTTCAAACGGTTTAGCCATGATTCCCATCATGTTTCCCCAGCAAATCTCAAGCGCTTCCAAATATGTTTTACTTAGGAAAATTTTGACCCCTCAATTTTAAAATGTTTCTCTGTATTTCTCTGTATTTTCTCAACGTTTTGCAACTTTGAACCTGCTTGCTGCTTGTCCTCTTTCCTCTCCTAGTTGTTCTTGGAAAAAATTGCTCTTTTGCCCTCACAGTTTCTCTGTTCTATTTCTGGCCTCTTTCTAGCTCCCTTCTTCCTCAATTCTCCTTTTTAAATAAATCTGCAGCTTTAACAAACTGTAGATCATTTTTCATCCTCTTTCTTTTTGATTATTTTGATATTAAATCTTTTTTTAATCATAACCAGGCAGTATTTAATTATTATTTAACTGCTTCTTTTTATCCATTTTCCTCTCAAAAGACACTGAAATCAGTTCTTTCAGCCTCTGTATCCAGCCTGGCTAGTTCCTTAAGGTTATCTCCTGGTCCTGCACACACATCCTCTTAGCTCTTTAGTCCTGCAACACAAACTTCTGGTCCTTTGGACAACCCGCATCATGAACAGCTAGTCCTGTATTATAATCTTCTAGTCCTTCAGCTTATCCTCAACCAGTCCCTCAACAAATCATTACTAGGAACCTCCTTAGTTCCCTCTGCACAATGAACCATCTTGGTTCCCATAATTCAATATGAATTAACAGTCTGTCAACTAGCCTTCACTGTGATCAAATAGTCCCTCTCACTATTCTTCTCTGTTAATTCTGTGAACCACCTCAGTTCTTTATCTCAGTCCCTGTTACCAGAACTTGTAGACCCAGGCATGAGTCTACATTGAACTGGCGTTTGACTGGGCTCTTGCAAGTGGCACTCCACTTAGGCCATTCAACCATAGATCAATGTCTATGTGTTGTCTTTACTCACCCAGGTGATTAAGTCTGGGCTTTCAGTCACAGAGTAATCAGCTCTACTTCCCAGAGGCCTGATCACACCAAGTTCTGTAGCTTGCTTCCCCAAGCAAACCACCTTGGTGACACCTCTGAGCAAATCTATGCCCTCCAATGCTCACTTTGGGTTCCCCCAAAGCTCCCATAGGGGCATAAACAAGGACACCCTTCCAGTCCATTAGGTAGGATGCTTGCTCACAGACCTTCTGCAAGCGTATCAGGGTACATAGAGCCTTCAGAGCTTTTCTCCTCCCTGGCAGCCCACGCTACCTGACAGAGGTCCAAAACCTACTCCCCCCAGACAGACAAAGTTCCCTGCTTGCTATCTCAGTCTTCACCTTTCCACAGCCACAGTTCCCTGCTAGGTGAAGCACTATAGCCCAAAGCAGCCAATATCTTCTGCTGGGTGGGGGCAACATCTGCCTCTTGTAGTCCTTTGTTATCTACCAGCCAGGCCTTACTTACCCTGTTAGTCCTATGTTACCTACTAGGCTCACCCTTCTTACCCTAGTAGTCATATGTTACCTACTAGGCTCCCCTTACTTACCCCTAGTAGTCCTATGTTACCTACTAGCTTACAGCGTCATCAGCTAACCACACATTGTCACTCTTCAGCATATTGTCTTTATTTGAAGCCAAATCAACCCTCACCTGCAAAACTATACACATGTGAATCACCACATACATCCTCAAACTTCTTGACATTGGTTTTTAATATGCAGTGAAGGAGTATTCCCAGGTATACTGCAACGTGAATTCTTTGCAAGGTATATTTTTCTGAGAACATGCACAATTTTTTGAAGATTTGAACTAATCTATTGATATAGGATGTTTGATTGAATTTGAAGAGGATTCTGGGGCGCCTGACTTGTATCAGCCCCTATGCCTCTGCAAACAAAATAAATAAAGGTTTAAATGTGTTCACAAGGACTGCATCCCCAACTTTATTTGACAATGCCTTGAATACTTCATTCAAAATTTCAGTTTTTAGATATTCAGTTCCTATTTGAAAGTCAGTTTTTATTAAGTTTTTTTATATTTGTTGATGTTTGAAAATGGGAATCTTTGAATGCTTTCATATATATATTCATTGAAGTTTAGCTTGACATCCCCGCAAATTTCATTCATCTCTTTGAAGTTGATATTTGATCCTATTTTGTATGCTTCCCTTAACCACGGCAAGCACCACACGGGTGGTAAATATTCCCTATCTTTAGCTTCAATATTTGAAAACTTATTCATATTATGTTGAATTATTTTATTTATTTGGTTTTTATTTATTTGTTTTACAGAGGCTACCAGTGACTGGTAACCCCTGTAGAACCAACTCAGCGTAAAAGCTGCCACTTCCGCAGCCTCATCCCCATTCCTAGTGATAACTAAAATAAATATAAGTAAAACATAAAAATACTTACTAATTGTTTCCCCTGCGGCCCCCTCAGCCACAGGCGCCACCTCAGCAAACTTCATGAGCGTTGGCTGCTCTTCATTAATTTTCCTAGGCTTAATTTTTCTTATCTTTCTTGCAGCTTGTGTTTCTTCTTGGTTTCCATTTGATAAATTTTCTGTATTTCTTGAAGTGCTCCTGCTTCTTGACTGAGTTTTGTTTCCATCTGTTTCCATTTGGTCAGTTTCCTCTTCATTTGTGTTTATTTCATGTGGGATTTCATTTCCTTTGATTAGTTTGATTTTTTGAGTATTCTTTCTATTGGTTTTTGCAAATTCCTACAAGTTGTAACTTTCACTTTTGAAAACTAAACGCTTGAGTATTTCCTTTTGAAGATTTAAAAATATTTCTTTGTGTTCTTTGTTGACCATTGTTCCCAGGCTATTTTTTGCAGTTACATTTAGTTAGACCAAGGCTCTTCCCTCATTTCCCAGTTGATTTACCACAATTTCTCTTATGTTTTATCAAGCTTGACAACCTTTTGGAGGGCTGGCTCTAATTTGTTTATTAAGTTATAAATATTTGAAATTTTGTTTGAATAATATAAAAAACTGGTTTTTATAGTACTACCTTCAACGCGTGAATATTTTTCATCATCATTAATAAATTAAAGACCATAAATGCAAATAATGCATTAGAATATTGCAATTAGACTTTGACTCTTGAAATTTTTATATTATGTGCATAACTTAATGCATTTTGTTTAATAAAACCATTGTAAACTTGACCTTTTCCACTATAATTTAATGAAATGGACTGTGTTTATATTAGAGAGCCATTAACGCTTAGTACAAATATTGAAAATTAATGCATTTTACAGTCTGGATATTTACCTATTGGTAATAATTCTATAAGCTTTTCAGTCAGATTTTGTGAGTAATAATAATGTAATGTGTTAATAAATTACAGTTTACTGTCATTAATTGGTTGATTTTCTTTGCTGTGGCAATTGTGCATTTTCTGATATTTACGCACTAGTATCCAATTGGTTGGCTTCACATCCAATTGCACAGGCAATATAAAAACAAGCCTCCACCCCAACCACATCTGGTCTTGGGGTGGCAGCTTGATTTCATATTGCCTGTGTGATTGGATGTGAAACCAACCTATTGGATACTAGTGCATAAAAATCAGAAAATACACAATTGCACAGCAAAGAAAATCAGCCAATTAATGACAATAAACAGTAATTTATTAACACATTACATTATTATTATCTCACAAAATCCAACTAAAAAGTTTAGAGTTATTACCAATAGGTAAATATACAGGCTGTAAAATGCACTATGTATCAATATTTGTACTAAGCGTTAATGGCTCTCTAATATAAACACAGTCCATTTCATTAAATTACAATGGAAAAGGCCAAGTTTACAATGGATTTTATATAACAAATGCAATGAGTTATGCACATAATATCAAAATATCAAGAGTTGATGTCTAATTGCAATATTCTAATGCAATATTTGCATTTATGGTCTTTAATTTATTAATGATGACAAAAATATCTATGTAAATAATTATATGTTACCATATCAAATGTACAACATTCTTTACATATGGGAAATGTTGATAATGTAAAAAGAAAATATTATTAATTATTAATTGAAAGAAAGATATCAATTTTAATAAGTTGTCACAAAGAAAAGATTTGTTTACTAATCAAAGGACAGGAAGGGGAGGGAATGAGCAAAATGAACATTGCCTTCATCTGCGCCTGTGAAAGGGACTGCATCAGAGATAGTGGGGAGGGAATGGGTGGTGGTTTGGGATTCAGGGTTAGAAGGCAGGTGGCTTGATGGGGGGTGGGGAGGCAGGGTTTGTTGACTGGGAAGGGGCAGCAAGAATTGATTGCTTCAATTGCTCAAATTTGTCTTCTGTCACATATGCGGGCTTGGTGAAACAGATGGATTGGCGCGGGGGGAGGCAGGAGTCCTTTCTGGACTTATCACTATCACTTGTATAGAAAATGACAAGATCTGATAGGTTTTGGACAAACACAGAAGGGAAAAGCTCATAACCCTTATCAATTTGGGTCATAGTTTATTGTAAGTGGCAGGCTTTAAGCACCTGAGGGCAGAACCAAAATTGTAGAGACATACATCTGCAAGATGCATGTTGGTGTGGTTGGTGGGGTAGGACCGACATGTATGCCCGCAGCACTGATTTCTTGGGTTGCCCATTCCTGCTGCTCCACCTCTGCACTCAGTACAACTGTGTGCATGGTGTTTTATGTGGCCCACTCCTCCAGCATGGCCTTGAGCTCTGTCTGGTAGGCATACCCATCTGCGGTGTTTGATATTGCTAAGTAATAATTGACGCCCAATGGGGAAACTGCCAACAAAACCCCAATAAAACAATACAAGATTGGGCCGCACTTGTACAGGTCAGACTGTATACGCTTCTCTCTAAAGTCTTGGATACTGGGCAAGATCTTAGCATATGATAGAAAGATGATGTCATTACAGGCCCTCATTGCCCTTCCTTTGATAAAATCTATGATTCTAGAATCATATGGGTCAGTGTCCACCAAACTGGGACCACTGAGAACTTGATTGAACAAGATTCTAGCAGTAACCACAACTTCATACATCCACAAATTCACTGTTCTCTTTTTGGTGAAAATGCTGTGGAGTCCCAGTTGGAGACAGACCTGGACTAAGGGCATTTGCGGGTCACACTCCATAATAGCCATCATGAGAGGGTGGGCTGTATCACCTTCAGTTTAAGAATGGGCACCAGTTGAGTACTTCTTGGTAGGGGGGCCACTGTTGGCGTGGGCTTGCAGGGTTGCAGCCACAGTGGACTTTGCAAACCCCATTGCGGCCGCAATTTCTCCAAGGGACATAAGTGTTCCTTGCTTTTCAACTATTTTGAGAACAATCTCTGAAGTGATTAATTTTCTTCTGTGTCTTGCAGGCTGATTAGCTGGAGATGGGGTGTGTCTGCCTTGAGAACCAGACAGTTTTCTGATTGGCTGTTCTGGATTCTTGCTTCCATTGGTGGCCCCATGGCTCACTTGGTCAATTACAGATGCTAGTGTTGCTATATGATTTGGGTTAGCAGCTGCCTGTGTGTGATGGGCAAACAGGGCCATGCTGAGGATGCGGGAGAAAGAACACACTCTTGGGTGGTGCTTGCAATGGGGCCTGCGGGTTGGGAGTGGCCATAGACAGAGGCTTCACTGTTAAGAGACCCAGTGTAGCCTTGCATGATTTTGTCAAGGCCAGGGAACAGCTTGTTGACTGGTTGGTGTTGGAAGAAAACATAATAAAATTTTTATTATAATTTTAAACTCAAGAAGAGGAATGTATATTTTAATCAATTTTATTGTTATATATGGTAAGTTGGTGAATATTATGATCTAAATTTTAGCTGTCCTAAACTGGAATAGGGCAATTTTTGAGAATGCCTATGATTCCTAAAAGAATTAGCACAAATCCACTCTAGATCCTTTGACATCCTTTTTGAGACACCCATAAATTATATTTATTTCAAATTCCTTGCAATTATGATTTGAAACTTGGTGCTTGGATTTGAAAATCTCACAATTTCAGATTTTTTAAGTTAAACATGATGTCTATGATCTGTTTGAAATATAAGAAATCTCAAATTGTACATTGAAATGCCGCATTTCTGATTATGTATCCCTCATTTGTTTGCTGTGTTTTGTCTTTTGTTAGTTGAGTTATCTGCTTAAGAGATTCAAAATCTGCCAATTTAAATAAACCAAAAAATTCAAATTAAATGGTTAATTTTATTTAATATTTTACTTTTCACTCAGCTGAGTTGCCCGCAAAAGTGTTTCAAAATTTGGACCAAGGATTTGACATTCCTTCATTTTTACGTTTAGGTTCTGAATTTACAGTAACCTCAAATAATAATTGCAGGAAGTGAAATCAACTTTTGATATATGTTAAACACATTAAAAAACACTAACACAAATCAAGAAGCTTCACTATGAATAAAATCAAATGAAAAATTGACTCTCAATAACCATGTTTAGACACCAGAATCAACTAAAGTTAAAAATTGTCTAAACATGGAAATGATACAATATCATACACTTCAAATCACTAATATGGAAATTCTGTTACTATTTGAGGCTAAATCAAGAGAAAATAACAACCCAAATCCAAACTAAAAATCTAAATAAAACACATTTAATCTAATACAGTAGTTTACAAACCTGTTGAGATAAACAAATATTAGTCAGTTAAGAACGTGCAGGTTCAGTCACACAACAAATATCAACTTTTTAGATCTAAATAGAAAACAATTCCACAGAACATGTGCACTATTTGATAAAAATGTCCAGCCACACAAAAAACTATGCAAACTGGGAACAAATGTATGATAATTTATCAACAAAATTACCAAACACCAGAACAATTGGTTTTTCAGACAGAGAAAAAAACTACTATGTTTACTATTTTTTTATGAACACATAGAACTCAGTCACAAAAGTTACAAACTTGATTCAACAACAAACCCCAATAGCAATTGAAACAGACAACAAAAATATCAAATATCAAAACAAATCAGTGAATTTATAATACTGCTACTAGTTCATCCTAATTAAGACATACAATCTAGAGCATAAATTGGAATAAACATTCTGAATGTCTGTTTTGTAATAAAAAATATCAATAAAATCAGATTTATCAAAACATACAATCAACAATGCACATTTAAAACCAAAAAAAAACTAAATATAGAACTTTAAAAATCTAATTTTAAATAAATTTTAGTGACTATAAGCTTTTATGCTAATATATATGGACATATAAAAATTATAATTAATAAATTTTATAGATAGACTGATTTAATTTAAATTTATTTTTATACCAAAATGAAAGCTCACAACAACAGAGCCAATGAGACAGAGGAGTACACCACAGATGTAGACACCCTCATGGGTCAAAAAATAATGTTAGTGCAACACAAGTGCAGACTCAGGAATGAGACAGGAGAGGAGAGAATAACAGTGAGGTTGTACTGACACAGCCAGTTCAAGGAGCACAACATTTAATGGGGCAGAGCATCAACCCCTGTGTCCAGAAGCTGACTTTAAAATTCACAAATGTCATCACCACCAAAACTGTAAATGATGTTTCTACCAAGAGAGTGTCCTTGGTGTATGACCCTGTATACCGCTGCAATGGTGTTCCTACAGCCATACTGGAGAAGATTAAGTCCATACTTGACACTAGCTACAAGCCTTACGTGAGTGATTCCAAAGGGGCAGACAAGGACTAGCCGCCCCAGTATTTCCAAACAACAAAAGGGCATAAGTTACTGAAAAAGGTTGCTGCATTCTATAGTTAGGTCCCTATGCCCTGTGTTGTGCCCAATCCCGCAGAGTTACTTCCCAATGTCAAAAAGGCCAAGTACCACATCATCCCTGATGCCACCTGGGATACCTTCATGAGACTCAGGGAGGAGACCACTGACTACAGGAAGGCCACAGCTATTGTTGGTATTTTGGAAAAATCTGTGCACAGACTCTGAAAAACCTACCTGAAAACAGGGACAGTTCTCCTTTTGGAGAAATCCAAGCAGGTTCCAGTTCTATTGGTCCAGGAACACCTGTGGTCCATCCAACAGTGGATCAAGAGGAACTGCCATCTTGAACTGGCAAATATTCAGTCAATGGTTGAGTCTGCTTTTGGAATCCAAGCTTCAGTTTCCATGTGCTACTACACAGTCAAGAAACTGTGATTCTCATGGAAAAAACTCAAAGTTTCTCCATACAATTGGAACAGCCCTGATAATGTTGTCTACTGCCAAAAATACACCAAGACTTTCAATGCTCTCAATGCAAAGGGCACAGTCAAATTCTATTACATTGACAAGTTGTCCTTTGTTTTTTCCATGCGCAATGCATAAGGCTATGTGCCTAAAGGTGAAAAGAATGGCATAGCTCAGTGTGCAGCTGTCTGTTCTGTTGCCTACTCTATGGTAGCCCTTCTTGCCCCCTTGGCATTGAGCTCTATCAAATGATCAAGGGTTCTCACAATAGTGGGACATTTCTTGGATTTATCTGATTGGTTTAGGAGCACCTATAAGTCACCAGTTTTGGTTTAAGTAATTTTATTGTATTAGATAATTTTGGGCTCCACAAGGTGGAAGAAATTCTAAATGAGTTCCCAATGATTGAGCCTGACATAGAAATTGGCTCCCAGCAATTAGCTTCAGCATCTTTACACCTGTTATTCCTCCTTGCCTATTTCCCCCTCCTCAATCCAATCAAGGAGGTCTTTGGGTGGCTTAAGAAAGTTGTCAAGAAGGGGACACCATCTGGGCCAGATGATTTGTTCAATCTGCTGCAGGATGATTTCCATATCCTCCCAGCTGAGACTGTGGCTAAATTCTATGGCCATGCTATTTGTTTCTCCTTGCATGCCTCTCCAAGCAGCCAATCAATTAAAGGCTTGTAATTCCAAGTATTTATTTTGTATTTTATTTTTTAATATTTGTTTTTTATTTAGTTTAATTTTTATTGACATTCCTTCTGTGATTCCAATTGATACACTGTCAGGTATAATAAAAATTAACAAATCAAAACCAAATTAATGAATGACTATTTGAAAAATAATGATTTTTAATACTTGTTTTTATTTATTTTAATTTTTATTGATGCTCTCTCTGTAATTACGCTTGTATACCGGCAGGTATAATTAAAATTAACAAAGAAAAGCTTAATGAATGAATAAATAAAAATATATGTAAAATATTTATTTTTAATATGTATTTACCTGTTGTGGATGAATGATTTAAATAGCTTTAGATTTTTAAAAGTGGATATATAAGAGATTAAAACTTTTATTTGAGTTGAGGAGCTTTATTAGGGATGTGATTGGTGGAATTCCAGGACTTTTCTTTGAAATATACTAGAAATTTCTATTTCCAAAGTGTATGTTGACATGGCACCCATACTATATAGCTTATGGCAGCTTGATTGTGGGAGCACTGCATTACAATTAGCCAAAAGGATCTTTTCTGGTGGAGCTGAAATTCCATAGATGGCAGCCAGAATAACTGTCCTGAACAATGTGTTCTATTGAGGGACAAGTTCCTTAGGTCAAAGTTCCTAAGGTCAAAAGTGCAAAAATTGAAAATGGGACCCCAAAAAGTACAAAAATTGAAACACTATGCAGGGTGCAAAAATTGAAAATATTAAAGATCAAAGTGCAAAAATTGATTTTCTGGAGGTTAACTTTGAAGCAGAAAAAATACAGTTTATAATATAAAACTATATATTTCAAAATCTTTTCTAGACTAAAAAACGCCAAGAAATTGATTTCTGCAATAAAAAATATATGTTAGTTAATAGTAAAATCCTTAAATTATCTGTTTTGAAAAAAAGTTTATTTTAGTTTCAAAAGCAAAATTAAACTAGAATTTATATGTAGCTCTATTCAATTGAATATAAGATATGAAACTACACAAAAACTACTTTATAAACTATAATTTTAATAAAAAAAGGTTAATTAAATTTCCAGCTTATGTAAAGCTATAATAATACTTCAGTATAAGCAAAATAAAGGATTTTTCCTGCAAGATACAAGCATATGATTTTAGGTATTTTGGTTTATTAGTGATCTTATTTAAATGATAAAACTTATAGAAGTCTATCATTAAAATAATATAAAGTACATTATTTTCTTATTAAAGCTATACTATACAATTTAATACTTAATAAAAGATATAGTCTTATATCTTATTTATAAGTCACAATGTTCAAAGGTATCAAGAATCTGTCACTTACATATCATAAAAAGAAGACTTGGGTATTTTTATATTAAAAAGACAGTACTTTCACCAAAAAATGATATAGATAGTTCAAAAATGTATATCAAAGAGAAACATTTTATACATCTTATTTTACTCTAATACATATAGTGAAATATATAGTAGAAGATAATTTAGAGTAATAATGGATAGAGAATAATACAAGATAATCAAGGGTAAGAATGGAAAGAGGATAGTAGAAGATAATTGAGGATAAGAAAAGGAGAAGAGAAGAGAGGAGAGGAGATGAAAGAAGAGAAGAAAAAAGAAAGTTTTTCTACTTGGTATCAGATTTTATATAATCCACCCTCTTGACAACACAGATTTTTTTTAAAAGTTTTGAGGAGGAATGAGAGGTGGAAAGGAGAGGTAGGAAAGGAGAAAATTTCAAAAAGAGAAACCTTCAAAAAACTAAGAGCTTATTGCACTTTGATTTCTGCACTTTGATTAGAGCACTTCAATTTTGTTCACTGAAATAACATAGGGAAACATAGTACAATATTATATTAATTTAATATTTTTTAAAATTGCCTCCAAAACACACCAATTTATTAATATTGCAATAAAATAAAAACCTAAAAAACTTCATTTCTTTTTTCATATATTTAAAAGTCAGATCTTAAAGACTCTACATGAGGAATTTCAAAAGTTTTTATTAATTATTTAAAACTTTATAGGCTTATAAAAAGTGTGACTAAATCTAAAAAGTTGATTTTTTGATTTTCTCACTTTTGATTTGAGGAACTTAATAAAACATAATGAATAAAATATTAATTTTTTGAAAAAAATTAATATTAAGTGGACTTAGTTTTTTGGCTCCTTTTTGGATTTTGATTTGACTACTTTTTGATTTCTGCACCCATTAAGATACTATATGTAAATTTTTAAATAAATTTTGATGAGAAATTTTTTTATTTTTTTAAAAAAAAGCTTATAATAGTATTTTATATTAATATTTTAACAAAAAAATAAAATAAAATTGCCTAAAGTTAAAAAAGCTTCTTTTATAGCTCTTGATTTCTTTTTTACCTATAGAAAAAAAATTTAAAATTTAAATTTTTTTATATTTTGATGTATCAAATATTAAATTTAGGATTTTTTTGCACTTTGTTTTTTGCACTTTTTGATTTTGTCCCCTCTATTCAAAGGGGTAAATAAATTCTATTTTAAAAGCCAAATTAAATTAAGGTTTGTTTTAAATTGCATTAATTTGGGCATTTCAAACTTGGTTTTTTGATTTTAGCCACTAGTAAAAACATTTTAAAAAAGTCAAATTTAAGAAAAATATTAAATTTTTTGGGAAAAATTTTTATTGAAAAAAAGTGCAGAGATCAAAAAATCCATTGATTTGGAGATTTCAATCTCCACACTTTGACTTTAGGCACTTGCCCTTTGATTACCCTTCTTGATCTCGGCCACCACTGCATCTAGCTCTTTGATCATTTCCTCCAATTCTGCCATGTTTTCCTTGTGCTTGTTCCAACCCCTTTTATACCAATAAAAACATCCCAATAAATTATACCTATTCCTTACATCTAATAGAGATTAGATAAATATATAAACAAATATAATTATGAAAAATTATATCTTTAAGTCATAATATTCAATTAATATTAATATTCTGTATATTATTTGTATATGCTAACCCATTCTGGGTATCATGAACAGCATGTTTTGTTTAAGTAAACATGATTTTTCTTAAATCAGTATGCTAATTACAACCCAAAGTACACATTTATTAAAAAGAAGTCAGAACTTTTGCTTCTGCCCTCAGACCTGGAAGTCTGGTTACAATTTGCTTTATTAAGTATATGAGATATTTGTGTCAGTTGTAAGAGGATTTGCTTGAATGAAGACAAGTGTTATCTACGGTGTCTGTGGGTTCCTTGATAGTGCAACAGCTAGCAATGTCAAGGGAGGCAATTTCCAAGTAGCTCTAAGTGTGGCGGCTTGGTCAGATCTTTAAGAACTGACTACAGTCTTTGGACTCAGATATATTTGTCTACTGTTAGAAGGTTCTACAGTAGGATCTTTGTATTTTTGTCTGCCTTCCATTAGTCTAATAGAAGGGCTTTTATAGAGCTTGCACTCTTTTGCCAGGATAAGATCATCTGGCGCATCTAACTCTTGATTGGTTGTCTTTCCATCCCCAGACCGCCAGCATCAACCCCCAGAGTCAGGCATTCATACAATGGCATGGGATTCAATATAGTAGTACCTTGCACAGGGTAGTTGTAATAAAGTCATGCATGATCCCTTATCATGCCAGCAGTGACAGCACTTTTTGACGCACTATTCTTTGCATATAGTAATTTTCTCACAAGCAACCTTCCCAGCAGGAATTCACAGTGGTACTGGCAGGTTGCCAGTGCAAAACAATCACAACCCTTTAGGATCTTTGGAGAAACTCATGTTCTTTCCCAGCGGTTTGCCAGAGTATTCCAGAGTAACTCTAGCCAATTGGGAATCAGTCATAATAGGAAGTCCATTTTTATTCCTGGTTGCTCTTGCAATCAGTGATCCAAATCTATAATACTAAGGCTTCTCAGATTAATTAAGCCTGCTGGTAATATATCATAAGCTTCTCCAAATAATGGCTTGGCAGGCCACCAAGATTAACAGGGTAGAACAAAGTCAGTATATATTCCTGACAAAGGATAACCACTTTCAATGGTTGTATGTAGACAATACATTTCAGAGCATATGTGTGGTGAGATAGATTTTTTTATTAATTCTATTGTTTTCTATTATAACTTTTTATATATTTGAAACACTACAATAACATGAATTTAAAAACTACAAGTGCTACAGACTGGCCAATTGGAATGGGTGTACACGTGGTGTCTTTGTTCTTGGCTCATACCAGACATGTCTCAATTATTGCACCCAGTTTAACTTAAAGAAATAAGCTTGTTGAAAATAAGACATGTCTTTGTTTGAAAATTGGCACACCAACTTGAGGTCAATCTAGCACCAGACCATTGGGTTCTCTGGTGCTAGATTGACCACAAAATAGCTTGCCAATTTGCAAACAAAGACATCTCATATTTTCAACAGGCTTATTTCATTGAGTTAAACTGGGTGCAATAACTGAGGCGCGTCTGGTCTGAGCCAAGCACAAAGACGCCACATTACACCCATTCCAGTTGGCTGGTCTATAGCACTTGTAGTTTTTAAATTCACTTTATTGTAGCATTTCAAATATATTAAAGTTATAATAAGAGATAATAAGATTTATAAATATTAAAGAAACTAAAATTAACTTATGGCATAATAAAAATCAATCATCACTGTATTTAAATGTAAATTATATATTATCACAATAAAAATACATAGTAATAAACCACTATATATTATAAAGTTAAAAAACTTATTAGGGCAAGTTTTATTGGGCAAAATGGGGGAGTGGATGGCAAAAACTAGGTGGCAGACTAGGTTGAGGAGGCAGGACTTGAATTGGCTAGGGGGTGGGTTCCAAACAACTGGAGTAGTTGGCTGGGGACTAGGGTGGCTAGAGGTCCCAGGGATTATTGAGTGCCTTGATTGGCTTGGAGAAATTGATTGTACATGACATCATATTCCAACTCAGGGAGGACAGCAATTGGCTTATACACTGGGGAATTATGATGGGGCATCTGTGGGTCCTTTGGTGATTGGCTGCTGCCAAGAGCATTCAAGGCCATCTTTGTAAACATGTCACCAACCTTCTGACAGGGAAACAGCACTGAGGGGTTGTTGGCTGCACTAACCACCTAGCTGAAATTTTTAGGGTTGCGCCCACATATGGTGTCTCCAATGCTTAAAAGCAACCCATCACCCAGGTAAAGATCAGCATGACTAGCAGGGAAAATTAAGATGTTGTGGCTGTCTGATTGTATTTTCTTGGATGTCAATTCAGTGCACTCCATTTGATGACTCAGGAATATTCAGAATTTTGAGTTGGCTGAGCTCCAGATGACTAGCAACTTGGAGAGGAATTTCTTGTACCAGTACCCATAGATGTAAATGATTGTGGTTTGATAAAATATATTCCCTTTTGGGGAAACTTCAAGGAATGCACCAATCATGATCCCCTTCAATTCCTTATTTTTATCCTTGGGGGCATTCTTTTTTACTTAAACTACCATAATAATTGACTTACAATGACAATTTATAATAGGATATAAATATGACATTGTCTGAAATTGATCACAGGCAGTAGGTGATAGTGATACCAATCATAGGGTCATAGGGCAAATCAGATCCATCATCCAACTCATTGGCTGGCCAATTGATCAGAATCAGAACACTGACTACAAGACCATGCATCCAGATCTGCGCTGTGCAGCTGGCAATGAAAATTGCCCTGGAGCCCAAGTAGGCAGTGGATCTCATTTCATCAGAGGTATGGGTCACATTGCAGAAGGTCAAGAATTATATGATACATGTGACCGTACAACAGTCACTATTGAGTATTTAGCCAAATAAATGCTCTGAAATATAAAGTTATCTCTGTTTTTCTGCTTATTGCATGTTTATAGGTTGGATTGTAAGTCTTAAGGTCAAAATTCCTGAAAACTGGATATCTAGGTTCAATAAAAGAAAAGAAGGCAAGATTGGCTGAGTCAATCTGGGAGACGGAATGTCTCAAAAATGGTTTAATTAATTGGGAAGATTAATTAATAAATACACAGGAATATAATTAATGAGGATTTAATTATATTGGTTAAATTGCCTTGACTGTATCAAGAAGTTTGGTTAAGATTAAACATAAATAACCCCCCCCCCCAAATTTTGGGTTAAAAGCGCTGCCACGCCGCCTAATGGATTTGAGAAGTGCTGCTATCAAATTTTTTCAGGCGCTGAGGCGCCGCCTGGGGAAATTGCTGGGCGCATGGTTCAAGTTTCAAAGCATTTTAATGGGTTTTAAGGCAAAAAAACCATTAAATGTGAAGATAACTAAATAAAGGCAAGGACACCTAGGAATTCAGGATTGATCATCTGTTTCCCAGTTGGAACATCAATAGCTGAGTTTTGGGATGTTTAATCCACAGGGTTTTGGCGCTGGGAGCTGAGAAAGCTCCATGCTGAATTGGTACATTGGGATGAATAAAGTCAGGTGACTTCTTCCCATTGTAGGTTGATTCTCATAGGTTGAGAAATATTGGTGATCTTTTAGGTAAAAATCTAGTTTTGGATGACTCAAACATCATAGACCACCAAAGATGAATCATAGGTTGATTCAGGAACCAGAGGGGTTTTCAGCCAAATATGCCCCAAATGATATATAAGCAAAAACAGCTAAACTTTGATAACAATATAAGTTTGATTTTGACGCTTTCCCCTCAACTACCTTTTCAATTATTATGTCTTGTTTGTTAAATTCTGAAAGGGCCAAATTTGGGCTACTTTGCATGGAAACCGCTGCTGCCAGGAAGGGGGTTCCTACAAGTTTGTTGGAGGAAGCTTGGGTAAGCTTGGAGGTCACCAAGACTGTGCCTGAGGAGTCCTTGGTGGAATTAAAGGCTGCGTTCAAAGAGTTATACTCTGATTACTTTGCAAAAGAAGGGACTCCTGCCCAAGGAAACCAAATCTATGCGTGGGATTCCTGGAACCTGTTATTAGGATGTGACAAAATCTTACAGCAAGTGAAAGCAAAGGCAAATTGTGAAATTGAGGCTTTAAGGGCAAGAGAGGAAAAGAGCATTGAGATCATGGCCCATTGGCAGGATGATAACAAAGTGTTGTCCCATAAAATTGCCTCCCTGGAGAAAAAGCTCCTCTAAGATTTGTCAAAGGAAGGTAATGACAATAAGAGTTGAGGGCAGGATAATGGCAGGATGGACTGGTTGGACCTGGATTCGTCACAATACACCTCCTTGATCTGGGAGTCAATCAGCTTCTTTGGCTTCTTAGCCAGCTTGGTACCACCTCTCTTCAAAAGGGCCTGGAATACCTGCTTAATCACTCCCTTGGTAAATTGAAGATGGGTGGCAATTTCTTCAAAATTCATGCCACTCTTCTTGAGGCTCACAAACTTCTCTATAACCACATTGGATACTAAGCGTTGTTTTCAGGTATCACTGTGCATACTAGGACCCAGATTAAGCAGGGCTTGATTTTATTGGCCCAAATAATCAAGTGATGGTTTGATTGGGTTGGATAGAGCCACAGTTGCCCAGTCTCTGTAATGTGGCACAGGAGCAGGTTAGGCCTGGTCTTGGGGAGCACCATATTGGCTATTGGAAAAGCCACCTGTAGATGGGCTTGGTGAAACATACAACTCAGCCTCCTCACAACTTGCATTAAATTGGGTGCACACAGGAAACACAGTGGTTGCGCTCCTTAGCTCAGCAGCCTGAGCTTAGAGTAGCTCCTGGTACTGCTCCTCAACAACATCAAATTTATCTTTGATTTAAAAACTCATACTAACAAAAAGCAATAAAAGTTCTATTAAAAACAGAAAAGCAAAGTATTTCTAGGGAGTTGATTTTATTTAAATAAGTGCTCCTATTTGAGACATTCTCTCAGACCTAAACAGCCAAATTTAGAAGCACATACATTGAAAATAATGCTGTGGTTCCCTGAATAGATTTTGGTGGATTCACTCCTGAAATCCACTATTTCCAATTTGAGTTCAAAAAATAATCAATATTTTCAAAAAATCAGTTTTTTTTGTGTTTGAGCTCATCACTTTTGTGACTGAACCTCTTGTGTTCTCTGTTTGTATCATATTTGCCACACACTTATAATCTAATTTGATGTAGAATGCTTCAGGAAGTGACTGGATTGTGTGCGTTTTGAAGTTGATTCTCATGTGTTTGCTATCTTATTTTTGGAATTCAGCATTTGACTTTATTTTTATTGTACAGTGGTTTTCAAACCTGTTGAGATAAACATATATTATTCAGTTTAGAACACATGAACTCAGTCTAAAAAAATCAAAGTGGATCCAAATCTATTGTAATTTAATATAAATTCCTTGATTTTTGATTTTATTTTTAGACTGATTTCATGCGTTCTAAACTGAATAATATATGTTTATCTCAACAGGTTTGAAAACTACTGTATGATTGACTGTTTTTTGTTTTCCAGCTATAGATAAATAGAAGCTTTATTGAGTAAATTGACCTTCAACTGGTTCCAGTTGAAATCTGTTTTGTGACTGAACCTATGAGTTCTAAACTCACTAATATACAATTATCTCAAAAGTTTTGAAACTACTTTAAAGAAGGCAAAAATTTGAATAAACAAGTTTTTATTTTTAAAATAAATGGTTTTTCAAATTGGTTCAATAATTTCCTCAATTTTAGGTTTGGGGGTCAGGCAAGCAGTGCAGAGGCTGAAGACATCACAAAATCAGCCCTGAAACTCAAGAGAAGCTGTGTGGGCATATGAGTTAACAGAAGCTCCATTTTTATTTAGTTTTTTTGTTAAAAACTGAAAGCTGAAATTTGAAATACCTATGGTTTTATTGAACTACTGGTGTAGTTTGAGCTTCAACCCAGCTCATATGGAGGTTTGAGAGGGAATGCTTGTATCTTCAAGAAAGATTTTTCAAAAACCAATCCATCTGAATTGAACAAAAAATTATGATGTCCTATTTTAATTTTGGGGCCAAAAAATACAAAAATTAACTGATTCCTGGGTTTTAAGGGTTTAAACAGCTTTTTTAAACTTTTGTCAAAATATTCACACATTTGGCCGCAAACCACTTCTTTTCAATTTCTTGGCCAACATCCCCATAATATTTTAGTGCACTTTATTGGGCCAGGCTCCTTGATGCTTAAACTTACAAGGATGGGCAATTCCAGATAAGATAGAACCATCTGTGAAAATTGGCCCATTAGTCAGAGAAAATTATGTCTTAACATTCCTAACAATTCTGTGGCAATCTCCATGAAGTGATAACCCTAGCCTGGAATGAAAACCTGTCAAAATTGGTGTCCCTAATCCTTAAGATTAAGCCCTTTTTGTGATAATTGGGGGGCAGATTAAATAAGAAATAGAACCTTGCTCTTAATTACAATAAAATTGTGGTTTAAGAAATAACTAAAAGGTTACAACTAACAATTCCATGGATACTAAAGGAGGAAGGAATCAACTGAAAACTACAAAGCAATAGACAAAACCAAATGGCTAGAATTACTAACAAATTTTGAGCTTGATTAGGTTATAGAATGATGAAGCAAAGTCTTTTACAAGCTTTGCATTCATTTAGTGGAGGTAATGGAATTGAGATGGGAGGTTGAAAGTCACAAGACTTTTTGTCAAGTTGTGCTCTATTATATGAAATAGAAGAGAAATTGGCAGGAAGTTTTTATGGTAAAAGACTTGCAGTTCAATCTAAGCAGGATTTAGCAACCTGGGCGTTGCAACAAGGTAAAGTGTATTACCTTTTTTACCTGTACTGGGATAATGAAAATATGAGTCTTCCTAAAAGGTAGAAAGAGGGCTCTTGAAGATTAAAGGGAAATTGCAAAAGCAGGATATAGAAAAAAATATTTTTAGAAGAGAAATTCTGTATAGCACCACAAGATTTGATCAATGTATCCTTAGTGGAGACACCAATGTGGCATACCGCTGGTAGAGTTGCAAGCAGCTCACTAATTGACCTTGATCCAAACTTAGGTAAACTGAAACTTTTGATGTAAAAAACCCCTCTATTTTGCAACTATCATCATGAACCAAGCTATCTATACATCCAATCAATAGTACCTCTATATCTGTGTTTAAAACAATGATCAATCAAATATATGAGGAAATATGAGTGCATTTTCTGATGTAGTGAAATCTGGACAAATTTCAAATTGACAGAGTCAAAAGGAAAATCAACTCAATTAAAATCAATAAACCTGTCTTAGATGCCATAACACTGCAGGCAGCTGCTTTTGCACATGATATTTAACTAGGGTTGTCTCCTGTGTAGGTTAGGTGGGAGCATCTTCAGAATATTTCCTCAATTAGTAATGTGAGGGCTTTTATTGGGCTTATTCAGTAACTTTTTGAATAAGTATCCAAAAACAATTTGGTAGAGATCCCCAATCATTTGGTGGGAATTGAAGTTGAGGCCTAAAGGGGAGGCATCAATTTACATTTTTAGAGACGTTCTGTATCAACCAATCAAAAAGCCACAAATTGATGCCCCAAATTCTCTCTTTTATATCAGCAATGAAATAGTAAGTTCTGAAAATAGAATCATAGGTTGTTTGGCCATCAACTTAGCAGAGCCCAAAATCTCCAGATTTCTGATATCTGGTTGCATATTTTTACAAGTCAGTTTGCCCCAGCCAAAGATTTTCACCCCCCTGTCATGAATGACATTTCAATACTTGTATTGAAAGCCCAAGAGTCAAACCCTAGTCCCCTGAAGGCGGATTGGACCCCCAGGACAATCCAGGACCTGCCAATCTGATAAGTCACAGACTCAAATTGTTGAATTACTCCGTGGCCTGCCGTTCTAATACTGAAGATTCCCTGAATGGTTGCCAGATTGCCACAAAACCAGCGCCACTGAAGACCTATGCCTACACAGGTGATATGGTCTGCCTAAAGGAGGCTGGGGAAAGACCCATCACTAGCCCTGCCAACAAACACCAGCTGTTTTCAGTTGCCAGTTCAAAAAAAAGTATTGCAATTGTCCAGCTCAGGTGATGTGGTGAACAACAACAGCAAAACAAAACATTACCACTTCTGTTCCCCAGAGCCAGTCCAGCCAAGACCCTCCAAGACCCGCCAAACTGGTGCCACTAAGGGCCCAGACCTATGCAGAAGCCGTGACTTTGACAAGACCCACTATTAGCCCTGCCAATAAGCACCCACTGCTGCCGGTCCCTAGTCCAGAAAGGGGAATGCAATTAGGCCGCTCAGGTGACATGGTGAACCAAAGCGGTGAAATTAAGCATTCCTGTTTGCCAGAGTGTGCCTGACCAGGACCCAATGCCCTCCAGACCCCAAGCCAAAATTCATGCCCTACTGGCAAACTGCCCATGGACCCAAAGCCTGCAAAAGGCAAAGAAGCAAATTCACATGGTATAGAAATTCTCGTGGTGTGGTGATGACCACATTGTCATTTTTGATAATAAAGTTTATGAACCTTTGGTTTGAACAAATTCTACCCTATCTAGTCTTAGTGATCTTCCATCTTAATTCTGGCTTAATTAGACAACCAGGCTGACGTTCCCTCCAGAGACCAACCTGCCAAACCACCCCAGGCATTATACCATCCCCCAGGAGCCCCCTTTGGACCTGTGCACTTTACTGAATACCCGCCCAACCTGGCCTATTTGGAGTACAACTTGGAAACCATCCTCATTGCCAACCTGTTGGCAAGGACTATAAGTACCAAATACATAGGACGTGAAGGAAAGAGGATTGAGATACTGCCCCTATTGTTCAAGGACAAGTACAACTATCTATCAGTGTACTTTGTTCCCATGACTCCGCCATTAACCCCAAGACCAGACTGCCCACTGGAACCTACCGCTGCAGCTGATATCACCTCTACCCAACTGTTTGGAGTACTCTACATTACTTTGACAGGATTAGTGGATTCCATGGTCCCCAACTCCAGACCCTGGTCCTTGCTTGGGCAATCTGTATCTTACATTATCAAGTTATCACCCATTCTATGGTGGGCCTTACCCACCAGCTTAGCTGCACCTCACCCCAAGCTGCCCAATGACTCTACTTATGACTGGCTTCCTGACACCCCCCCATCTTACCCAGCTCACAAAAATGAGCAAGGAGCTTAATGCTCCTTGCTTACTCATTTGAAATAAGATTTAGTAATTTAATTGCCATTTTCCTACACCTGAAGAGATATTGCAAATCTCCCTTTCCTTTAAAGTTATTTGTTAAAAAATCTTTTGAGAAGCAATGTTTGATAATAGCATTGTGTTTTATTTATTTCAAATAATTAGTTTAATTTATAAATTAAGCTTACCTTTATTAAAATTCACAGATGTTTCTTCTTTCTATCAAGTAAAAAGCCATACAATCCACGGGTTGAACCTGCATCTAACTGCTCTTGAATCATTATTAGTTTTAATAAACCACCCCTCTTGGTTTTCTAAACTATATACTTTTTTAGTTTTTCTGTTTATTTCAGGTCCTTCTCTTTATGATTTTTACTGATTTATCACCACCAAACCACTTGGTTTTGTGACAACATCTTTGATTACTCCCTCCTGGGGAATTAAAGCCCCAAGCAGATCACCAAATGGTTCACCAACCAGCCAGTAATCTGGTGGCACCATTATCAGTCAACCATCTATGACAGGGATCAACCAATACAGATCCTAAGTGGAACACAGCTTGAATAAGGCTTGTGAACCAAGAGGAAAAGTACTCAGATAAGCCCCATGATGTACATGGATTATATGTGGCTTGTCATGATACTATATATTGTTCTATACTCATATCCAATAAATTATCATTCTCTTCTAAATCTTCCCCTTATCTTGTTTATTATACTTCTAAGAAGTATAAACACAACAGTGGTAGCAAATGTAGGTTATCTATATCTACCCAACTCAAAGGAAAAATTACTCCTAAGAAAAAGACCCAAGCAATGGTACTCCCTAACATCTAGAGAGACTATAAAGAAGGACAAGACATTCCTGTAGGCTTTGTTATCTACAACAACGTCCTTGTACCCGTCAAACAATACAACACTCTCAAAGCCCGCAGATTGTTACCCACAGCACCAATCACAACATGACAACAACAGCCTGAGATACCCAATATTGTATTCCAGCGCCTGTGTACAGCCAAAATTGGCGCTTTTGTGGGACTATGTCAGGAAAACGCCTCTCTTTGGATCAACAGTACACAAAGCAAATTTGAGCAAGTCCACTACCCCCGCAGACTTTGAGTCAGTGAGATTTCTCTTTGCATCACAGGAACCACATCCTGTTTTGTAAGAAAATGGCTAGAACAACACCCCAACCAGAAAAAAACTGGGAGGTATTCAAAAACACATTCCTATTAAAGTTCTCCATAAAAGACTCCAACATTTTAATCATGAACAAACTCAGAACGTTCAAAATGACAGGAACAATTGAGGAATACATTGCTGCTTACAAAGACCTATGTGACCGTGCTCCCAACACCATCAACTTTAATGAGCCTGGACCATTATTGAACTTCTACAATGGCCTCCCCACACACATCAGACACCAGTTTGACATGAGCCATTGCAAAAACCTCCAATACATATTCTTGGAAGGGAAACAAGCTGCACAGAAATCTGATAACCTGTATGTAACCAACAAGAAAAAATAGAGCCCTTTAACAAATAAGAACCCTTGGCCTAACAAGAAGAACAACCAATAAATACCCTCATCATCAAAACAATAATTGTACTACCCAAGCCAACCAGGCAAGCACCAAAGAAAACAACAAGGAGGGAAAAGCTTAGGGGAGTACTTTGGTGAGCTGCCCTCCTCCAATCTACAAGACTTGTACAGGGACCAGGACGTGGACTAATCATCATGATCCAAGTACCCTCCAGCAACCCTCTACTGTTTGCCGCCCAAACTGGAAATAAACTCCTCACTTATACTTTCTGTTTTTAAAGATACCAGAGCACTGCACTATTTACACTAGAGCAGACCAGTCTCTCTTCAACAAGAAATTTTCAGACCTTATTAAACTACCTACAGGCCACAGCAATATCAAGAGTTCATAATGGCAGACAACAGAAGCACACCAGTCACTCAAGAGGCAAAACCTTTCTGCACCCAAATTGGAGACATGCAAACCACGCTTGTTGGCCCCAATATACCAATCCCCAAGTACAATGTTATACTTGGCCTGGATTGGATGAGAAAGACCAAACCCCATATTGACTGGGATAGTTCTACCCTGACCATACAACAAGGAAAGGTGCATCACATGTTTACCCAAATCACCTTGACACACTCATGAGAGACCATATGTTTGCAAAAAAGTGGAAACAGAAAAGGAAACTGACCCTAGTAAAATCAATTAGAGCACCTGCACATACAAGGTCATCCACTTTAAGAATACAGAAACCCAAAGTAAAAAGGACTATATCCAAGACTAACTAGTTAGTGAGTTTCCCTCTGTCTTCTAAGAAGACCTACCAGGGTTACCACCCAACTGTGGCATACAACATGGGATTGACCTCAAAGGAAGTATACCTAAGGCACGCCCTATCTATCCCTTCATGCCACAAGAAGACAAAACACTAAAAGCTTATCTTGATGAAGTACTCAAGAAAGGCCTCATCAGACCCTCAAAATCACCCTTTGGTGCCGCTGTCTTCTTTGTGGCAAAGAAAGATGGAGGACTCTGCCTAGTCACAGACTACAGGGCGCTCAATGAGGTCACAATTAAGAACAGGTATCCCCTGCCCCTGATTGACAACCTTTTTGACGCCCTGGGGGGTCCCAAATCTTCACAAAAATTGATTTGACAGCAGGTTACCACCAAATTTGCGTGAAATCTAAAGACATTCCAAAGACTGTATTTAGAACTAAATACAGAACCTTTGAATGTGTTGTTCTCAACTTTGGCACGACAAACACTCCCAGTACCTTTGTGACTTTCATGAACAAAGTTTTCAAGGAACATATTGGAAAAAGAGCAATCATCTATCTGGACAACATCATCATTTACAGTCCCAAAAGAAACAACAATGGGAAGACGTCTGCCTGGTCCTCTACACCTTGAAGAGAATTAATTGATTGCAAAACCGTCAAAGTGTGAATTCTTCTTGGCAGAACTTCCATTTCTTGGTCACATTATCAGCAAGGACAGAATCAAAATAGACCCAGAAAAGATACATGCCATAACTGAAATGCCAGCTCCAAGAAATAAGAGTGAACTCTGCACCTTCTTTGGAATGATATCCTACGTAAGAAGGTTAATCCCTGACTGGGGTGCCCTAACAGCCCCCTGTCTGCCATTACAGGAAAAACAACCAAGTTTTTCTGGACACCGCTAAGAGATCAACACTTCCTCCAACTGAAGAAACACATGGTCACTGCCCCTATCCTCTGATACCCAAATTGTGAGAGAATCTACAAGCTAGAAACCAATGCTTCTGATTATTCCATAGGAGGAGTACTCCATATCCAAACGGCAGAAAAAGACTTCCTCCCCATGGTGTATGAATCAAGGAAGTTATCTGACAGCAAACAAAGATATCCCATATACAACGAGGAGTTAGTAGCCATCATACACTGCCTCATGAAGTGGTGATGCTATCTGGAAGGAACCCAATCATTCAAAGTACTTGCCAATCACAAGTTTCTGATATTCTTCAAAACACAACAATACTTGTAAAGAAGACAAGCCAAATGGATGAATCTCATACAGAGATACCCCATGCAAATCAAATAAAAAAACAGGCAAGAGAATTCTTACTGCAGATGCCCTGTCAAGGCTATACAGCAAACATGTCTTCTGCGAGATGGCAACCCTAACTGACCCATGTTAATAATGGGGAATCTCCAGGAAGGGTTCCCGCCTGGCACCCCAATGGACATCCAAGAGAAGGTCCTTAAGAACAAACATCTGTTTAAAAACGTATATGGTACAATACACCAAATACTTCCAAATGGTGATACTGTACCCTACGTCCTGTCTCACAAAAGATTAACACAATCCTTCAATATCACAGAGACCTGAGACACACCTGTAGCAGGAACTTGCACAAATATCTCAAGACACACTGTGGGATTTCTGTCCACCAGTCCCCAAGTATCCTGGATCATAGCCAGGGACCGGCTGGAAGGGGTTGTCATTCTCTAGTAAGGGGAAATGTATCTAAGAAATAGGTATGGGGGTTGAAAGGGCTTTTATTCACTCTCAGAAGGAAGATCCCCTTAGAAACCTTCTGGTATATGGCCTGGGGGATCAAGGAAACAATATGGATTTGCCAATACTTGGAGTCCTCCAACAATATCTTGGACTCCTTGTACTTGGTCTTGGACTTCTTCACCTTAGTCTTGGACGTCTGCTCCTTAGACTTGGACTCCTGTTCCTTAAACTTGGACTCCAGCGCCGCGCTTAGGATCCAGCTTCTTATTCTTGGGCACCTGCTCTGTTATCTTGGGTTGTATCAGTCTAAAAAATCTCCTGCTGGTGATAAAAAGTCTTCCAAAACCTCTTGGCAGAAACTCAGAAGACCTGGGAAAGACCTCCAAAAGCCTTCCAAAAGACCTTGAAAGACATCAAAAAATCTGGTAACTTTCCAGCCAGCCACCCTCTTATAGTGTCCTTTTCCCAACGGTTCCGCCTTCAAAATGTCTTTCTTCATAAGCTTAAACCATTGCTGCTCACTTTTTTCTATAACAACTTAAGCTTACATACTTACTTTCTCAAAAGCTTAAAGTATTAATTCACTATTTCCTTGCTTATACTTTAAGCTTTTGGCTTCCAACCAATCATTTTCATCAGGAAACCTTCCAGAACTCAACCAATGAATGCAGAGCGCAGAAATATATCATTTCTGAAGTTCCACCAGGATCCAACTAGGAAAATAATTTCAACAGCTCAAAATGCTCAAAGTAACAACTCTTCACGCACCAAAGCGTTAACAGGTCCATTATTCTGGCACCAGTCTTCCCTGCATTCAACCTGAACCAATTTAAATATTAGAATACTATTTAAATTGTTCTTTCTGTACCTCTTCAACGTTTTCCCCATATATTTACAAATATAGTAAAATCCAAGGAGAACATCCCACCAAAACAACTTTGTATCCCACTCTTATAGCAACATACCTTCGTCTATCCTAGGAACTTAATAAATAAATATCTTACCCACACTTCTATCCACATTCCTTCTTGATTTTAATACTAAACCAAGGCAAAATATTCCACATCTTTCCACTTTGGCAAATCAATTCATCAAAAGCTTGGCTCATTTCTCCAGACCACCAGTTCTTCCCCATCATCTTTGGATCTTTCAGCCAGCTCATATTCCAGCTCTTCAGCTTAACCAGTAATCAGTCCATTAACTTCATCAGTCCTCTGGCTACTCCTGCAACACAATCTTCTGGTCCTTTGGTCAACCTGTATCATGATCATCTAGTCCTGCATCATAATCTCTAAGCCCTCAGCTTATCCTAAACCAGTACCTCAACAAGTCCTCACTAGGAACCTTCTTTGTTCCTTCTACACACTGAACCATATTGTTTCATTCAATTCAATATGAATTAAAAGTCCATCAACTAGCCTTCACTGTGACTAAACAGTCCCTCTTGCTAGTTTTCTCTGTTAATTTTGTGAACCACCTTGGTTCTTTATCTCAGCCCCCATTACCAGAACTCGTAGACCCAGGCATGAGTCTACATTGAACTGGTGTTTGACTGGGCCCTTGCAAGTGGCAATCCACTTAGGCCATTCAACCATAGATCAATGTCTATGCATTGTCTTTACTCACCCAGGTGATTAAGTCTGAGCTTTCAGTTGCAGAGTAATCAGCTCTACTTCCCAGAGGCCTGATCACACCAAGTTCTGCAACTTGCTTCCCCATGCAAGCTGCCTTGGTGACACCTCTGAGCAAGTCTATACCCTCCAATGCTCACCTTGGGTTTCCCCAAAGCTTCCATAGGGGCATAAACAAGGACACCCTACCAGTCTGTTAGGTAGGGTGCTTACTCATAGACCTCTTGTAAGCGTATTAGGGTACGTAGAGCCCTCAGAGCTCTTCCCCTCCCTGGCAGCCCGCGTTACCCGCCAGGGGTCTAAAAACTACTCCTCCTCAGACAGACAAAGCTCCATGCTTGCTTTTCAGTATTCACCCTTTTGCAGCCACAGTTCCCTGCAAGGTGAAGCACTATAGCCCAAATCAGCCAATATCTTCTGCTGGGTGGAGGCAACATCTGCCTCTGGTAGTCCTTTGTTACCTACCAGCCAGGCCTTACTTACCCTAGTAGACCATGTTACCTACTAGGCTCACCTCACTTACCCTAGTAGTCCTATGTTACCTACTAGGCTCACCTTACTTACCCCTAGTAGTCATATGTTACCTACTAGGCTCACCTTCAACAAACAACCAAACTTTTGCTTGGTCAACATTAGCCCCGCCTGCAAACCATCAAACATGTGGATCATCACACGCGCTACTGGTGGCCCAACATGCTAGATGATATCAGAGAGGTACTGAAGCAATGCAAAGTCTGTGAGAATTATGTCCAAACCAAAGCATCACACAAGTCAGTAGTATCTGTATCTATCACACAACCCTTCAAGGTATGGTCACTGGATATTGTCGGGCCAATGCCTGGCAAAAACAAGGGCAAGAAGTACATCATCACAGCTATCAACTATGCAACCAGATGGCCTGTGGCACAAGCCACCAAAGATCACAAAGGCAATGATGTGAGAGAATTTATAGGAAAAGAGATCATAGCCAAATTTGGGAAACCTGACCCCCTGATCACAGATGGAGGCACCAAACTTAAAGCCATTGACACCAATATTTGCCTCGCCAAAAATAGAATAAAACACATCACAGCCAGCCCATATCACCCCCAAGTGAATGGACAAGTAGAACAACTAAATAACGCGCCTGTAGAAGCCCTCATCAAGTTATCTGCTAACAATCCAAAAGCCTGGGTTGACATGCTGCCAACAGCCCTCATGGTATGCAGAACAAGAGTTAACCGCAATATGGGTAAAAGACTTTATGAACTTGTCTATGGACAAAAGCCTGCTCTTGTTAGTACAGCCGCAGGACCACCATTATCTCTGCCCAAAAAGATGCCAGACAACAGCAACTCTAGCGTACAATTCCCCAGAAAAGACCAAGAGAAAATGGAACACCAAAAAGTTAAAAGGGAAGCAATCCCATTATAACAAGAAAGGTTCTAAGTTGGGGATGAATCTAGGTTGTCAACCACAACCAACATAAATTGGACCCAGGATTAAGCAGACCAGGCATTGTCATGGAAGTCAAGCCCAATAACACCTACCTCATCAAAGGAATTGGAGCTTGGATTGAAGTGAAACGTATGCACCACAACCAACTCCGCCTGTGAAAAGCAAGAACAGCCCAAAAAAAGTCCATACTCCCTGTTCCCAACACCAAACTGGATCATTACTAAAGCGCACCCCCGACACTCTTAAGAAAATTCCCAAGGCTCCGCCTTTCAGCACCCCAGGGGGAGATGTTGCAACATCTTTGATTACTTTCTCTCAGGGAATTAACGTCCCAAGCAGATCACTGAATGGCTCACCAAATGGTTCACTGGCCAGTCAGCAATCTGGTGGCATCATTATCAGTCAACCATCTATGAAGGGGATCACCCAATCCAGATACTAAATGGAACACAGCTTTAATAAGCCTTGTGACCCAAGAGATACATTACTCAGATAAGCCCCATGACCCCCATGATGTAATGGACGGTATGTGGCTTGTCATGATACTATATATTATTCTATACTCATATTCAATAAAGTATCATTCTCTTATTAAATCTTCCCCTTATCTTATTTATTATACTTCTAATAAGTATAAACATAACAGCTTTAAGCAAAATTCTCCAGGATTAACTCTCTATCTATCCAAATTTGATGGTGAGCTTATTTCTGATGGCCTCTTGGTTTTTACATCCACTATTTCTTAATTATGTGAAAAAATTGGTTATATATTGTTATTGTAGTTTTAGGATCAATCTAGTTATTTCTACACCTCCAAGAAATATTTTTCCAGTCTTCTCATAGAGGTAGACATTATCCTAAATTCCTCTATTGATGCTTCTGCTCACCTTTCTGGACTTCTCCTGGCCCAGGCCCTAACCAAAGTTCAGGATACTCTCTCTTCTTTCTCATTCTGGATACCTGTTCCCATTGTATCAGATCTTTATAATTCTGGCCTTACTGTTTCCTACAGGGAGAGCAGACTTCCCCCTTAGTATATTTTTCTGTTCCTTGAGATGATATCCCTGAATCTTTGTTAAACTCCCCTTGGCTGGTAGCAGGCACTGTTTTCTCTGCCATTCATGGGTATTTCCCATACCTCTTTTGCCTTTCTTCCTTTGGGAAACTCCTAAGATTGGCAACTCCAGCACTCCTCTGAGTTATGTCTGGGTAGTACTCACCACCAGGATAAGACTGGGATTTCTGAGTCTAGTGATGTGGAGCTTCTTTTGGGGAAGCTTCAAATATGAAATTAAGAAGAAGAGAAGTATATTTTATTGGATAATACTTTAGACCTATATAGCTTATGCTGTGGAAGGAATTTAAGTCAGATCAAAGATAAGGGTGGTCATGTGCAGAATGGGTTTGAGTTGCTGGATACCTGGACAAGGATTGTTATATTGGTTTTTTGCCATTCCTGGTATGATGAACTTTATATTGGATTGGCATCAAACCAGGTGATGACTGAATGCTAACTGTGTTGTCAACAACCAGAATATTAGTACATCCAGCTTCTCAACACCCTCCTTAAGGGGTTACTCTGGTACATCAGGAGGGAGCTTTGTATTGACAGCTGCTGCCTGATGTTCCTGGAGTTGCTTGCTAGTAGGTACTAGCCAAGTCAAGTGTTCCCCTTTGCTGAGGCAAAGGCAGGATCTGTGGTACTTTTTTGATTATGGGGTCTTTGGCGCTTTGGAACTTGACCAGGTAGGTGTTTCTGTCTGGCCTGTATTTGATGACTCTTCCCAGTCCCCTGTGTACTGAATCCAGATTCTTCCTGTTTCCAGCCAGGATCCAGACAAGGGAGTTGATCAGGAGTGTTTCCTCTGCAGAGGTTACATTTTGTGCTTTGAGTCTTTTGGTTTCTTCTATTTTAGCTTTGAGGCGTATGTGTTGTAGTGCTGGTGCTTGTTCTATTGTAGGAGGTTTTCCCTAGGAAATTTTCACATGTGGTTGGTTATTGCGGGTAACTATCTCTGGTTTGTATCTGCATGTTAGTTCAAACAGTGAGTAGCCTGTCCCTTGGTTGGTGTGTTCCCAAGATACTAACAATGCATGTTTCATGTATAGTGGCCATGTGTCCTTGGCTTTACCATCCATTATTTTTTGAGGTTTCTGATTAGACTGCCGTTTAGGCGTTCAACTCTGCCATTGGCCTGTGGCCTGTAGGACAAGGTTGTGGAATGTTTGATATTTTTACCTTTAAATTTTTGTTTACTAAGTGCCCTGATAGTTCTGTGGCTCCATCAGTTATGATGTAATCTGGAGTTCTGTAGTCAGCTATTATTGCCTTGTTGATGAAGCAATTTATTGTTTCTGCCTTGTGATTTTTTGTTGCCCAGCAGATAGGCCAGAGTGTAGCAAAGTTAATGGCTACAATTAGGAAGAGTTGTTTTGTTTTAGTTTCTGGGAAGGGTCCCATTACGTCCAGCTCCCAAACATTAAATGGTTCAGGGTCCATTACTGGATTAACTGTTGGCTGGGGAGCCTTGGTGCTGGCGTATTTCTCACACACTGTGCACTTTTTTAAAACATCAATTATGTCTTATTTAAGATTGAGCCACCATAATATCTCTTTTAAAGTGAGGTATAGATTGTTAGCCTTTGTGTGCCCAAGTAGGCAGTGATGTCTTAGGATAGTATCAACTCTTTTTGTATGTGGGATGTAGAGAGCATGTTTTTGTTTAACAATGCACTATACTGTGACATTTTATATGTTGAAATGTTTTTAAATTTCTTAATTATGTATCATGGGTTATTGATTTATGGAGGGGTCTTCCCCTTTTGTCCTGTACTCAGTGTTATACAGGTTGGGCCAGTCAGGGTCCAGGTGGTCAGGATGATTCTCTCTTGGCCAAAATAGCCTAGAGAGAGCATCAGCTGTGACCAGCTCTGCCCCTTGTATATTGGATGTCCATATTGAGCTGCTCCAGCAGAGACATCTATTTGGCTTGGTGCCTTGTGAGTGTGTTCTGAGTTTTGAAATAGATTAAGGATTTATGGTCAGTTAGTACACAAGCGTTTAAGTGTCCTTCTAAATAACATCTCCATTTTTTGCATGTGTGATATATTGCTGGCAATTCTTTGTTGTTTATTGGGTACCTCTGCTCAGTGTTGGTTTATTTTCTGCTTTTGTAACATACTGGCAGGAAGTCTTGCTGCCCTGGCTGGCAGATGCGTAGGACTGTGCCAATGGTGGTGTCACTGGCATCTGACTTGAGCTTGTAGCAACCGTTGTTATTAGGGTATTGCAAGATTTATGCTTTAATCAGAGCTTGTTTTAACAGTTGGAAATTCTTGTCACACTCTGGTGTCCAGATGAATTTATTTTTGGCATTACCCTTGGTTAGTTCATTGATTGGTGTAGTTAGTTTCCTGCAGTATTTTATGTATTTCCTTAGATAAGCTACCATTCCAAGAAAGTATCTAACTTGTTTAACAGAGGGGGGTGTTGTATGTAATTTATGGCTTTTATTTTATCTGGATCTGCTTTGATGCCATTGTCAGAGAAAATGTGGCCCAAGAACAAGAGTTCATTTTTCATTAATTGGCACTTGCTAGGTTTTGCATAGAGTTTGTACTTTGCAAGTCAATTGAGTATTGCACAGACATGCGTGAGGTATTTCACTTTGTTTTTTGAGAATACAATGATGTTGTCAAGGTAGCATAATGTATTTGATAGACTGTTTAGTGCTTGGTTCATCATAGTGGCAAACGTTGCGGGAGCATTGATCATCCCAAAGTTCATTTATTCAAGTTTCTCAGAAATTTCTGACTGGTGCAACAAGCCCATACAACCAAAAAGGAATGATCAAGAAAAAAAGGAGGGAAGGTCTAAGGGTGAGGGGTTGAGGAAACCAGAGGTCCTGGAGAAAAACCTTGAGGGGGGAGGAGGTGATGGGGTGGGGGACATCTGGACCTCTTCCAGGAGGACAAAATCTACCTGCTTCTGGTTGGGAAAGAGGGTCAAGCCAGGGATTGAGGACCATTCCTCTGCCAGCTCCCGGCACAGTGCACTGGACAGGTTGCCATAGAATACCTGTCTTACAATCCACCCAAGTTTGTGTGCCATAAGAGAGTTTGGGGCTTGTGCTGGATGGGGAGTGGACACAAAGGATTTAAGGACATCAGCATGGATTACCCACAACACCATGTGGAATACTGCCGCTCAGAAGGACTCAGGGACCTGGGAGGGGGCGTTAATGAAGAACCAGTCTACTTTCAATCTCTTCATAGGTGCGGAGTACTAGTGTGGGGCCAAATAATTACACAGGCATTATGCCATACTCTTATGCTCTGGGGGCACTCAAAGAGCCTGTGTGTCATAGTGTTGTTGTCCCCACATCTGTTATAGGTGGAGAATGGGCAATTGCTGTGATCTGCTGTGCGGTATACTCTGCAGAGAACCTTCCACATGTTTGTCTGCATTTTGATATTGGTCATGTCCTTGTGGCAGTACCGCCAGAAAAGGCTTGCCATCAGGCTGGTGTTGTTATTTGGGAGCACCTCCAATATTTCTGGAATTACCAAAGGCCTGGGGGGCTCTGGAATGAGTGCCCCAGGGTGAGCAGGGAGGCCCATGAACATTGGGCGCCATACCAGGCCTGTCTTGCCTCTATGGGCAGCTGATGATCTGAATGAGCTGATATTCCATAACTCTTTGTATGCTTAGAGCATTGCTTTCCAGAATGGATATATCCCTTGGGGCCCTCTCTCTGTTGTGATCTTAGACAGCCAGTTTTTTATGGTATGTTGCTTGTGAGCCAAGTTCAGGCCAAGAGCTCTGGATCATTGCGTCTTTAATGTGTTAGTCAAGTGGGGCTCTGTCACATGGGTGAAGGGTACCATGGACATTGTACGTCCAAAAATCTTGGTCAAGGCTCTGCGTACATCACACACACCTAGGCTTCCCCTGATCTTGTTGCCAATCAGCTTTTTAGTAGCAATTGGCTGAGTACCTGGTCTCCATAGTGTGTGCTGAACTATCTTATTGAGACTCCAGAAGAATTTTTGGGATAGAGGGAAGAACTGTGCAGTGTACCAGACCTTTGAGTAACCAAGAATGTTCACTAGTTGGACTCTGCTGATCTGAGTTGCCAGGTTGCACTTCCAAGAGGACATGTATTGAGAGACTGCACTAAGAATGCTTGATTCCATCACATGTGTGTCAAAACCTCCCACCTTAACCCATGTGCCCAGATGACAGACTAGGTTTCTGGTTGGTTTTATGGTAAGAGGAGGTCTAAAGCCTGTATTTCCCAAAATGATGGCTTGGGAATTGTTGGCAATCTCTCTGGCCTGGGAGAGTTCAGAGTAATCCTTGAGCACCTTTGTGAAGACAGACACATCAGCCTTTGAGGTCAGGCCTACAACACAATCATCAGCAAAAGCCTTGGTTGTGAATAAGTTCTGTCCATATGTGTGCAGGCCTGAAAGTTTGCTGCTGAGGTGGCATATCCATGGTTTGATGGCTAGGTTATAGAGAAGAGGGCTGAGTGGGTCTCTGTGGGGTTCCTGTCCACTAGTCCCCAAAGTGTGTCCTGGGTCATAGCCAGGGACTGGCTTGGAGGAGTTTTCATTCTCAAGAAGTGGTGAGTGGTTAACCAGAAGCTTGTACTTTGCCTGCATAAGTGCAAACTTTTCCAGCACCTTTCTGATGACTAGGTGAGCATCCCCACCATAGATCTGTAATTCAGCAGGCGCTAGCCCTTCTGTGGGCCAATACCAATCCTGTAACAGCCTTGTAAATTCAGTTCCTATAAACTCCCTTCCTCTATCTGTCATTTCAAGATGCCTAGTCACTTTTTCCCACTCCTCCTAGGCAAACTTACTAGAGGCAAATCTTCTACAACCTAACAATAGGTATCCTTTTCCCCTTGGTTAGGATAAAAGATATGAGGTAAGTCACTCATAGATTTGTATTATTATCACAGGAAAATTTAGGCAGGGGTTATAATAGGCTTTTATTCATGGTCAGAAGGAAGATCCCCTTATAAAACTTCTGATATAATTCCTGGGTAAGGGGAAACCAAATGTGTTTGCCAATACTTGGAGTCCTTCAAAAATCTCTTGGGCTCCTTGCATTTGGTCTTGGGCTCCTGCACCTTTACCTTGGGCTCCTGCAGTCTGCTCTGGCTCAGGCTTCTTATCCTTAGCCCTGGATGCTGTATCTTAGGCTTCTTCACCTTTGGCTTGGTCTTCAGCTCCTTCTGTAGTTCTAGTGGCCTTTGTAATACACTTGATCCAATCCCTGAAGAGTTTTAGACTGCTCCCCTTTTATATCTCCTTGTTTCAGTCCAAATTTTCTCTCTGAACTCTTGTTTCCCAAAGCTTAAACTATCCTGTCTTTTCTTTTACAATATATTAAACTCTATAACTTACTTCACCCAATAAAAACCCTGGATTTTCTGCTTCTGCTCCTCATTTTATAGGCTTTAACTCTCAAATTAAAGCCCTCAAAACACTGATTAAATAAAATTTGGCTTGCAGCCAATCACACGCCTTGATTCAACTATTTTGCCAAAAAGTTTACCCAAATGACTCACTCTTGACAATGGTTTGAACCTGAAGCTTTCTTGCTCCAGGTAAACAACTGCTCCACGTTTCAAACGGTTTTGCTGTGATTCCCATCACATTTCTCTGGCAAATCTCAAGAGCTTTTGCCTATGTTTTTCATAAGGAATTTTCAAGCCCTTGATTCTTCAACGTTTCTCTGTATTTCCCTGCATTTTTTCAACATTTTGTGCCTTTGAACTTGCCCGTTACTTGCCTTTCAACTCATCTAGTTGTTCTTGGCAAAATTTGCATATTCACCCTCACAGTTTCTATGTCCTGTTTCCGGCCTCTTTCTGGCTCCTCTCTGCTCAATTTTAACTTAATAAATTCACAGTTTAATCACTGTAAATGATTTATTTTCTCCTTCTTTATCCTCTATATGATATCTATTTATTTTATCACATTTTTGGTAGCCTAAAAATTCTTATTTAACTGCTTCTTCATAATTCCTCTCCAAAAGCAGCTTTCCAGTCTCTTTTCCCAGTCTGACTAGTCCTTCCACCACATCTTCTAGCCATGCACCTTTTCCTCACTAGGAAACACCTTGGTTCCACCTGCACAATGGACCATTTTTGGTTCCAAACATCTACATGAACTAACAGTTCCTCAACTAGTCTTCACTATGATCCTACAGTCCTTCCTACCAGTCTTCTCTGCTGATCTCATAAAACACCTCCGTTTTTTATCTCAGTCCCTGTTACCAGAACCTGAAGACCCAGGCATGAGTCTACATTGAACTGGTGTTTGACTGGGACCTCTCAAGTGGCATTCCACTTAGGCCATCCAACCATAGAACAATAAAGTCTATGCTGTTGTTTTTACTCACCCGGGTAATTAAGTCTGGGCTTTCATTTGCAAAGTAATCAGCTTTACTTCCCAGAGGCCTGATCACACCAAGTTCTGCAGCTTCTTCTCCAAGGAACCGCCTTGGTGACACCTCTGAGCAAATCTATGCCCTCCAATGCTCACTTTGGGTTCTCCCAAAATCTTTCATAGTGACATAGACAAGGACATCCTACCAGTCCATTAGGTAGGATGCTTGCTTGCAGACCTCCTGCAAGCGTATCAGGGTACATATGCCCTTAGAGCTCTTCCCCTCCCTGGAAGCTTGCACTACCTTCCAGAGGTCCAAAAATTACAGCCCTGGTAGGCAAGTCCCCTACCATGCTGGCAAACACTTCTACCCTGGCAGCCTGTGTTATCCGCCAGGATCTAAACACCTTCCATCCTGATTAGCACACACTATCCATCAAGCTGGATCACCCCCCACCCCAAGCAGCTAAAGTTCCTTTTTGAGCTATCTTATTCCTCACCCCAAGCAGCCACAGTTCCCTGCTGGGTGAGGACCTCTAGCCCACAGCATCCAATATCTCCTGCTGAGTGGAGACACCATCTGCCCCTAGTAGTCTTTTCACCTACTAGCTAGGCCTTAACTTCCCTAGTAGCCATCATTTCCTACTAGGCCTCTACCTGCCACAAACTAACAACACATGGTCAATCTTCAGCATAGCGTCTTTATTTGAATCTAAATCAACCCTCACCTGCAAAACCATTTATATGTGGGTCATCACAGTCTCCCTGGAAAAGGCCCTAGGACAAGAGGATTTCCTCTGTCTCTCCATGAGCTGTCGTCACTTGGATAGATGACTCTTTTAGAAGGGATTTCAGCCATGCCTAAAAAGTTTTGGGGACTGAGTGGTCTGAGAGGCACATGTCAAGGTAAGTTCATGATACTCTTTCATACGCCTTTTCTTGATCAATGAAGATAGTGATATCATGCTGAGACTTGCCCCAAAGGATATTTATCACAGTATTAACATTGTCAGCAATAATACATCTTGGAGTAAACCTGTGTTGGTTAGGATGTGTGGCAAGATGGATTCTACTCTACATTCTAGCCACCAAGATTTTACTCAACAGTTTCTGATCAGTGTTTATGAGTGTGATAGGTTGCCAATTCTTTAGTTCTGCTCTTGATTCCTTCTTGTGGAGCAGGATTGTCAGACCATTCCCTCCACCAGGTATGGTTGACCCATTTTTTAGGGCCATGTTGAAAACGTCCAAAAGAATTGTTCTGAATAGAGAAAAATGGTGTTTTTAGAACTTGTATGGCAATACATTGGACCCAGGGGCCTTCAGTATTGGTGCCATATTAATGACTTCTTATAGCTCTTCCATTTCAATAGGGCGGTCAAGATATTTCATTTTGGGGGTGGCCAGAACCACTTCCAGCCATTTTCTGAGGGCTGTAGGATCTGGTTTGCCTTCTGAGGCGTATAGGTTGCTGTAGAAAGTATGGATTGAATCCAGCACCCCTTTCTTTGAGGTGTGTGATGTGCCGCTATCATCCACCTCAGATATTGTCCTTGTGTGCTCCTAGTCTTTTACATGAAGATAAAAGCCCTGAAAGCTGTTTGCCCTTGATAGCTAATGAGGTTGCAGCCTGAAGGCAGCCCAGGTTTGAGCAATTCTGTTCAATTCTGGCAAGCTTTTCCCAAGCTGCTTGCCAGGCAGCTGTCCAGCCTGCATTTTTTTGTTTTGGCATGTTTGCCTCCAGGCGTCTAATAGTATTAGTAATGTGGCGTTTGTAAGCCTTCTTAGCAGTCATAAGGCAGGATTATTATTTTCAAATCTGTGCCTTAACATTGGCTTTAATGGTGGCCCATTGGTCTGCCTGCCCATGTTTTTTGTTGATCTCAAGGTCCAAGAAATTGATCTGCCAATCCATTGTTGGTTTGAGTTGTTGGGGAGCATGTGGGATTGTTGTGTAGTGCATGCCTCTTGGTCATCTAATTTAATAGTAGTGCAGAGGAGTCTGTGATCAAGCCAGAGGATGTCCACTGGTGAGTGTAGAAAAAACACAGCTGCCAGGCCCAGGGAAATGAATATATAGTCAATGCAAGAGGCAGAGAACTCTATTGTTTCCACTGGGTTAATTTGCATCATTATTTCCAGGTATCCTGCCTCAAAATCTGCAATGTCAATTAGTCCCAAGCCCTGCTGCCAATCCCTAAACAGACCAGAATGGTCTGGAAGAGTCATTGGTGGAGCCTTGTCTGCCGGCAGCAGCCAAGAGTTGAAATCCCCCACAAAGATTGTATCCGGAGGAAACACAATCTTCTTGAGTTGAGAAAAGAGGATTGCTTTATCTTTATGAGCTGACGGGCCGTAAATAACTGTGAAGGTGAAATTCCCACTTCCACTGTCAATATCTGCCATCAAAAGTCTGCCACCAAGATGTTTGCATTTGTTAGTTGCTTTGATTGATGATCCCTGTCTGATCCATATGTAGCACTTTGTGGACCAAAGGGTGGTGTGTGGTAACATGAGCCTCTGAAAACTGGGCCCGGCCTCAGAGCTGCAGTTGACTTCAGTCAAGCCAACCATATCAGCTTTGAGGGAGATCAGGATATTTCTTCTCTTTGCCTGGGACTGTGGGCATGAAAATCCTACAATGTTGAGTGTCCCTATTCTAATTTCAGTTCCAGTAGCCACTATGCCAAAGCAGCCCCACCAGAGGTAGGACCGCTATTGTCATTGACTGCTGAGTCTTTGGGTTTTTTGGGTGCCTTAGACTATCTGGGGTCTCCAACTGTATATGAGGATGGCTTAGTCACTCAGCAAGTTTAGTCTAGGCCTTGTGTCTTGGTCTGCTACCCTCCTGTGCAGAGGTTGCATGATCCTGATTGACTGAGTCCAGGTGCTGTGCATGTAGCATATTCTCATGGGCTGCCACAATAGGAGAGCAAGCCAATGAAACTCGGGCTGGGTTTCCAGTAGTTCCTGTTCCCTCTGGGCCAGATTTTCCATTGGCTCATCCATTTCAAGGACATTAAGAGACTGGATTCCTTTTACATGCATTTTGGTGTTCTGAGGTGCCTCTGCATGGTCAAAATCAGATACCCTTATTGTTTGAGACTGAGGCTGGGTTTGGGCCTTTGTATGAGCCTTTTACTGGTGAGATGTGATTGGTTTTACAACTGCATACTCATCCATAGTGCCCCAGGCCAAGGATACAAGAGAATTGGATTGGGTACCTGTTGGCTCACTTTTCTGGTGCTCCTTGGGGGTGTCTTGCTCTGCGGCCTGGACTCCTTCAATGGTTGTAGGACAGAGAACCTCTCTGTGGCCAAGAGCTGAGCATAGCGCAAAGATGGGTGGAGTTTGCTCAGGGAATACCTTGAACTTGCTCCTTAGGGTGCCATTCTTCTTGAGAATAGTTGTGTAACGGGAAATGGATGCCAAGCTGTCATTTTCAAAGGGTTTGATCATGGTCATGGATTTTGGTGTGGTCAAGTGGCCCATGTAAGGATTCTTGAGCAGTTCAAACTGCACTATTTCTCCATACTTGACCAGCCCTTCTTTGAGCTGGGATTCAACCTCCTCTCTGGGCATGTCTAATGATAAGGCCTCAAAGTACATAAAGAAGGTGGTATCTTGATTGAACCAGGTTCAGGTGGTTGGTAGGACTTTCTGGGTCTTCTTACCCTTGGGGTCAGTGGTCTCAAGAGTGAAGATTTCCTCAGCTGCCTGATCAGCATCCGCTTTACAGAGGAAGCCAAGATTAAAGAAGTCCTTCATTGGGATTTGGTGAAGTGACACAGCCTTGGGGTATTCTGTGGCAACTGCTTTTGCTTCCTCCTGGAACTGAGTAGGGTCACCTCCAAAGTTGACTCTGATCCCATGGGGCACAGGAGACTTGGGAAGGGCTCTGTTAATGTCTTGGAACCAGTGTTTGGAGGTCACAAACTTCATCCATCCTTCTGATGGAACAAATGACCCCTTCTTGGTGGTTCTTGTAGGGTTCACCAGTTGGCCCTTGACAGGGTGTTTCTGGCCCTGGACCACCTTGGCCCAGGATCTGGAGTTGTTGGTTGCCATACCTTTCTTACCTATAATAAAAGCCTACAGTAAACTTAGAATCTTATGCGCTTTGATTGCTTTATTAATGCTTATATTCCAAAAAGTGAAGCTAAGCTGTGAAAGAAATTTGTCATCCCAAAGTTCATTATCCTACATTCAAACAATCTAAATTGTGTACAGAACACAGTTTTTGATACAGTAGTTTTAAATGCTATGACAACAAGCAAAAAAATCCAGATTTAAACAAAATGAACTCAGATTTAAACAAAATAAAAAATAAATGAATTTATATTGATTTACAATAGATTTGGGTTCATTTCAATTTTGCTTAAATCTGAATTCATTTTTTTAAATCTGAGTTTATTTTGTTTGTTGTCATATATTTTAAAACACTGTATGTCTTTTTCTTTTGCCTCAACTTGGTTTTAACCTGAGGTGAGGTCAATTTTGGAGAAAAAATTGGCTCTGGAGAGTCTTGCAAACAGATCCTCTATAAGTGGGAGGGATATTTTTTCTTTACCATGCTTGCATTGAGAGCCCTGTAGTCTGTTACTAGACGGAGTGAGCCTTCCTTTTTCTTAACAAAAAACACCGCTGCTCCCACAGGGATTCTGATAGGTGGATGAAGCCTTTAGCTAGGTTATTCTCAATGTGATTTTTGAGGGTTTGTGTCTCCATGGGGGAGAGTTTATAAAGGGGTGAAGGTTTGGGCATGGCCTTGCATAGGTCAATGCCATGTTTGACCTCCTGTTCAAGAGGTAGTTCTGTGAGCTCTTCCTTAAATACATGGGCATATACTTTTAAGGAGTGCTGCAAACTCTGGGTATTAAATTTTGGTTGTTTATATGTTATTAGATTCAGGGTACCTCATTATATGAAGTTTACTGTCTTTAGTTAGACATTCTGATTTGTCCTGATTTATGACTTGGACAAATACTGTGTCTCTTAGAATCAGGTTGTTGGGTTCTTTGAGGATATTAAAATTGACTTTGTTGTGTTTTATGGTCATGGTTTTTGTTTTCCAACATACACTGGGGTTCACTCGGGTGAACCAGTTCATACCTGCTACAATGTTGTAGTTTATGTTGTTCATAATATGTCCTTTGATGGACGCTTGTATGCCTTGGAGGTCTATTCTGAAGGGAGTTGTTTTGACTTCAAGTAGAACCTTTGATTTGTCTGCCATTCTGGTATATTTGAAGTTGGATTTGACAACTGGTATTTTGTACTTGGTTACAAAAGGTTTGCTAACCATAGTGTGTTGTGCACCAGAGTCAAATAAAATTTTATGTGTATGAGATTTATAAGTGCATGGGTAGACAAGAAAATTGTGAGCAATCTTTAATTTTTACATTCATAAAGATGAAAGATTGCGGGACACGTGGGATGCAAGCAGCAAAGTTTGTGCCTTGGTACAGTTTCTTGTCAAGTTGTGGGGAGACAGGGGCACTTAAGCCTTTTTCCCCTCCTCTTTTCCCTGTTCTTATGTTTCAAGACCTTCTAGGTCAGAGAATTTGGGGTCGGATTCATAGCAGGGTGCTGTTTCAGCATTATTTACTTTGGTGGTGTCCTCTTTCTTGGGATGGGAGCGGTTTGCGCTCTGGCTGTGATTATCATTGTTTCAATTGGTGTTTCCATTGTTGTGGTTGGTTTTTTGGAGCTTGTTGCTATTAAAGTTATCTCTGCCATTGTTTTTGAAGGAGTGGTTGCTGTTGTATGCAGCATATTCCATGTTTGCATGTTTTTCTGTGCACTTGGCCTGCAATAAGAACAGGCATGGGGGTCTATGCCTCTGGACAGATGAGGGCAGCAACTGAGGATTTCATTATGTTGATGAATAATGCTCTAGTGTGCACGTTGTCAGCTTGTGCTGGGTTTTGAATTTAGTGACATATCTCTTCAAATTTATTAGCGTAAGCTGTGACAGTGGTCTTCTGAGGAAGATTGATGAGCTGTATTGCAATGTCTTGGAGGGATTTGGTGACGCAGAAATTGTAGGTGATGTCTGCTTTGAACTCTTCCCAGTTGTCAATCTGGTCATCAGTTTGTGAGCCAACCCAAGTGGCAAATCAGTTAGCTGCAGCCTCGTACAGGTGCTTGCTGGCTTCATGGACCCATTTTTTGTGGGGGATGCGGCTAGCGCAGAGTTTAGCATCTATGTGGTCTAGCCAGTTGATGATGTTTTCTTTGTTTTTTCCAAAGAAATTGTCAATACCAATGTATTTGGTATTGGTAACTTCACCTGTTATAGGTGAATGTGCATTTGTTTGTGATTGAAGAGAGTGGCTGTATTTAATTATCTTGTTACATGCTTTGAGCATGACCAGTCCTTTGAATATGGTGCATCCACTAGGTATATCTTTGTTGATGTCATGGGCAGGTTTTTTCAGTTATTTTCTCTTTCATGGGTGTGGTCAAAAAACTATAGCTGCTACCAGTGATGGGGAGCAGCATTTGGGAAAGCTTTGAATATGGAATTAAGAAGAAGAGAATTATCTTTTATTGGATAATACTTTTGACTTAGATATCTTGTGCTGTGGCGGGGATTTAAGTCAGATCAAAGATAAGAGTGGTCATGTGCAGAATGGGTTTGAGTTGCTGGATACCTGGACAAGGTTTTTTATATTGGTTTGTTGCCATTTCTGGTATGATGAACTGTATATTGGATTGGCATCAAACCGGGTGATGACTGAATGTTAACTGCATTGTCAACAACCAGAATATCAGTACATCCAGCTCCTCGACACTAGTACCATTTTCTTACATGTACCTACTGCCTGAAAAATACTGCTGTCAACACCAAACAACTACATCATGAATTTCTTATGTCCCTGTCATGCATACTTGCTCAGAAAAACTTTTCTCACACCTTCCCAGATGCTCCACAGATTTTCATCTTCATAGAAGACAACAGGGTGAATCAGGTAGCAGGGTGTGTGTTGCAATTGAGTTCACCAACCTAGTTTTCTTAGTATATCACAATCCACAAGAGGTGCTTGTTGAGTCATCCCATGATGGGTCTAACATCATACTCTCTATTGGTCCCTCCTCATTGTGACATCTGATACTTCATTATATGCTGTGAGACTAATTTAAACCAAAGATCCTAAAGTCTATACTCAGAGCCCTACTTAATCATAATATCACATGTGTCACCCCCTTGAAAGCCCAATAGGTATCCCCACAGTACAAGTATTCCCTATCTACCCATAAAATGTTATCTTATTCCAAATTCTTTTGTCTCCTCTTGGACTGTTATCTTCCCTAACTTTTTCAAGTGCATAACTACAAGTAATTTAGTAGTAACATTGGTATAACTGCAAACCTCATTATTAAAGTGCTACTTTCTTCAGTTAGCTCTTTTTCATTTTTAAATTTCTTCACTTCTATTTCTCAAAAAGCACAATACCAAAAATTCAGATATTTTTAAGGTCCATTTTTGAAACGTAATCCTAAGGTTGAAAGTCAAAAAAGTTTTGGCTTTGCTAATACCATTAGACATGGAAATTGCCAATTATGAGATTTAAAATGCCTTGTTTATTGGCTCAGTAACCTTGAAAAACAGTTATCCATAAAAACATTTCATTAAATTGCCAGGGCATTAACTTGTCTGCTGACATAATTCCAAAAATGTAAAATGCTTAGATGCATTATGATTAGGTACACTGGGAACTGTCAGTAACACATCTCTTTTCTTATTTTTAAAGGTGATTAAACTGTATTTAGCATTGTTTATGTGGGAATCACATGAACAGCAATTATAGCTTGGTTAAGCCATAATAATCTAACCTGAAGAAACAATGCGATGTCCCAGATTGACTTAAAGGATAGGGTCTAGAGATTTCAACACTTGAATTAGTAAGTTGCTTGATGACAAGGCGATAATTGACTGCATGGATCCAAGCAATAGAGTTCAGACTATCTCTTACTTCACTCTGCTCAATTGAAAAATCATCTGTGATGGGCTTTGATGGATTTTTCTTTGGGAAAGGGGGCCATGAAGATACAATTGCAAATGTCTTTTGGCTTACTAATAGTTTCTTAAGAACATGAGCCAAGTCCTGTTGAAAAGTGTAGTATTGATTTTTTGCCAGATGAATGATTCCACACTTAGCTGCCCAATAAAATTGTGTCAGGCTATCAATGAGAATCAAACCTATATCAGAATCATTCATAATAGGTAGTCCGGCTATGGTATTCAGCAGCTGAGATGGGGATGAGGGTCTAAAGATAAATAGCTTCCGGAGGCAAGCCTTAGCCAACTGCCGTATACGCGAGTCGAATTCGGGCAAGGAAAAATTACATGTCGAAAGCTTCTGAGAAATACTCTGCACAAGAATGTCGTTGATGCGGCCAATATGTATTCTCATATCACAATCGAAAAAAAATGACATCTTTTCCATTCCCGCCTAAAGTTATGTTCCGATTAGATGATAAAGCGTCTTCCTGCTGGGATTCAGGCGACCAATACGCAGGTAGAAGCGTATTAACAATCAATTCATACATGATGCTTGACTTTCCACTTCCAGAAGGCCCTACAAGCTCAATAATATCTCCTGGGTGAATGGAAACTGCTTGATCACTAAGATGTGGATTTCCGTTAAATAAAATTTCGTCAAGCCAGTCAAGGTTTGTGCCTTTTTGTTGAACCGGTTCAATTGTCTTCCAAGTTATTTGACCGATATCTTTTTCAAGAATCTCAAAATAATGTTTTTGTTCAAGGTCGCAAAAAAACTCAATTGAGGATTAAAGAGTACTGGAGCGAAATACCTGCGATGAAGTTTCTACCTCTAGTGGAAGAAGGCCGGATTCTAAAGCCATGCTTTTTAAAAAATTAAAGCGAGTTCAATTTTATATTTTCTTGAATAAAAGCAAATTTACGAAACCCTGTAAAACTGTGGCCAAGAGAAATATATCATTCCAAAATGAAAGTTACGCAAGGCATAAGAAGAAATAAATTTCCAGTATAAGGAAGCAAATATGCGCTTATGACAACCACAAACAAAAATCTCAAAACAGAGTCTTGCTAAAAATAAGCAGAACTGAATGGAGATAAACTTAACTTACATATTTTAAATATGCACGATTAGAGATGAAAATGCAAGGTTGAAGTGATTTATTTGAATGGCTAAAATATCTTGAAGGGCAACAGTAAACTGAAGAATTAAAATTATAATGTGAGCTACAAAATTTATAAGCTTAATTTGTGCTTTATAGATCAATGCTTGATCAAAAGGTGTTGGTGTACTTATGACATCATAAGCAGTGTTTCAGCTGATATCCATAGCAAGAGCAAAACAAGATGAATGATGTTGTCTAGGTCGTATAGCTTTAAGCTTATTCTGAAATAAAAGTATGGTCAAGAATAATGACAAGGTTTCAAATCCAATTTCTGGAATTCCCTCATTTTGTAAGTAATCCCTTAAACAAATTCACCATCCTTTTACCTGCTATACATCGACCTTCTCTGAAGTATAGATAAATTACAATACATAAAAAGTAAAGCAAGCTGAGATAGTGTATACTGTAAAATAGTAAGCAGTCATCTCAAGAGATAGCTTTCTTAAAGCATATAGAACATTATTTTAGAGACTTGTATATTCTATTACTTACATCACTGAATACTTCTGTTGCAACCGAGTTTCCAGACTTGCCTGCCAACATATCTAACGGCATGAACCAATTTGATGGCAATGTTGAACTGTGGGCACTTTCTCCTAATTAGGAGCGCTATCAATTTGACCTGCTGATCCCGCACAAGTTATTCCTTGGCTCCAATCCTTACATGGAACATGCCACCATGCCACCCCCTTATGGCCCAGTGGCTTTCCCCATATAGTATATTAATTGCAGTATTCTATAATAAACAATACCTTATTATTATTATTCCTGTCCTTTCTATTGGACTGTTGTCTTTCCCAATTCAAATACTGAATCCTCATTGGTTCAGTTGCAATACTTCAAAACTTCATTTTTATATTTTTTCTTCATTGTCAAAACCACAGGCTTGACCCGCCAGCAAGGTTCCAACCAAGCGGGTTTGTGACCCGCAATCTGATTATCTGGTCACTCAAAGCCAGACTAGGAAGTCAACTCAAATTACCAAATCCAACAACATGAACAGATGATGATCCTTTATGGTGGATACCTTGTTTTGGCACTTGACTCATTACCAGGATCAAGCCACCCCCTTCTTCCATCCAACTGTGTGATCACCAATCATGTTCCTGTTATCCTTGATTCACATGGACTATATAATCACTATCTCACAATAAAAATTATTATCTAGCTTCTAAATATTTTTCCCCTTGTAACTCTGCTAAAACAGCACAGTTACAACATTGGTAGCACAGGTAGGCTCCCCATCCTACCTTATCTTGAAAAATTCCGCCTGTTGCCTGCACACGCCGCGGCCAACAAATCCTCAACAGAATTATATCTGGCCTCCCACCTGACTGGACTCCAAACACCCCTGGTGCCACAATACCCAATGGCTTTGTCCTGTATCAGAACACGGTGATTCCACTACCTGCCTTCAACACCATGTCTACACAAGGTTTCTTTCAGGCTCCCTTATCATGAATGACATTTTAATACTTGTATTGAAAACCCAAGAGTTGAACCCCAGTTCCCTGAAGGCAGATCAAACCCTCCAGAACAGTCCAGGACCCGCTGATCCGTTAAATCACAGGCTCAAATTGTTAAATTACTCTGCAACCCGCCGGCCTACTACATAAGATCCCTGAATAGTTGCCAGTCTGTTGCCAAACTGGTGCCAATGAAGACCCATACCTACAAAGGAGATGTAACCTGGCTAACAGAGGTTGGGGAAGGACCTACTGCCAACCTGCCAAGCGCCAATACTGTAGTTGCAAAATCAACATTAGAAACCCTGGAATCAAACTCTGATCCTCCAAAGACTACTCAAGTCACACAAAGTGGACAGGAAACAGCCCACTTGTTAAATTGCAAACCCAAGTTGACGAGTTACTCTGAGACCTGCCAGTCTCCCAAGGACAATTCGCCAAATGGTCACCAGATTGATGCCAACCTTGAGCCACCAAAGATCCAGACCTATGCAGAGGTTGTAGCTTGCCTTAAGGAGGTTAAAACAAAACCTATTATTAACTCTGCCAATGACCACCAGCAACTGCCAGCCTTCCATCCAGAATGGGTAGTACAATTGAACTACTCAGGTGACATAGTGAACAGTGATGGCAGAATGAAGCATTACCACTTCTATTCACCAGAGCAGGCACAACCTGGATCTGCCGCCCTCAAGACTCTAAGCCAAGATCCATGCCCCGCCAGTGCCTTATCTGCAAACCTGAACCCTACAAAAATCAAAGAAGCAAAATCCCATGATATAAAAACCCCGGGGGTATGGTGAAGACCACATTGTCATTTTTGATAATAAAGTTTTATGAACCTTTGGTTTGAACAAATCTTACCTTACCTAGTCTTAGTGATCTTCCATCTTAACTCCGTTCAAGTAGACCATCAGGCAACCACCCCCTCTGGAGACCAACCTGCTGATCCTACCCAGGCACTATACTGTCCCCCAGGAGCCCCCTTTGGACCTGTGCATTTTACCAAATACCCGCCCAACCTGGCCTACGCGGAGTACGACTTGGAGACCATCCTCATTGCTGACCCCTTGGCCAGGACTAGAGAAACTGAATACATAGGACGTGAAGGAAAGTGGTACAAAAGGCCGCCAAGGTTGTTCAAAGACAAGTACAATTATCTGCCTGCCTACTTTGTTCCCATGACTCTGCCCTTAACCCCACAACCTGACCACCCAATGGAGACCCCCACCGCTTCAGAGACCACGTCCACTCAACTGTTTTGAGTACTCTATATCACCTTGACAGGAATGGTGGATTCTATGGTCCCTACCTCTGGACCCTGGTCCTTACTCGGGCAATCCATGTCTTACATTATCAAGTTAGCACCCATTCTCTGGTGGGCTTTACCCGCCGGCTCGGCCCAACCCCATCCCAAGCCGCCCAATGCCTCTACATATGCCTGGTTTCCTGACATCCCTCCTCAATGCCGCAACCAGCCAATGAAAACACCCTGCCTGCCTACGTAGCTCAAAGACTACAGAGCGCCGCCTGGGAACCTTTTGCCGGGGCCAACGACAACAACACTGCTGCATGGATCCAGTCCGCCCAGAGCAAGCTGGCCCAGATGGAATGCTCACAGTAGTTTTGGATTGCAGAAATTTCCATTCACCTGACCCATGACGCTGGTACCTGGTGCAACAAGTGGCACAAGGAGCACACCAACATGAACTGGGACACCTTTAAGCAAGACTTCCTGGCAAGATTTGTGCTTAAGAATACAGCGCTCATGATCATACGCCAAGTAAAGAACCTGACCCAGACAGGCACTGTGAAATAACTCACCTGCTCCTACAAGGAACTCTGACTTTGTGCACCATCCAACATGGCCTTTGACACCCCAGCCACACACCTCATGTACTACAACACCCTCAAGTCACATGTGATGAGGCATGTTAACCTGGACCAGGTGACCAACCTGCAAAGCTTGTACCGTGAAGCAGAGAAAGCAGAGCAAACCTCCAATGCACTTCATAAGGCAAAAACTGGGAAACAAGAAAGACCCAAGGATTCCCATCCAGGTGGGCGCTCCACTTGACCACCCCCTGGAGGCAACGGGAATAACACCAACCACAAACCCACGGGTTTGAATGGACATGGAAATGGAAACAATGGCCAGTCAAACCAGACCCGTTTCCGTGTCACTGCCACGCAAGGCAATCAAGATGAGGGAAAAACCCGGGGAGAGCACTAAGCAAGCCAAGCTCTCCCCACACAACTCCTGACTTGCCCAATGATGAGTATTGACCCAAGGATGTGGACCAATGCCCAATGATCCAGGTGCCCTTGGAGGACCCGGTACTGTACACTATCACCAGACATCCCAATAAACTGATGACCTATCCTTTCTGCTTTTGCAGTTACACAGGCTCAGCACTCCTGGATTTAGGCGCAGATTGAACCCTGGTCAACAGTAGCTTTGTGGATAAGTTCAAGCTGGCCACTAATCCTTTGCGTATTAAAAATGTGGTCCTGGCTGACAAACACCACATTGCTGTGACAAAGGAAACTGCCCTCTTCTCTGTCATGCTTGAGAACCTCCACTCCACCATCCAAGGTCCCGTCATTGACTTCCCAAAGTTTGACATTGTGCTGGGACTAGACTGGCTGCAAAAGAATAATCCTCACATAGACTGGGCAACCTCAGTGTTGACCATCAAGCGTGAAGGCGTCAACCACCAGATCTACCCTGACTCTGTGGACTAACTCCTACGTGACCACGTCTTTGTACGCATTACAGAGACCCTGGAAAAAAGGAGAATCTCAAGTCAATTGACTAGGACTCCTGCCAGTACAATATCATACATTTTAAAGATCACCAGGATACCTCCATACCTCAGGACCGCGAAATTGTGGCCCGCCATCCAGAAATCTTCAAGGAAGCGCTGCCTGGGCTATCCCCTGAGAAGCATATTCAGCACTCCATCTAACTCAAGGGGGCTGTACCCAAGGCATGCCCTATTTACAGGCTGATCCAAATAAGAGAAAACCTTACGCGCCTACCTCAAGGAGGCATTAGAAAAAAGACTTATCTGCCCCTCACGGTCTCCCTTTGGGGCCGCCGTATTTTTTATGGCTAAGAAAGACGGTACCTTACGTCTGGTCAAAGACTACCAAGCCCTAAATAAAGTTACTATTAATAATTGTTACCCACTACCACTGATTGACAGCCTCTTTGATGCCTTAGGAGGAGCCACAGTCTTCTTCAAGATTGATCTGACCTCAGGCTACAACCAGATTTGCATCAAGGAGGAAGACATCCCCAAAACAGCCTTCTACACTAAATACGGCTCCTACAAATGTGTGGTGCTCAACTTTGGCATGACTAATGCTCCGTCCACCTTTGTAACCTTCATGAACAAAGTATTTGCACCCCAAATAGACAAGCACGCCCTAGTGTACCTAGACAACATTATTGTCTACATCCCCTTGATGGAACAACACCACAAAGACCTCAAGGCAGTCTTTGCTACCTTGGCACAACACAAACTGTTGACCAAGCCCTCTAAGTGCCAGTTCTTCCGTGAGCAACTACCCTTCCTGGGACACATAGTCCCAAAGGACGGCATCAAACCCAACAGTCAAAAGATACAGGTCATCTGCAAGATACCACCACCCAAGGATAAGTCAGAACTCTGCACCTTCTTGGGAATGGTGGCCTATGTACAGCGCTTCATACCTGACTGTGGCGTTTTGACTGCCCCCTTATCCACCATAACAAGCGCCAAGTCCAAGTTTGTGTGGACCCCCCAACATGACTTTTGTTTTAGACACCTCAAGGAGAAACTCATGACGGCTCCCATCCTGCAATACCCCAAATGTGACGGGGAATACCAAATGGAAACCAACGCCTCAGATGCATCCATTGGGGGAGTACTACAAATCAAAAATAATGATGGTGAGTTCCTGCCCGTAGCTTATGAATTGTAAAAATTGACCTATGGCAAGTGTCAATATCCTATCCACAACAAAGAACTGTTGGCTATTGTGCACTGTCTATTCAAATGGCGCTGTTACCTAGAACAACAGGAAGAATTCACAGCATTAACCAACCACAAGTTGCTCATATATTTCAAAACACAAGCAAATCTGTCATGCCGCCAAGCCCGCTGGATGGAGCTATTAGAGAGGCTTAACATGCTCATCTAGTACAAACCTGGGGCTGAGCTTGCCATGGCAGACGCCCTGTCCCGCCTGTATGTCCGTGCTTCAAGAGGAGAAAATGGGCTCAACCCAGACTGGCTTCTCTTAGTACTACAAACAAAGGACAAAGGTTTCCCCCCCAGCACAACTGACATAACAAAAGAAATAGTCATCAAAAATGAGCACCTATTTTCTGACGTATATGGGACCCTACACAGAAAAATGTCTGACAGCACGACCATTCCCTACATTCCCACGCATCAGCAAGTTGATACCATCCTACGCTATCACAGAGACCTTGGAAATACCAAGAGCCAAAACCTATATGAGTTCCTTAAGCATAAGACCTGGTGGCCAACCTTATATTGCAATGTTCAAGAAGTTCTAGACTAATGTGAGGTATGCAAAAAAATTGCCAAAAGCAAAACCCCTGCAAAGTCAGTACTTCCCATCCACACACAACTACCTTTTAAAGTATGGGTGCTTGACATTGTTGGCCCCATGCCAGGAAAACACAATGACAAGAAATACATCATCACCGCCATTGACTTTGCTACAAGATGGCCAGTAGCCCAAGCAGTAAAGGCACACACTGGCAATGATGTATGGCAATTTATTGGCAAGGAGATAATTAGCAAGTTTGGAAAGCCAGAACTCCTGATAACTGATGGAGGGAAAGAATCAACCTCCAAAACAACCAATGTATACCTCGCAAAAAATGGGGTCAAACACACTGTAACAACACCATACCACCCACAGGCCAATGGACGTGTAGAGCAGCTTAATGGTAGCCTTGTGCAAGCCTTATCCAAACTCACTGCCGGGAGACCTGAAGACTGGTACAAGCAGCTACCAACTGTACTACTTGTGTGTCAAACCCAAGTGAGCAGATCCACCAGAAAAAGCCTGTTTGAACTGGTATACAGCACACAGCCAAATATCATTCAAGCATTGACAGGACCTAAACTGGAAATTCCAAGTAAAGTCACTCCACGCTCAGACCCTCACGTTGTAAGAGCTAACAGTGAACAAACAGTGAAGGAGAATGAATGTCTACAAAAAACCTTTGTCCTCATCCGCAATAGACATGAAGTTGGGGACAAATTTTGGGTCATGAATGTTGACAAGAGCAAGCTACAACCCAAGAAAGTGGGGCCAGCAATCATTCTAAAGGTAAACAACAATAACACTTACCTTGTGCAAGGGCTTGGAAAACGTAAGCAAGACAAGACCCTACACCATGATTGCCTACAACCCTGCAAAGCAAGACAGAAACAACGAGAAACCACCCTGCCCGCCACAGAACAGCAACTAGTTCAATACGGCGCCCGGGCTCCTGACAACCTCCCTGACAACCTGCCCCCAGAGGAGGCTGACCTTCAGTTGGGGGGGTGTCAAAACCGCAGGCTTGACCCGCCAGCAAGGTTCCAACCAAGCAGGTTTGTGACCCACAATCTGATTATCCGTTCACTTGAAGCCAGACTAGGAAGTCAACTCAAATTACCAAATCCAACAACATGAACAGATGATGATCCTTTATGGTGGATACCTTGTTTTGGCGCTTGACTCACTATCAGGATCAAGCCACCCCCTTCTTCCATCCAACTGTGTGATCACCAATCATGTTCCTGTTATCCTTGATTCACATGGACTATATAATCACTTTCTCACAATAAAGATTAATATCTAGCTTCTAAATATTTTTCCCCTTGTAACTCTGCTAAAAACAGCACAGTTACAACATCATGAATTTAGATGATTATATTTATTTTTACTAGATTGTAGTTAAGCCTGCTTTCTATAATAAAATATCTTATTAAATTGAGGATTTAAGGTTATAACTAGAAGAAATCAACACTAAAAATCAAAGTTTTGATGATGAGGCAACCTACAGAGGGGAAGTGAGAAATAAATGAGAGTAAAATATTTTTATTGTGAGATATAGTTGGCTTTTTAAGCAAAAGATAATGTGGCGTGATCCTGCTAGTGTTCAAGGATCAAGTATAAATGGGGAGATAATGTGGCAGATTGTCATGTCACTTGTCAGGAATACCAGTTTCCCCCTACTAAACCCCAAGTTTTGGAACAGGACTTGAACCCTGTTCAATACTTCCTGTGGGCCGCCTGCCCTGAGGACCAGGGGGCTGCCTGCCTGTTTTTTTTGTATCAAATCACCTCTGATTCAAACTGCAGATGCTCTTATGATTAAAGGATTCACCAATGACCTGTCAATGGCGGCACCTATCAAAGGACACAACTAATTGCCTAATGAAGGCAAAAAAGCTTTTATCATTAATCTGATGAGCCTGATGTAGTCCATGGTACCCAATCAGAGCCCCACCCCCAAAGAAAGCACATATTAGCAGGCTGTCCCCAAGAATATCACTCCAGAACAGAAAAGTTTCACTAGCCTTCTTGAATATTTAGCCAATGAACGCCCTTCCTGTGCAGTGCCATTTTGCTGCCCCAAAACCTGGGCAACCCATCCATCTGAATTCCAATTTCCCAATTAATTTAATCCTGACCATTAGGATTAAAGTCTGGTAGTGAAGTACTATATGAACTCTTAGACCCTGAACCAGACTTTATTGCCATTTTCAAATAAATTTTATGAGATATGGATTTTCCTAATCATTGCCTTATTTTATCTTAGTAATATGCCAGTTCAACTCTAATCCTTCCAATGTGCCTACCCATTGCCTGCAAGTTTTTTCCCTCCAAGTTATTCCTTTGGTCCTGTCCACTTCACCAATTACCCAATGAAACCTGAATACCAGGGATACATCTTCCAGAACATGCTAACAAGCAATCAGTTGGCCCGCACTAAAGAGTTGACCAGATATAATAGAGAGTGCCTTTGGTTTATCACTGAGCTCTAACCATTTAAAGATGATACAACTTCCTCCCTGCCTACCAGCTAGACATAGAGCCACCTCTCACCCCCAAAACAATGCCTTTTTCTGCCTCTGAACTCTCCCTATACAACTTCAATAAGCTTCTTTCAATAGTTTACATCACCCTCTCTGGGGTGATTGACACTATAATTCTGGCTTCTGTTCCATGGACTTGGGTAGAAAATCTATGTTGTACCTCTTTAACTTAGCATCAATCCTATTTTGGACTCTGACTGCCTGGTCTACAGCCCCTCCAATCCTATAAAATGATGGGCCAGCCACCCAGGTTTGGTTTTGTCATGAATGGTATTTTAATACTTGTATTGAAAACCCAGGAATCAAACCCTGGTCCTCATGAGACACCTTTCACCAACCAGGATGGACAAGAGCCAGCTAGACTGCCAGTTGGGCCAAACCCTGGTCCACCAGAGATGCCTTGCCCCAACCAGGAGGAACAGGAACCTGCCACCCTGTCAACTGTCAAGACTGGAAGTTTGATATCAACATTAGAAACCCTGGAATTGAACCCTGTCCCTCCAAAGGCTAATTGAGTCACCCAGGAGGGACAGAGACCCGCCAACTCACTGAGTTATAAGCCTGAGTTGTTGAATTACTCCAAGACCCGCCAGATTCATAAGGATGATTCCCCAAATGGTCACCAGATTGCTGTCAACCTTGTGCCACCAAAGACCCATACCTATGCATAAGTTTTAGCTTACCTAAAGGAGGTTAAAACAAGGCCTACTACTAGCCCCACCAATAATCACTAGCTGCTGCCAGTCTCTGGTCCAGAAGGGGTATTGCAATTGGCCTGCTCATGCAATATGGTGAACAGTAGCGGCAGAACAAATCATTGCCACTTCTGTTCATCAGAGCAAACACAACTAGGATCTGCCGCCCTTGAAACCAGAAGCCAAGTTCCATGTCCTGCCAGTGAACTGTCCACGGGCCTGAAGTCCGCAAAAAGCAAAGAAACAAAGCCACCTGGTATAAGAACCCCGGTGGTACAGGGATGTCCCCATTGTCATTTTCAATAATAAGTTTTTATTAACCTTTGGCTTGAACAAATGCTACCTTATCTAGTCTTAGTGATATTTGATCTCAACTCCAGCCAAGTAGACAATGAGGCAATCACCACCTCTAGAGATCAACCTGACGACCCGCTTCTGGCACTATACCATCCCCCTGAAGCCCCCTTTGGACCTGTACATTTTACCAAATACCTGCCCAACCCCACCTACTCAGAGTTTGGCTTGGAGATCATCCTCATTGCCAATCCCTTGGCAAGGACTAGAGAGACCAAATACATAGGACACAAAGGAAAGTTGTACGGTAGGCTGCCAAGATTGTTCAAGGACAAGTACAATCATCTATCTGCCTGCCTGGTCCCTATGAACCCACCTCTGACCCCACAACCCAACCACCCCATAAAACCTGCCACTGCTACTGCCGCCAACACAACATCCACCCAGCTGTTTGGAGTACTCTAAATTACTCTAACAGGCGTAGTGGACTTTGTGGTGCCCAACTCAGGGCCTTGGTCTTTGCTTGGGCAATCTGTATTCTATATTATCAATTTAGCACCCATCCTATGATGGGCATTACCCACTGGTCCAGTGGTACCCTGCCCTGAACCACCTAATGCCTCTCCCTATGCCTAGCTTCCTAAAAGTTTCCCTGACATAACTGAACTATATTATCAGTAAAGAGGAGGATGAGGATGACCATATTAAAATTGAGAGGTTTGAAATCCGTTTGCTCAACACACTTCCTGCTTAATGGATTAGTCTTCAATAGCAGGGACATAAGGAAGAGGTCTTGTATTAAGGCAGATGCCTAGTGATCTTTTAGTTGGATGGCAGTGGGCACTAAGGTGCTGGAATGATCTCCTTTACTTGAGCAGAGGCATTTTCTGTGGTATTTCTTGATGACAGTTTCTTTGGTGTTGAATAATTCTACAAGGTATGTATTGTGTTAAAGATGATGTTTGATAATCCTTTCTGGTCTTCTGTGTACCAAGTCTAGATTCTTGTGTTTTTCATCAAGGATCTAGACTGGGGTTCCAGGAGCAAGTGGTTTCTCCTGAGAGAGGACTCTATGTTGAGCCATTCTTTTGATGGCAGCTGTCAAGATTTTTGGGTCTTGAAGATTTGATAGGGGTTTTTCAGGGATCTTATCCCTGAATTAAGTATAAAAGAGAATATTTTTCACACTTTAGCAACGCATCAGTAACATATTTTAGTGAGTTATTTAAACCTAAGTCCTTATTGAGCATGGTCAAACATGGTAATTGAACTCAAAACCTTGATTTTAACGTTAGCGTTAAATTAAAGATATTAAATCAACTTACTGTTGAGTATATACTTATTAGAAGTATATAAAGCAAAATAGAGGAGGAAATTAAGAAGAGAGTGATAATGTATTGTTATGATTTTAGAGTATTATATAGTATAGTAGTTTTCAAACCTGTTGAGATAAATGTATATTATTCAGTTTAGAACACATGAACTTAGTATAAAACAAAATCAAAAATCAAGGAATTTATATTAAATTACAATAGATTTGGGCCAATTTTATTTTGTTTTTATACTGAGTTCATGTGTTCTAAACTGAATAATATATGTTTATCTCAACAGGTTTGAAAACTACTGTATCATTAGGAGCCACATGCTGTTCATGTACATCATGATAGTCATGGGGCTTATCCAAGTAATGTTTTATTTGGGATTTGAAAGGTTTGATACCTGTATCAGATAGGCAATTGATAAGAGCACCACCAACTTAATGAGTAGTCAGGAAATTACTCAGGAAGCTACTTTCCCAAAAGGGAGTAATCTTAGATATTGTGACATTACTTTAAGAAAATATGGTAACCTTATTCAGTTTTTTTGTATTTCAATTTAGAAAACATTAAAAGAAACATAATATATACCACTTACTGCTTTGCTTTTGATTGGTTGCTAATGCAGTTCTTACTGCTCCTGCTCTTACCACTATTAGTTAAAATAATGAACCACCACTTAAGCTTAACTCTAAAGAGGTTTTAAACACCTCTTGTTAAAACAACTACACCACTCCACGTGGTTTTGTCTCACATGTTTTTTCTGGCTCCTAACTTTCATTGTCCAACATGTTCAAGTGCTCCTCTCCCAAATACTTGTAGCTTGTTTAAGCATCAGAAATCCCTGCCTTTCACTCTCTCCTTCTCAATAATCCCCTTATTTGATCCAAACTATTATCATAGTATTTAAGGTAGTCATCTTATCTATTTTATTATTGTTCTAGTAACATTAAACCTATTTTTTCTTTTATTTTACTCTAAGCCTTATTTTTTTCCAGTAGTCTGCTCTCATAAGAGGGAATTTATTCCTTTTTCCTAATCTTGACTTTCCTACTTCTAGGAGCCTTAGCAAAAAAGGATCATATGTATAGACTGACTGGTGCAACTCCTCATCTGACCCTGACCATGCCAAGGAAGCCCTAGCCATTAGATGGTTCAAATATGACTCTGGTCACTGGGGACGCAAGTACAACTACATATATGAACCCCCAACCCTCCTTTAAACTGGAGCTAGCTCTTGACTGTCCATATACATCCTTATATCTTCTCATCTACTTAATAGTATATTATATATTAAATAGATTTGTTTCTTTGTTAGGAAGATTCTCTTGATTGAGTCAATTTGACCACCTTGCCATGGTTATGGTTCTCATAGGATTGTTAGTGGCAGAATTAAATCTGGGAGCTCTAGCCCAAAAGTTAGGGAAGTTATTCCCTAATAAGTGGATCCCTGACAGGTTTTATTAATGTTATAACTTTTCTGTATTAGCAAGTTACAAGGGGAAACTATTTTGGGAACTAGATAACTATCTTTATTGAGAGTTATGACTTATATAGTTTAGGGGAATTATTTCAAGAGGAACATGATTGGGAAAATCAATTAATTGGATTGTACAAGGGTGTGACTTGATCCTTGTAATGAGCCAAGCACCAAATTGAGCTGTTCACTTAGTATGGATTGCCACTGGGTCATGTTGCCTTGTTTGGAAATTTGAGTAGACTTCTGCATTTGGCTTTAGGTTATGGAGAAGTCAGTTTGAGTGGCACAGGTCTCTTGTATGGAACTTTTCTGGGGGTTCAACCATGCTATCTTGAAAGCAGAGTGATAAGGAGCGCCTTTTGGGGAAGCTTCAAATATGGAATTAGAAAAGAAGAGAAGTATATTTTATTGGATAATACTTTAGACTTATATAGACTTGGCTGTGGCAGAGATTTAGTTGGATCAAACCTAGGGGTTGGTCATATGCGGGATGGGTTTGAGCCACTGGATACTTGGACAGTCATGTGATACTGCTTGGTTACCATTCTTGGTATGTCAAACAGTATATTGGAAGGGCACCAAATTGGGCAATGGCTGGATGTTAATTAGGTTGGCGGTAGCCAGAATGCTTGTACATTCAGATCCTTGACACACACCCCTTAAAGGGTTACTCTGGTGCATTAGGAGGGGGCTTTGTTTTCACAGCTGCCGCCTGATGCTCCTGGAGCTGTTTACTAGTTGGAACCAGTCTGGTTGAGTGTTCTCCTTTACTGAGGCAGAGACAGGTTCTGTGGTATTTCTTGACAATTGGTGTTTTGGCACCTTGGAATTTTACTAGATAGGTGTTGTGATCTGGTCTGTATTTGATGATTCTTCCTGGTCTCCGGTGTACTGAGTCTAGTTTCTTTCTGTTGCCAGCTAGAACCTATACAGGGGAGTCAATGGGAAGTGGTTCCTATGTGGAGGTTACCTTTTGTGTTTTGAGTCTCTTTATTTCTGCTATTTTAGCTTTGAGGTGTATGTGATGTAGATTTGGTACTTGTTCTACTGTAGGGGGTTTCCCTGGGGGGATCTTTATGTATGGCTGCTTGTTACAGGTAATTATTTCTGATTTGTATCTGTAGGTTAGCTCAAAAAGTGAATAGCCTGTTCCTTGATTGGTGCGGACTCAGGATACTAGTAATGCATGTTTCACATATAGTGGCCTTGTGTTTTTGGCTTTGCCATCCATTATTTTCTCTAGGGTCCTGATAAGGCTGCTATTGAGGTGTTCCACTCTGCTGTTGGCCTGTGGCCTGTATGGAGAGGTTGTGGAATGTTTAATGTTTTTGGATTTTAAGTTGTTGTTTACTACGTGACCTGATAACTTGGTTTCTTCATCATGTTATGATGTATTCTGGGGTGTTGTAGTTGGCTATTATTGATTTGTTAATGAATTGGTTTATGGTTTCTGCTTTGTGGTCCTTTGTTGCCCAGAAGATGGGCCAGCATGTGGCAAAGTCAATAGCTACAATTAAGAAATGTTGGTATGTCTTTGTTTCTGGGAAGGGGCCCACTACGTCTAGCCCTCAAACCTTGAATGGTTCAGGGTCTGGTACTGGGTTGACTGTTGGCTGGGGAGCCTTTGCGCTGGTGTATTTCTCGCACACTGTGCACTTTTTCAGAACATCAACTATATCCTGTTTGAGGTTGGGCCACCATACTATCTCTTTTAATGTGAGGTATAGGTTGTTAGCCTTTGTACGTCCTAGTAGGTGATGTCTTAATATGGTGTCAACTCTTTGTGCAAGTGGGATGTACAGGACATGTTTGTCATTAATGATTTGGTATACAGTGTCATTTGATACATGGAAGTGCTTTTTGTTCCTTACTAATGTATCATGGGTCAGTTGATGTGTTGAGGGGTCTTTCCCTTTGGTTTTATACTCAGTGTTATACAGGTTTGGCCAGTCAGGGTCCAGGTGGTCAGGGTGATCCTCTCTAGGCTGACATAGTCTAGAGAGAGCATCAGCCGTGACCAGCTCTGTCCCCTTTTTGTATTGGATGTCCAAATTAAGCTGTTCCAGAAGGGACATCCATTTGGCTTGCCGCCGTGTGAGTGTGTTCTGAGTTTTGAAATATATTAAGGATTTATGGTCAGTTAGTACTCAAACGTTTAAATATCCTTCTAGATAACATCTCCATTTCTTGCATGTGTGATATATTGCTAGAAATTCCTTATCATGTATTGGGTATCTCTGCTCAGTGATGGTTAGTTTTCTGCTTTTGTAACATACTGGCATGAAGTCTTGCTTCCCTGGCTGGCAGATGTGCAGGACTGCGCCAATGGCGGTGTCACTGGCATCCAAATCAAGCTCGTAGCACCTGTTATTATTAGGGTATTGCAAGATTGGTGCTTCAATCAAAGCTTGTTTTAATAATTGGAAATTATTGTTGCATTCTGGTGTCCAGATGAATTTCTTTTTGACATTACCCTTGGTTAAGTCATTGATTTGTGTGGTTAGTTTCCCGCAGTCTTTGATGTATTTCCTTAGGTAAGCAACCATACAAAGAAAGCATCTAACTTGTTTAACAGAGGTGGGGCGTTGCATGTAATTTATGGCTTTTATTTTGTCTGGATCTGCTTTGATGCCACTGTCAGAGACAATGTGGTCCAAGAAATGGAGTTCATTTCCCATAAATTAGTACTTACTTGGTTCTGTATAAAGTTTGTGCTTTGTGAGTCAATCAAGTGTCTCACAGACATGCATGAGGTGTTCCTTTTTTGTTTTTGAGAATATGATGATATTGTTGAGGTAGCATAATGTATTTGAGAGACCGTTTAGTGCTTGGTTCATCATGGTGGAAAATGTTGCGGGAGCGTTGGTCATCCCAAAGTTCATTACCCTACACTCAATGGATCCAAATTGTGTATGGAACACAGTTTTTGGTATGTCTTTTTCCTTTACTTCAACTTGGTTATAACCTGAGGTGAGGCTAATTTTGGAGAAAAATTTGGCTCCTTAGAGTCTTGCAAACAGATCCTCTATAAGTGGAGAGGGTATTTATTCTTTACTGTGCTTGCATTTAGTGCTCTGTAGTCAGTTACTAGACACAGAGTGCCTTCCTTCTTCTTTATGAAGAACACTGCTGCCCCCATGGGGATTCAGACAGGTGAATGAATCCTTTTGCTAGATTGTCCTCAATATTGGTTTTGAGGGTTTGGGTCTCCATGGGAGAGAGTCTGTAGAGGGGTACAGGGTTGGGCATGGCTTTACATAGGTCAATACTATGTTTGACCTCCTGTTTGGGGGGTAGCTTGGTGAGTTCTTCCTTGAATACATGGGTGTATTCATTTAGGAGTGCTATAAGTTCTGGGCATTGGATCTTGGTTTTTTCATGTTATTGAATTCAGTGTACCTCATTATGTGGAGGGTACTATCTTTGGTTAGATGTTCTGAGTCATCTTGGTTTATGACCTGGACAAATGCTGTGTCTCTTAGAATGAGGTCATTGGGTTCTTTGAGGATGTTAAAATTGACTCTGTTGTGTTTGATGGTCATGGTTTTTGTTTTCCAACATACGCTGGGGTTCACTTGGGTGAACCAGTCCATGCCTGCTACAATGCCATAGTTTATGTTGTTCATGACAAGTCCTTTGATGGACGTTTGTATGCCTTGGAGGCCAATTATGAAGGGAGTTTTTTTGCCTTTGAGTAGAACCTTTAATTTATCTGCCATTCTGGCAAATTTGAAGTTGGATTTGACAACTGGTATTTTGTACTTGGTTACAAAAGGTTTGCTAACCATAGTGTGTTGTGCACCAGAGTCAAATAAAATTTTATGTGTATGAGATTTATAAGTGCATGGGTAGACAAGAAGTTGTGAGCAATCTTTAATTTTTATGTTCATAAAAATGGAGGATTGCGGGACACATGGGATGTGAGCAGCAAAGTTTGTGCCTTGGTACAGTTTCTTGTCAAGTTGGGGGGAGACAGGGGCACTTAAGCCTTTTCCCCCTCCTCTTTTCCCTGTTCCTCTGTTTTGAGACCTTTGAGGCCAGAGAATGTGGGGTCAGATTCATAGTGGGTTGCTATTTCAGCATTGTTAACTTTGGCGGTGTCCTCTTTCTTTGGACAGGGGCAGTTTGCACTTTGGCTATGATTGCTATTGTTGCAATTGGAGTTGCCGTTGCTATGATTGGTGTTCTGGCGTTAATTGCCATTGGAGTTTTCTCTGCCATTGCCATTTGATGAGCAATTGCCGTTGTGTGCCACATATTCCATGTTTACGCGTTTTTCTGCGTGCTTGGCTTCTGCAATGAGCCCAGTCATGGAGGTATTAGCCTCTGGACAGATGAGGGCGGCAACTGAGGATTTCATTATGTTGATGAATAATGCTCTAGTGTGCACGTTGTCAGCTTGTGCTGGGTTTTGGATTTTGCAACATATTTCCTCAAATTTGTTGGCGTAAGCTGCGATAGTGGTCTTCTGAGGAAGATCACTGAGCTGTATTGCAATATCTTGGAGGGATTCAGTGACGCAGAAATTGTGGGTGATTTCTGCTTTGAACTCTTCCCAGTTGTGAAGCTGGTCATCAGTTTGTGAGCCAACCCAGGTGACAAACCAGTTAGCTGTGGCCTTATATAGGCGCTTGCTGGCTTCCTGGACCCATTTCTCATGGGGAATGCGGCTGGCGCGGAGTTTTGCGGCTGTGTGGTTGAGCCAGTTGATGATGTTTTCTTTGTTTTTACCAAAGAACTTGTTGATACCAATGTATTTGGTGTTGGTAAATTCACCTGTGATAGGTGGCTGTGCATTTGTTTGTGGTTGAAGAGAGCAACTGTATTGAATTATCTTGGCGCATGCTTTGGGCATGACCAGACCTTCAACTATGATGCATCCACTAGGTATATCTTTGTTGATGTTGTGGGCGCGGAAGTACATTTTCTAGGTCTCCTGGGATGTGGCCTGATTGAGTACGTGAGCAAAGGTGGGCAGGTTTTGGTCAGTCATTTTCTCTTTCATGGGTGTGGTCAAAAACCCGTAGCTGCTACCAGTGATAAGGAGCACCTTTTGGGAAAGCTTTAAATATGGAATTTGGAAATAAGAGAAGTATATTTTATTGGATAATACTTTAGACTTATATAGACTTGGCTGTGGCGGAGATTTAGTTGGATCAAACCTAGGGGTTGGTCATGTGCGGGATGGGTTTGAGCCACTGGATACTTGGACAGTCATGTGATATTGCTTGGTTACCATTATCGGTATGTCAAACAGTATATTGGAAGGGCACCAAATTGGGCAATGGCTGGATGTTAAGTAGGTTGGCAGTAGCCAGAATGCTTGTATATCCAGACCCTCAACAAGAGAAACCCCTGTGAATTAGAAAGAGCTAATATTTTTATAAAGATTTGAGAACATGTGTATTATATGGTTATTTTATGATGGTATAATTAATATTTATATCCTAGTTGTACTACATGCAGAAGCCAAAGCATAGTGCTACAACTAGGGTGGGGATGGACATGGGTTTTTACAGGTATGTACCTGTTTAAAGTTCATGCCAGATACATATGTGATGAATTGGCTTCTTTTAAACCTATAAATTTTAAATGAACTTTGATGTATTGTTGGAGAGCTAGATGCAGCGCGTATCAAAATACAGTAGTTTTAAAAGCTATGGCAACAAGCAAAAACAATCCAGATTTAAACGAAATGAACTCAGATTTAAACGAAATTATAAATAAATGAATTTATATTGATTTACAATAGATTTGGGTTCATTTCAATTTCACTTAAATCTGAATTCATTTAGTTTAAATCTGAGTTCATTTCGTTTGTCGCTGTAGATTTTAAAACTACTGTATATGTTGTTAACCTCAATCAAGATACATTTTGAAAATCTATTTAAATTGGCAAACACTTAATTTTACAGCTACAGTTGAATTCATTTTATTGTAAGTATGCTGATTTTTATGAAATGATCTATATAAAAAGCTTATTTAAAGCTGGCGTAGCCTTTTTAATGCAGATGATATTGTCTTTTTCATATTTGAATAAATAATGTTTTTATTCTATTCTGACACAATTGTTTTATGCAAACACCTTTTTATTTTAACAGGATACAAATAAATCTAACATTTAAACTCCACACTGTCGTCCTTAGTTTAGTAAGGATGAGCCCAATCAAGCTTAGGCTTCTGGAGCTTTGAAGAAGTAATTATAAAGATCAATTCATTGCAGGCCACTGCCCCTAGCCGAGTCCAAGCCGATATATATTTCAGACAGACCGAGCCACTTTATAGGTGATTAAATTTATGTAGTGTCTCATAAGATGAATCCGATCTTAAATTTTGTTTAGGTTATTTTTAGAACTTTTTAGTGCAGTCAAGAGAAAGCAAGAGATGTAAAAACTATAGTGCTTTTTTATTTGAATTGGTGGTAGGATAAATAAAATTAAAACTCGCATACATGAGGTGAACTCAATTCATTATTAGTTGGCAGGATGTATCTAATAGTAAATTGATATGAAACATCACATCGTAACTTTGCTATAAAAAGGATTTGAATTATAAGTAATCCAGATCGAAAATGAATACTTTGATTTGCCTCGTTTCCTTGGTTACTGCTGCAACTCTTCCGCTTGAGCGCCGCAAGGATTTCTACACCACTCACGAGGAGCATGGTCATCTCCCTGGTCCTCGCAACCCCTCTCCGATGGAAATGGTTGACCAAGTAAAGCGCATTGCCACAGGAGAGAATCCATTCAGAGTCCTCAACGACTTCAACGAGAAGGCTGATGAAAAGTATGACGCTCGCTTTGGACGTGAAACCCCAAAGACTGAGAATACTCGCTACATGGATGCCCTTGGCTTAGGCGACCTCCCCATCATTGGCAACTTGTAACCACGAGTGGTTATTTTTATCGAATTAATTTCCAAAAAATCAACCTTCTTACACGATTAAAAAGTTAGGGTGATTTCTATAGCCTGTATTCAATTTGATAGCCACTTTAAATATATATCTACCATTTTAAATGCACCAGACCAATATAAATTTGTATAACAATCACCATTAGCCTCTAGCAATTGCTTTCCCTCCGAGATATCTTATTAAATCAGATTAAAAGCCAGTCACATTTAATTTTTGAGCTTAGCTATAGATTATAACAATTTTATTATAATTTGCTATTCAGTCAACCTAAGCCAAAACAGTCTTAAAGCTCTGCTCAAGTATCATTTAATCTTTTCATGAATAAACTTCCCATCCCAAACATCATCTTTGATGAAAATTAGCTATAATATCTTCTAAAGCACTGGATATTTATCTAAGTTTCAAATAAAAGGTACTTGCCATGGCAACAGCGCTCATGTCAACATAGCCACTGTTGACTCAAAAAGTGAATTCTACTAATGATTTTGCTAGTTGTACTAGCTTAATTCCCATTTTTAAAGCTTTCAGGGGTACAAACCCAGAAAACACAACAAAGTTGTGGCCATTTTGACACAATTTAATATTAAGGCCCTGGGTTCCCAAGTTGGTTGAGGCACTCAACTCAGCCCCAGAGGTCCCAGGTTTGATTCCTGTTGCTCTTGCTTGCCCTGCCTATATATTTTTGTTATCACCAGACCTTACCTGCATTGTGGAAATTCCAGCATGGACCAGGATAGACACATCCAGTTATAACTTAAAAAATTAAATTTGCACCCCCCCAGTACAGTAATTTTCAAACCTGTTGAGATAAAAAAACAACTCAGTCTAAAAACAAAATTGAAAATCAAGGAATTTATATTAAATTACAATAGATTTGGATCCACTTTGATTTTGCTTTTAGACTGAGTTGTTTTTGTTTATCTCAACAGGTTTGAAAATTACTGTAAAGAACTTTGATGATTTTTAACTTATTTTTATATGCTTTATTTTAATTTATTATTTGAACAAAATAACACCAAAAACAGTTAATATTTGCTGGGTTGCTTAACTTTAATTAAGTGTACTATGTAAAAACATAGTAAATTTTTGAAAAAATGTTCATAGTGTCCATGTTTTCCCTGATAATTTCTACAATTTTCTTAATTGACAGCGTGAATTCAGCATATTTTTGCTAATTGTTGTTTGTAATGCTGACGCTTTTCACTTTTACATAATAAAAACACCTGAATGTTTAATGTTGTATTTTCAACTTTACTCTTTCACATTTTTTGATTTTTAAAATAAAAGTTTTCTTTAATTTTAATCTTTTTGCATATGTTGTTTAACTTTTAGCTTGTTGTTTAAAACTTTAATAAAATAATTTTTTTACCCAAGTTTAATAGTTTTAAATTTCAATAAAAGCCATAAAAGGTTTCATTTTTATTTATTATGTTTTTATTATTTTGATCTGATTTTTAAATACACTGCCTTATTTTAGAATATTTTATTAATTATTTCAGGACAAGAATAATTCCAAGCAACAGAAGGGAACCAAACGTCCCTCTAAGCCCACAAAAGCCATCAAGAAAAAGTCAGCAACCACCAAGAAGGCTGCCCTCAAACCCTCACCCAAGTCTTCTCCAAAGCCTTCCCCAAAGCCCTCCACTTAGCAGAGCCCAGCTCACTCCACTGGGGAGAGGAATCTGATGATTCATTTACTGATCATAGTTTCTATAACTTGGCTTCAAATGAGGAGCCCTCCAAGGAGCAGTGCCAGGCTAAAAAGTCCCCTCTAAAGGATTAGTACCCTACAAATGAGTATCACCAAGAGAAGCCCCTTTTTCTCCTCCCACTAAGTTTCCCTGGTGCAAGATCATAAGGGGATGATTCAAAGCCCCAGCCTGGCTACATCCCTGGCTTCAGAAATGCACCTGCTAGCCCCTAGGGCACTCTGTTGGCCCAAAACATTTGCAATGTTGATAGGAAATTTAAGGTTCCTTCCTCCCCACCCAAATAATTCCCCATAATGAGCGTAACGGGTGGGCTGGTCATGGTGTCAAATGGGTATATCTTCAGCTGTGATAATGCCACCTGGGGTTTTAAGAGCCGGGATTACACCTGCAAGGACTGTTCTTGCCAAGTACAGCTAAACACCAAGCACTGGGACAAGGAGCAAACAATCAAGGGTGAGCACAATTGCATAATGATCAACACAACCATAGCCTGCCTCCTAAAATGGTATCTGATGCAGATTATGCCCACCTCAAAGGATCTTTCCCCAACCCAGTTGGCTGTGCTTGCCTGTAAGCACCTCTCCACTACCAATCTCAAGAGGGTTCCAACCCACAATCAGCTAGTCAAGTTTGTGAGCAATAGGTGTTAAGCCTCAAACCCCCTTATCAAGAGTACCACTATCATTAAAGACCTGTCCCTCTCTGATGCCCTTAAGGAGATGGAGGATGAAGAGATGTTCCTGCTACATGACAATGACAGGAAGTGGATGATAGGATTATAGCCTATGCTACAACTCAAAACCTGAAACAGCTCAGCACTGCTACCACTTATTTTGTGACAGAACATTTGCAACACGCCCCAGCCTTTTCAAGCAGCTTTGGGTCTTGCATGGGCAGTTTGACGCCCAGGTTATTCCCTTGTTTTCTTCCTCCTGCCTGGTGCTAATACTTATGTCTATGTCAGAGCCTTCAATATTTTCCAGTATGCTTTAAGCTCACTTCCCATTAATAAGATTCCTTCTCCCACCCACACTACAAGAGTGAATTCTTCCTCTTCTGAGAAGGATGAGTCTACCCAGGCCGCTGAGCAGCTAGCTCATGTGTGCTCACTTGGGCCAAAGGTTATCACCATGGACTTTGAGCTTGCTCAGTCCAGAGCCTTTGAGGCCACCTTTAATGGAGAAGTCCAGGTGTGCTTCTTACATTTCAGGAAGACCCTTGTCAAACATCTTAAGAGCAAGAAGGGACTCTTTTAGAAGTATCTAAACAATGGTAAAGGGAAGTGCCTCTTTGCCTTGACCCAATTTGCTGCCTCTTGCTTTTGTGCGGCTGGAGCATACTGGGCTTGGCTTTGAAGCCCTCCTGGAGGACGCTTACATCATGAAGCACCCCACTATCTTCAAAGGTTACTTGGATTACTTCAAGCGCCAATGGGTAGGCAAGAAGGTGACTGCCCGGAGAGGAAAGAGTGAGGTCACTGCCCCTTGGAACTGCCAGAGCGCCTGTGTAAATGGGGAAATAAAGACAGCTTAAAGCCTTGAGGTTTAGCACAAGCACATAAAGACTAAGTTTGATGCCAACCCCAAGTACAATAAATTCTTCATGAAGCTGCAGGAGGAGCAAGCTAAAAATATCTCAAAGTTCCCCAATTTGCCTACTGGGAAGCCCCAAAAAAGAAGAATATCAAAAACCAGGACTACCAGGAGACAGTACAAAGGTAGCTAAGAAGAAAAACAAGGTGGCAGAAATCAAACAATACCTTTAAGATGTGGCTACTGCCTTTGCTGGTGGCTTTAATTAGTCAATAAACCTTGCTCTTCTTTGCCTGTATATTTTTTACTTTTCAACTTTTAATTCTTTATGTATTTATATATTACTGATATTTTTAGGTATAAATGATAAGTTTTATGTGTTTTGCAAAGGTGGTAGTACAATAAATATCTTAATTTTTGCTAATTTACTATTAAAACATAGTTTATTCACAGTTGTGCCTATATAAAATATAAAAAATAAGTATTTTTGGCAGCTCATTTTTTGTAGTGTCATAATATCTTATTCTTCTTTATTTTTGAATCATTAGAATTCTTTATGGTAAAAAACATTTTATAGTAAAGTGTGTTTTTTACATAGTAAATTGAGATTTGCTTGCTTATATCTACTTATTCTTATTACTTATGGTAATTTTTTGTTGCATTCTTGATCTCTCTGGGGTCACTTAGTATAGTATATTAGTATTAAATAATTATTTATATTAAAAATGTCCAGGCTAAATTTTACTGTTAATTAAAAAAGGTTCAACATTCAGAAGACAACATTATTTAAAAAAATTTGAACTTTACTATAGTGTTGACATGGCCACTGTTGCCATACATAAATGTGAGTGGCTGTCTTGTTAATCATGTTTATGAAAGCCTTTTTGCTTGGGCTGAATATCATCCCTGGCTTTGAGAGCAAAGAATCTGCCAGGGATCCACTAATTGGGGAGCTTTTCTCTAATCAAATGGAGAAGAGCTCTCAATGTAAACTTAACTAGAGTGGAGCCTACTGGGATTCCTATCATTATGTTGCAACCAAGTTTCCAGCCTTGTCTGCTAACGTATCTTACAATACATAGGGGGCGCTTGATGAGCCGCCTCTTGACGTATCTAATGTTATGGATTAATCTGATGGCAATATCAAATGGCAGGTACTTCATCCTAATTAGGAGCACTACCAATTTGACTTGCTGATCCCCGCACAAGTTATTACTTGGCTCCAAACCTTACATAGAACTTACGGCTATGCCACCCCCTTGTGGCCTTGTGGCTTTCCGCATATAGTATATTAATCACAATATTCCATAATAAACAATACCTTATTCTTATTATTCTGTCCTTTCTATTGGACTGTTGTCTTCCCCAATTCCAAATACTGAATCCTCATTGGTTCAGTTGCAACAGTGGTAGCAGTGGTAGGTTTACAACCTACCTAAAACAAAATTCCCCCTAAGAAAGGACAGATATGGACCGTATGGCTACTCCCCAACAAGAGACCTTCCTGCCAATCCCCAAGGGGGACATCCCTGACAGGTATGTCATCTATCAAGACCAGCTAGTCCTCAAAAGCATGTAAAATTGGCTCTGCCTCAGGCAGCATGACGCCAGGGTCACCCTGCCCCAGTCAGATCTGTCCCAGTGCATGCTCAACCTTCAGCTAGAATTCTTTGCAGGTGGCGTTGAGGGGGCCAACATTGTCAGTTGGCTCCAATATACTGAAACCTGCCTTTGCATCTGTCAGGTCCCTGAGCCCATGTGGGTTGCCACTGCATCTGGCCGCCTCATAGGGCCCGCTGCTGTGTGGTTCACCAACTGGGCCAGCCAGGAACTTGACGTTACCTGGGCGGCATTTTGAGACGCCACCAAGTCCTGCTATAGTGAAACCTTCTCCCCCATTGTTGTGGGAACTCCTCTTCTAGCAATCAAACAAGCTGGTTCTGTTCCTGAGTACCTTGCCACCTGGAAACAAGTCCTTGCTGCCACCCCTAAAGCTGTGACCGACAGAAATGCAATGCTACTCACTCTCATCATCAATGGGTTAAAACCCCATATCTGTAAGTGGGTACCCGTAGGTTGCTGCACCTCCATTGACGACTGCTATAAGGCCATTGTGGAGGCTAACAACCAGGCCTCAATGGGCTTCTGCCGTACCAGTGACGCTCCATCCCAACCACGTACCACACCTGGCAATGGCCACAATCAAGTAGGCCGCCGCCAGCCCTGTCAGCAGGATAATGGGACTAAACGCCCCTGCAAGGGGGAGCTCCAGCTAGCGCAGGTTGAGGATCAGGGAAAAGCCTGGGGGTTGTAGCAACAAGAGGCCTTGCAACCCCACCTGACCCATCCTCTCAATCCCTGTTCGCAAAAAATCCCTGTAATTACAACATTCATAAGGTCAAAACCCTGGATGTCTTTCAAGTTCACAGTGACAACCCTGTATTGCAAGCAAGCCACTCCTCAAATAAAGTAACACACTTTTTCTATTGCTTCTGTTTCCGTGGGAACATTCACAAATTACTGGTAGATACCGGGGCCAACCACACTATGGTGGACCAGGCGTTTGCCAACTCTCAACAATTAGACCAAGTGCTCAGCAGGTTCAAAGCATTACAAGTAGCTGACTCCCGCAGAGTTGCCATCACCCACATGACGGTACCCTTCTTTGTGAGAATGGGGAATGTCCAGGTTAAGCTCTCTGGACCAATCATGGCAGGGCTCAGCCACAACGTAATTGCTGGTCTTGACTGGCTTTGGCACAACTGTCCCTACATTGATTGGGATACCTCTGTCATTACCCTCAACAGAAATGGGGTGGGGTTCCAGATTTACCCTGTGGAAATGAGCAAGCTACTCCATGATACTGTGTTTTTCAGAATAACAGAGACAGGCTTGTAAGATTTCAAGGGAGGGAAACTAGACTTTAACCAATGCTCAGTCAAAGTTATCTGCGCTGAACCATCCACAGTCTCTCCCTTGACCTCCTCACCACCACCAGCGCTTGCTGCACTCCTCAAGGAGTACAAGGACGTATTCAGTGAGACACTTGAACAACTACCTCCTCCCCAGGAAATCCAGCACGCTGTACAACTTCAAGGGTTGTTACCTAAAGCACAACCATTATACTGTCTCACACCAAAGGAAGATGAAACCCTCCGCTAGCACCTTGTGGACGCGCTCAATAAGGGCTTCATTTGACTCTTGCTCTCTCCATATGGGGTGGCTGTCTTCTTTGTAGCTAAGAAGGACAGGTCCCTTTGCCTGATCATAGACTACTGCGCCCTAAATAAAGTGACAGTTAATAACAAGTACCCCCTGCTGCTGATTGACAACCTGTTTGATACACTTGTAGGTGTGAAGGTCTTTAGCAAGATTGATCTCACTGCAGGATACAACCAGGTCCGCATTGCTCCAGGGGATAAGGCAAAAACTGCCTTCCGCACACTCTACAGGTTGTTTGAGTATCAGGTCATGAACTTTGGAATGACCAATACTCCTTTCACCTTTGCCATGTTGATGAATAAAGCATTTGAGGACCTTATTGGAAAATGTGTGATTATGTACCTTGACAACATTATTGTCTTCAGTCAAGATCAAACCATGCACCTCCAACACCTCCGTGCTGTCCTTAAAACCCTTCAGAAAACCAGCTAAAGGCTAAGCCCTCCAAATGCAAGTTTCTTAAGTTGGAGCTGTTGTTCCTTGGGCACATCATCTCTGCTCAAGGGATAAATCCTGACCCTGCCAAAATCAAGGCAATCACCAGTATGCCACCTCCCACTATGATTGATCAGTGTGTACCTTCTTGGGCATGATTGCCTATGTGCGTAAGAACATTCCCAATTGTGGAGAACTTATTACACCTCTCACTGAGCTCCTGAATACTAAACAGCGCTTTCACTGGACCCCTGTCAGAGATCAAGCCTTTGAGACATTGAAGCAGAGACTTAAAAATTCACCTGTATTACAGTTCCCCAATTGGAACTGCCAGTACAAACTCAATACCAATGCCTCCAACAGGGCCATAGGGGGTGTGTTAAGGGTAGAAACTGACAATGGCGTCTTCCTCCCCGTGGCATATGAGTCCAGGAAACTTACTGACTCGGAACAACGCTACTCCATCCATGATAAAGAGTTGCCAGCCATTGTACACTGCGTTGAGAAGTGGTGCTGTTACTTGGAAGGAGCTACCTTCCCACCCCACGTCCTGACAGACCACAAGTTGCTCCAGTACTTCAACACGCAGTCCCACTTGACACGCTGCCAAGCAGAATGGGTTGAGCGTCTATCCCCCTACCAGTTGCGCATCAAGTACAAGCCTGGAAAGGAACTTGTCACAGCTGATGCCCTTTTGCAACTCTACGTAGCGTCCATCACTGGGGACAATGGTTTGGATCCAGATTGGCTCATGCTCTACCTACGCCCTGAGGCAACTTGCTACGAGGGCCTTAACTTGGTCACCATCTCCAAATTGAAGGACAACAAAAGTCAGTTCACCACCAATGCTGGTAATGTCTGACGCCGGGAAGAGACAGGTGAGAAGACGCCTTACGTTCCCACCACGCAACAAGGGGACACAATCTTGCACTACCACCAAACCCTGGGTCACATCAGAAGGCGCAACCTCTTTGAGATTATGAAATGGAAGGTTTGGTGGCCGCACATGTGTCAAGACATCTTGGACCTCCTCAAAACGTGTGTGTTGTGCAAAAAGAACACGTCCAAATCTGCATCCCCCAAGTCTGTCCTGCCCATCAAGGCTATGGAACCCTTTGAGCAGTGGGCCCTCAACATTGTGGGGCCACTCCCCAAAGACAGACTGGGAAATAAGTACATTATCACTGCCATCAACTACTTCACTTGCTGGCCAGTGGCCTGGGCAACAACCAACCACACTGCCACCATCATCACCTGCTTTATTGGCAAGGAAATTGTGGCTTGCTTTGGGTAACCCAAACGTCTTGTCACAGATGGCGGTCCCAAACTTGTTGGTCATGTCATGAAGGCATAATGTGCTAAGAATGTGCTCCAACGTGTAGTTACGACCCCCTACCATCCTCAAGCCAATGGGCGTGTGGAACAGTTAAATGGCTCACTGGTTCAATTGATTGCCAAGCTCTCACAAGAGCACCCTAACACCGCATGGACTGAACACCTGCCCACCACTCTACTGATCCTGCAAGAAAGAATCAACAGGGGCACAGGGTTCAGCCCCAGTACCTTGGCCTTTGGGAACCCGATATTCTGACAGGGGTTGGATAGGGAAAATTACAGTCCAAGGTTCCTGACAAGCCTCCCCCTAGTAACAACTCCATCCCTAGACCAATGGCGTGCCAAAGCCCAGGAGGTCAAACACAAGCAGATTGCAGGAGGGAAAAAGCACCTCAAAGCTAGATACACCGTAGGTGACCCCGTCTACACCCTCAATCCCAACTCTGCCAAGTGGAACCCAACCACCTAGGGCCCTTCAAGATAGCTGAAGTCTATGAAAATCACACTAATCAACTTGAAGATGCCCAAGGAAACACCAAGAAGCTTCACCATGATTGCTTGCGCCCCTGCTGTGCCATCCCCACACAAAATTTATTTGTGCAGACCTTCCCAGACCTTCCGCAGACTCTGGTCTTGGTGTCTGACAACAAGCAGGGGGCAAGGGGGTGTTGCAACCAAGTTTCCAGCCTTGCCTGCTAACGTATCTTACAATACACAGGGGGCGCTTGATGAGCCGCCCCTTGACATATCTAATGTTATGGATTAATCTGATAGCAATATTGAATGGCAGATACTTAATCCTAATTAGGAGTGCTATCAATTCAACTTGCTGATCCCCGCATGAGTTTTTCCTTGGCTCCAAACCTTACATGGAACTTCCCACTATGCCACCCCCTTGTGGCCTTGTGGCTTTCCGCATATAGTATATTATCACAATATTCCACAATAAACAATACCTTATTCTTATTATTCTGTCCTTTCTATTGGACTGTTGTCTTCCCCAATTCCAAATACTGAATCCTCATTGGTTTAGTTGCAACAATTAGCATATGGAGAAGGTGACTGATTAATTGAAATCTTCCCAAAAAGGGTGTAAAGTGATTTAACAAATAGTGAACACTGGTGTATCCCAAGACCAGCTGAGGGGCCTTGGGATGAATGATTGAAGGGAAGCAAGCAGTTTCAACGTAGGGAGAATGGTGGTGGTATAGACAAAATTGATACCAAATGGAGTCTTCATACTTATTAGTGGGGGTTGGTTCTGGAGTTTCAAAGTTCACGTTTGCCTGGCCATGCCAGATTAACACACAGGAAACCCATACTAGGAGAATGAGCTTCATGTTGTTGTTGAGGATAATTAATTTATCTACTAATAAGTTAAAATTTGAAAATATAGACTTTATCTGATATTGTTGAGAGGAATAAAATTGTTGGAGCAATTTGCTCAAGAGGGGATATTCAGATTAAATATTGAGTGAAAATGTGAGGGGAACTGTGAGAGAGGGGGCTAAACTAATTAAGTTTGTCTCTCATCCTGGGGGAAGGATCTACTAGGACACCATCCAGTGCAATACTGGTATGGCTGCTCAAAGTGGCATCCACAAAGAAGACACAGCAAATAGTTGGGGGAAGTAGGAATATAAACCCACCAAGATCATCCCGTCAAGCAACCAGGGGGCGCTCTTGGGAGCGTGCTCTTGGACGCCCAAACCTTCCTCTTGGATTGGAGCAACCAGGTCCTTAGAGGGGAAAGTCATTGGGGGTACCATGCTTGGGGGAGTTGAGGAGACTTAATCAAGGGCAGACAGCTCAAGATCATCACAGGTAAGACTTCTCACTATTTTTTCACTGGTAGCAAGAATATTCTGTGCACAATTAAAGAGATCCTCAAACAGATGTACAAATTTGGTGGGTTTGATCTCTAGATGATGGAAGGAATGAGAAATACATCCCCAAAGATCCAAGGAAGTTTTCCAAATCATCACCAACACAGGGGCCAAGGTAAAGATCATAAACTCAACAACAGGAACCAAAATTTTTAGGAATGAAGAATGGTGGGAGGACTGGGTTGCTTCCCAGATTTTGTACTAGGAAAATTGGATTTTCCAGTCACCAGGGAGACACTAAGGATACTAGGCTTTTCAAGGGGCAAAAGACACAGACTACAGGCTTCAACAGTGAGCATAAAGTGTTTACTAAAGCGTATATGTTGGCCAGGATAACAGCAAAGAAAATGGGAAGTGAAATCAAACTTAAAATAGTTAAATATATAAAATATACTACTAAAATTAAGATTCAAGTTTGAATTTTGAAAGCAAAAACCAAAAGCGTAATTAGGAGTACTAACCATAGCTTTAGGAGCTGCAAAAGAGGCGCCAGGTATCACAGAGGGGCAGGAAAGTAAGGAGCAACAAAAACTACTACTAACAACTTGTAAAATTAAAAAGAGCCAAAGAAAATGCTCCTGGCTCAAAAATTCAAAGTTTTTAAAGTACTGTAAATTCAGAACCTGAACGTAAAAATGCGGGATTGTCAAATCCTTGGCCCAAATTTTGAATCACTTTTGAAGGCAATTCATCTGAGTGAAAAATAAAATATTTAATAAAATCAACTATTTAATTTGACTTTTTTTTGGTTTATTTAAATTGGCAAATTTTGAATCTCTTGAGCAGATAACTCAACTAACAAAAGACAAAATACAACAAACAAATGCAGGATAAATGAATCAGAAATGTGGGATTCTAATGTACAATTTGAGATCTCCTGTATGCAAAACAAATCATATACATCATGTAAAAATTAACAAATCTGAAATTGTGGGATTGTCAAATTCAAGAACAAATTTCAAATAAAAAATGAGGTGAATTCAAAATAAATATAATTTATGGATGTCTCAAAAAGGATACTAAAGGATCTATAGTAGATTTGTGCTAATTCTTTTAGGAAACATAGGCATTCTCAAAAATCACCCTATTCCATTTTAGGGCAGTTAAAATTTAGATGCTTGATTACAGTAGATTTTAGAAATTGCTAATAATAAAATAGAATTATATATTAAAATCTATCTTATCACATTGTCTTTTCCTTGATGTGCTGATAGTTCATTTGCTGTTGATAATGTGCTTGCAATTAATTGGATGGTTTCACCTCCAGTTGCCTTGGTGATAGGAAATCAAGTTGCCTCCGCAACCACAGCTGGTCTTGGGGAGGCAACTTGATTTCCTATTGCTAAGGCGGCTGGAGGTGATTATATCCAATTAAATGCAATCACATTATCAACAACAAATGAACAATCACCACAACAAGGAAAATTAACTTGATAAAAATATATTGTAATATATAATTCTACTTTATTGGTAGCATTTTCTAATTTTAGTTAATAATAAGCATCTAAATTTTAGCCGTCCTAAAATGAAAGTGGGTTATTTTTGAGAATGCATGTGATTCCTAAAAGAATTAGCACAAATCCACTCTAGATAATTTGACTTTCTGTTTGAGATGCCCATAAATTAAATTTATTTCAAATTAATCTTAATTGTGATTTGAAATTTGGTTCTTGGTTTTTGGATATGACAATCCCATAATTTTATATTTGTTAATTTTTTCATGTTGTCCACAATTCATTAGACTTAAGAAAATACCAAATTGTACATTATAATCCTGCATTTATGATTCATGTATCCCACATTTGTTTGATGTGTTTTGTTTTTAGTTAGTTGAGTTATCTTCTCAAAGGATTTGAAATTTGCCAATTTAAATAAATCAAAAAAAGTCAAATTAAATATTTTATTTTTACTTGGCTGAGTTACCCACTATCAAGATTTTGTGATCTTGAAGAAAGATCTTTATTATTCATTATAGTAGGCATGTTGATATAGATTGTATGAAGACAATCTTTTCTACCAATTGGGTCTATGTGGTGCTACAACCTGGTGGTATTCCAAGTCCATAGGAGAAATACACGGGTCTGCAAGTAAACAGTGGCTTGTTCTACTTGGATACTTCTGACTACTAGGCGTTGGCTAGTAGTGATACAACAATAGATATCTTCAATCTCTATCTTCAAGGGTGAATATTCTGCTTGATCTCTAATCAGGAGAGCACCTTATTAGGGTAGATAAGCCCTCTTGCCAGATTATAATCTGACGCTTCCAACTCTTACTAGTCAGTCTATCTGTTCCCCAGACTGCTAGTTTCAGCCCCCAGAGTTAGGCAGCCATGCTGGTCTGGCATGGGACTTCAATAGATTACCAGACCTCAGCTTATCTTAACAGTATACTGGCGGCATCTGGTTTGTAGTTTATGCATGTGCAAGTTTGATTACCCTGTCAACTGGGGTTTTGCATCATGCATTATTCTTCTAAACAACCTTCTATATTAGTCATAAAATTTGAGGCGTCTCCAAGTGCAAATGATTGGCGTGAACCATCTTGCATTATTATCCTTGGGCATTCCATCTTATTGGCTGAGGGGCGTTCTGTGCTTATGGTCAGGAATTATCAAGCTTATTTTTTCAGGTACAATATAATGGGAGGATCAGTATAGGATCAGAATCAATCTTCAGAGTAATATTCAATGTACTGATTAGCCAAAGCCAGTAGCAGGATCAGCTGAAGCTTTTTTTAAGCTTGCCAGCTGTACGGAAATTGGCTGTCTAACCAATCAGCCAGGGGAATAATGGTCAAGTCTACCATATTATTCTGAAGTCCTGACATCTTCTCTCCATTATCACCCTTGATTATCTTCTATTGTCCTCTCTCCAGTATTACCCTTAATTATCTTCTATTATATCTTTTTACTACATGTATTAGAGTAGAATAAGATGTTTAAAATTTTTCTTTTTGATATACAAATTTTAACTATCTATATCATTTTAAGTGGAATTACAGTGTTTTTAACATAAAAATATTCAAGTCTTTATTTTATGATATGTAAGCGGTAGATTCTTGATATCTTTGAATATTATGACTTATAAATAAGATATAGGACTATATCTTTTATTAAGTATAAAATTGTATAGTATAGCTTTAATAAGAAAGTAATGTACTTTATATTATTTAATTATATAATTCTATAATTTTTATCATTAAAATAGGATCACTAATAAACAAAAATATCTAAAATCATATGCTTGTATCTTGCAGGAAAAATCCTTTATTATGCTTATACTGAAGTAATATTATAGCTTTACATAAGCTGAGAATAAAATTAACTTTTTTAATTAAAACTACAGTTTATAAATCATTTTTTGTGTAGTCTCATATTTTATATTCAATTGAATAAATTTAAATATAAATTCTAGTCTAATTTTGCTTTTTAAACTAAAATAAACTTTCTTTTAAAAACAGCTATTTTTAGAATCTTTTTATTATCTAGCATATATTTTTCACTGCAGAAATGAATTTCTTAGGGTCTCTTTAGTCTATAATAGTTTTTTAAAATATATACTTTTATATTAAAAACTGTATTTTATTCTGCTTCAAAGTTAACCTCTGGAAAATCAATTTTTGCACTTTGATTTTTGATATTTTTGATTTTTGCACCCTACATAGTGTTTTGATTTTTTGCACTTTTTGGGGGTCCCATTTTTGATTTTTGCACTTTTGAGCTTAGGAACTTTGACCTAAGGAATTTGCCCAGCAGAAGCGGGGGAACAAAGCATTGTCACTTCTGTTTGCCAGATCTGATCCAACCAAGATCTGCCGCCCTTGAAACTCTGCCCCAAGGTCCAAGCCCTGCCAGCAAAATGCCTTCAGACCTGAAGTCCACAAATTTTTAAGAAGCAGAATCATACATTATAAAAACCCTGGCGGTATGAGCATGACCATATTTTCATTTTTGATAATAAATATTATGAACCTCTGCTTCCAGAAAATTCCACCCTATTTAGTTTTAGTGATCTTCTACCTCAACTCTAGTCAAGTAGACAATAAGGCGCCCACCTTCTCTAGTAACCAACCTGCCAATTCATTACCAGTACTATAATGTTCCCCTGGAGCACTCTTTAGACCAGTGCATTTGCTGAATACCCCCCAAAACCCCGCCTACTCCAAGTTCAACTTGGAGAACATACTAATTGCTGATCCCTTGGCAAAGGCTAGAGAGACCAAAGCTATAGGCTGTGAAGGACAGTGGTATGTGAGGCTGCCAAGATTATTCAAAGACAATTACAATTACCTTCCTGCCTACCTGGTTCCTATGACTCCACCTTTAACACTGCAACCTGACTGCCCCATGGAATTTACTGCTGCCGCTGAGATCACATCCACTCAACTGTTTGGAGTACCCTACATTACTCTGAAAGGAATGGTGGACTCCATAGTGCCCAAATCTGGCCCTTGGTCCTTACTTGAGCGGTCCCTATCTTATATTATCAAGTTGGCACCCATCTTATGGTGAGAATTATCCACTGGCCCAGCAGTACCCTGTACCAAGTCACCTAATGCCTCTACCTACGCCTGGCTTCCTGACACAAGTTCAAACTCCACCAAAGATGCCCCAATGGGGAGTCCAACCAAAATCATATTGATGACCTGACTTCATAATCTAAATCTTCCAAAAAAGGGGAAGAATTGTTGAAAAATAAAGTAGAGTCCTATTTATCCTACCACATAACAGGGAGCATTTGGGTGTATAATAGGAGGAATGGAGGCCTTTTGCAACATAAGGATAGTGCAATCAATGAGTTCCAACCCTGTACTATACTTATTCTTCAACTGTTTCACTGGGTGTGGGAGAAGGTTTTGATATCACTTCTGCATTTTCCCAAGCAGTGATACACAAGAGCAGAAGGAGCACCCACACAAGATGGAAAGGATTGCTCATGGCCTAAATCTGGAAGTTACTCTACTAATCAAGTTTGAAATTATAGAATTATTTATTTAAAGGTAGGATAGAAGAAAGAGAAGTTGTTGGAGTCAGCTATCAACACAGAGAGTAATAGTTTATATACCAAGCTGATAACAAGGGTGAAACTTTGCCTTTATTGCACCTTGGTGTATTTGACAGGTGGGACAAATGATTGCTTGCAGTTCTTCAGCCTGAAAAGGTGATAACCAGGGCGTAAAGAGTTACCCAGGCATTTAATTTATTGAACTGGTCATTTTTCATACTTGACTTGGGCTGTTCTGGGCTGTTATATCTGATTGGTCTTGTGGAAGCTTGGTTGTAGCAATGCACTCTTTATAATCTCTTCCCTGGACTTGATTGGATATCATTGATGCCTTATCATGCAAATTGTTCAATTCTGGAGTGATTGGGACTTTTTGATTAGTGGATTTGTGAGATAGTGTCTTTTCCGCATTCAATTTTACATTGAACTTTATATGATTGACATTGTTATTTAAATCCTTGATTGTTTCATCAACTCTGCGTTCAAAATCCATTAAATCCTTATCTGATTGTACACTGCTATTTAGATCCTTGGTTGTGTAACTGATTCCGAGTTCAAAATTCTTTAAATCCTTATCTGATTGGTTGTCTATCCTTAATTACCTGGTTGTGTGCTTGACACCTCATTTTCTTCACCTTAATCATTCCTGGTTGACTGTTACTGGTTGATCTCTCACCAAAGTCCCCGCTTCTGCATTCATTTTTAAGTTCAGACTCATCTGGTTGGCTGGAGTGTAGCTGAGTTCTTGTACATCTTTTATCCCTAATTCAGGCTGTTTCAAAGTGGGTTTCTGATTGGTTGATATCAGCTTTAACGTTGGCACAGGCTAGGTCCACACATTTATTTTTAACCATTGTGTCATTAACATTGATTGTGTCAAATTCAGTGTTGAATTGTGTGGAGGGGAAGCCACTGAACTCTTAGATTCTAGTGCAGAGCCCCCAATAATTGGTGGAAGAATTCAATTCCTTACAAGATATTCCTGCAATCATAGGGAATCCTGTTAATTATCTAATAAGTGCTCAAACATGTTCTGGACCAAATTTCAAGCCTGCAGGACTTGGTGCCAAGCGGTGTCAACAGTCTGGTATGAGTCCTCAGTTTAACAGAATAGGTAAGCAAGAAGATATTGGTGGTGCATTGAATTAGGGTACATGGGCTGAATCATGTATTTAGTACCCTCACATGTGGAACAAAGGTACACAGTTGGGAGGTGGGCAACAGAGAGTAGGGCGGCCAACTCAGGGAGAGAGATAGGATTGGTTCCAGAAAGATGCTATGCGGTGGCATTCAGCTCAGTGTAAGTGATCTGATGAATGAATTTTTATTCCAACTGAGGGGCAAAAGTCATGTTAGTCACTGCAGGAACAGCAGGGCAATCATCAAACAAGGAGGTGAAGGGCACTGTTTATGAAGAGAGAAATTGGGAACCAAGGAGGTTGGAGAAGAGGCATGTGCTGGGTGAAAGGCATATAATCAGTCATCATAGAGCTGACAGCCCCTGTAGTGAGAACTCAACTTTTTCTTGGCTTCATCTTTAGTGAAGGGGGGGTGGGACAATGCTGTGAAATTTTTGGAATGTTGCAAATAGGCAGCAGCTATGATTTTAGAGAAAAGACAGCAGGAAAGTAAATTTGAGAATATCATTTGAACTCAAAGGGTTGCAACTTCCTAAAGTCATGATCAGAACTCCTTAGAAGTGTGAATTTATGCCATGCAGTGATTGTCATAAGGGTAATTGTTGTATTCTTTATTGTAAAAGGTTCTTAATCATGTAGTAAAGTATGGGATGACACTATTTTAGAGGGACTGAGATAGAGTATAATGTTAGATCCAACATGAGGTGACTCAATGAGCGCCCCTTGTGTATTATGAGATATATTGGTGACTGCGTCAAGTATATAATTCTTGAAACTATATAAAACTAGCTAAAGGTTAAAATGAATAAGATATTAATAAATTTGTTTGGTAAGTAGATAAAGTATTATATAGCATCATGGGAAGCCACGCACTGTTCATCTATGTCATATTAGCCATGTGGGTTTTCCAGGCAGTGTTCTGCTTAGGGTTCAAAATCTTTGATTCCTGTACAACATGAGGGTGTGGAAGGGGTGTCACTTAATATTTTATAGTCATGTTGTCTCTAGGGAAAATGATTTTCTAAGATGAGTGCAATTTTAGATGTTGTAATAACAGAAGTGTCAGTTTTAGTTGCAACATTTCTATTGATATCTTCTATTTATCATTCCCTGTTAAAGATTTTTAATTTTTTTGAAAAATATAGTAAAAAATAGAATTGTGAAACCACTCCCAGTGGGTGTTCCTTGAGTCTGAGCAGTGCATTGGTCATCATGCCAAATCTTAAACATGCTTGTTTATAAGTCTGGGTTGATATTTCTGCTAATAATTCCAAATAAAATTAGATGGATAATAGATTCTACAAAACAATATAAATTAATTCTCTGAGCAACTCCCTGAATGATTTCTCAGCTAATCATTAAGTTGGTGGCACTCTTATCATTTTCTCATCTATTACAGGATCAAACATTTTGAGTCATAAGCAGAACACTGCTTGGAAAAGCCTCATGACTGCCATGACGTTCATGGACAGCATGTGGCTTCTCATGATACTATATAATACCCTAAACTCATATCCAATAAAGTATAATTCTCTTCTTAATTTTCCCCTTTATCTCATTTATTATACTTCTCAGAAGTATATACTTGACAGTGGTGGCACAGGTAGGTTATCTAAACCTATGCAACTTAAAGGAAAAATTCTTCCAAAAAAAAGAACCCAGCAGATGGCATACACCACTGGCTGGAGACAATACAAAGAAGGTCAGGACATCCCTACAGGATTCACTGTCTTCAACAATATCCTTGTCCCTACCAAACAGAATAATCTCCTCAACACTTGTGGGTGTGACAAAAATGGTCAGATAGTAAGAAACTGTCTCTAAGTGATGGGGAATCACCACCCAATTCCACATAGAGTTGATGATTAACCACCAACAAAGCTTCAGATACCGTTTTGTGAAATTCCCAAAAGATACACTAGGGTTAAGCAAAATGATTAACCCTAATCAAAGGAGCCTGAGATAAATAACCTGAGAGAAAATCAATAAGTCTTTGGTGTAAAATTCAGGACATTGAGATATTACAGATGTCTCAGCTTTGGTCATGGGGAAAACTCCTAGATTTGCGGGCATTGGGTTAACATTGGGCAGAGGCAACAACAAAGTGCTGACAGTGGGGCCCCATCTTCCCGTAATGATTTGGCTAAGAATTAAATTGTAGGGAATGTAGCGCAACAGGCCAACTACAGGATGCATTTTAAAATAAAACTAGACCAGAGGATTTTTGATTTTTATTGAGTAAAATTTTTGGAGGACTTAACTCTTAGAGTTGAAACTGTGAAAATTATTCAATATATATTAAAATTTGACTAAGCAATACCACCTGGATCCTTAGCTCCTATCTCTTCTGCATTTTCAAGTGAATACCTGGTCCAGTTTTCAAAGAACTCTTGGGTGACCAACTTCTGATGACTGTGCTGATAAATAAGGTCATATCTGGTGACTCTCATATTACAACAATTTATCAAGGTCAGCTTGCAAGGGGGAATCAAATGCACCTGGCTGACTGGAGCAGCTGTAACCTGTGAGAGAGGGGGGCTAAACTAACTAAATTTGGCTCCCATTCTGGAGGAAGAATCCACCAAGACACCATCCAGTGCAGGACTGGTATGGTTGCTCAAAGTGGTGTCCATAAAGAGGACACAGCAGATAGTTGGGGAAAGTAGGAGTCCAAGCTCATCAAAACCATACCACCAAGTAACCTTGGAGCATGCCTGGGGGCAGACTCTTGACTACCTGAATCCTCATCTTGGACCTTAGTAAATGAAATCTATGAGGGAGGAGAAAATGGAGGAGCCAAGCTAGGGGCCATTGAGGGGACCGGTTCAAGGGCAGAGAGCTCAAGGTCATTGCAGGTCAAGCTCCTTACAACATTCTCACTGGTAACAAGAATTTCTTGAGCCTGTCCAGGGAAGTCCTCAAAAATATGCACAAATTGACTTGGGTTGCTCCTAAAGTGGTGGAAGATATGATAAAAATGACTCCAAAGATCTGAATAAAGTGGTCCATACCATCACCAAGGCAGGGGCCAGAGTGAAGGCCACAAACTTCAGAAAAGAGGCCAACATTTACAAAGTGGGAAGTAGCTCTGCAAATCAGGTTTATGGAGGTTATTCTCCAACAGGACCACAGAAAAGGAAGATCCTGACAGTGCAAAACCTGTCTGGGAGTTTTTGAAGTGCAAGAGGTGGTAAATAATAGCTATACGCTCAATCAAACAACAGGAGGTGCTTTTACAAGCTATATACTCAATTGAACAACAGGAGGTGGTTTTTGAAGTGTATATGTAGTATAGGAGGCAACAAAGCAAACAGGAGATAGATTCAAACTTAAATTAAGTATATATAAAAAAATTAATACTAAATTCAAAGTTCACATTAGGTTTTTGAAAGCAGGAGAGGTAAGCGGTCTTTTCAACACTAACTTTAACTCTAGAGGCTTCAAAAAGGGCGCCAGGAACCAGGGGAAGGCTGAGAAGGTAAGTAATATTAAAGTAAGTTATAATAAAGCCAGGGAAACAAAGAGGGCCAAGAAAAGCCTAAAAGTCAACTAATCTTTTTAAAATTGTAAAGTTTAATTGTTAAAATGAGTAAGCAGGGGACCAAAAGTCCCCTGACTTGCTTTAAGGGAAACCCATTTGAATTTGAAGGTCAGGTGACCTCAGCCAGTCATTTGATTGGACAAGATAGAAATTTTGCCAGTAATTTCATTGAGCTTGGATGGTTTCTCATCAATTTCTGACCCAGCCTCTGATTGGCTAGTACCTAAAGGACACTTCAGGACCCCATTAATTCCAGTTGAAACAGATTTTGTTGAAGTAACCAAAGTGTGACCTGATTGTTTGGACTTAATTAATTTTAAATGCAGGCAAGCCCAAGCCAAAAAATAATCCAAATTAATCAGATATTCCTCCCAAGTTTGAACAGAGTTCAAAACATTAGTATTTGCCACCTGGGAAGGGTATGCAAACACAAATCTCTCATCAATTATGTGGGCTAAATCCTCAAGAGAATTAAGGGGCTTGGCTGGCTTCTGAGCAGATTTTTTTGTGCAATGCAGGAAAATTTTCCTATCCAAGGCTAAAGGGGGGAGTGACTTTACATAACCCATTTTTGATCAGCTGTTTGATTTAGATCCATCAAATCAGTTAATTTTTTTAAAAGTTTCCCAGCCTTTTGAGATTTCTTAATTGGACAGATAATTCCCAGCATTATGGAATCTATCATGACAGTGGGCTCTAGAAATTGTCTCTGATTCCCAAAGCAACCAAAATACCCAGCATTGTATTTCAACGCCTATACTCAGAAGAAATTGGAAGGTTCTCAGGACTACACTGTGAAAATGCCAACCTCTGGATTCAAAGCACCCAAAATAGGTTCACACAAGTAGGCTATCTCCACAAACTCTAGAAAAGTTAAATTGTCTTATGTGCTAATGGGGCTGCCTCACACTTTGTAAGAAAATGGTTCAATCAACACCCTAATCACAAAAAACTAGGACATGTTCAAGAACACCTTCCTGGAAAAGTAGCCATAAAGGACTCTGATGTTGTGATTATGACAGAACTCAGAACTTTCAAAATGACAGGAACAATCAAGGAGTACATTGCAGCCTATTAAGACATACATGGTTGAGCTCCTGACACCATTAATTTTGATGAGGCTAGACCACAACTGGACTTCTACAATGGTCTCCCCACACACATCAGACACCAGTTTAACATGTGCCATTGCAAAAACCTCCAAGACATATTCTTTGAAGGGAAACAAGCTGCACAGAAATCTGACAACCTGCATGTAACTAATAGGCAATAATAGAGCCCCTTAACAAAGAAGAACCCTTGACCTAACAAGCATAACAACTAAGCTAATAACCCTAATCCTTGAGGCAGAAACAGTACAAGTCAGGTTAACCAGATGAGTACTTATAACACAACCAAAGAGGGGAAAGCTCAGGGAAGTGCTTAAGCAAGCCAACCTCTCCCACCTTATAAGACTTGTACAGGGACCAAGACATGAACTCAATTACCATGATCCAAGTACCCTCCAGCAATCCTATACTGTTTTTTGCCCAAACGGAAATAAACCCCTCATTTATCTTTTTGCTTTTGCAGATATCAGGGCACAGCACTATTCAACACTGGAGCCAACCAATACCTTATCAACAAAATATTTGCCAACCTCATGAAACTATCCATGGTCCAAAGTAATTTCAAGAGATTTGTCATAGCAGATAACAGAAACACACCAGTCACCAGAGAGAAAAGACCTTTCTGGGCAAAATAGGGGACCTATAGATCACCCTGAGTGGTCCAATAATACCAATGCCCAAGTACAATGTAGTACTTTATCTGGACTAGATGAGAAAGAACAAAACTCACATTGCCTGGGATAGTGCTACCCTCACCATAAAGCAAGGAGAGATTCACCATCACATGTATCCAACCCACCTTGACACACTCATGAGAGACCATGTGTTCGTAAAAATAACAGAAACAGAAGAAGAAAAGAACCCTATCAAAATCAATTAGAACACTTGAACGTATGAGATTATCCACTTTAAAAATGTAGAGACCTCACTTGAGCAAGACCCAATTCAACAACAGCTAGTCCAAGAATTCTCCTCTGTGTTCCAAGAAAAGCCACCAGGACTACCTCCCAACTGGGGCATCCAGAATGAAATCAACCTCAAGAGAAGTTTTCCAAAAGCATATCCTATCTATTGCCTAACACCACACAAAGAGGACACACTAAAGGCCTACCTTGACAAAGCCCTTGAAAAAGGACTCATACAACCATCTATATATCCTTTTGGTGTGACTGTATTTTTTGTAGAAAAGAAAGATGGATGACTTCACCTGATCACAGACTACAGGATGCTCAACAAGGTCAAATTAAGAGCAGGTATTTCCTGTCCCTGATTGATAACCTTTTTGAAGCCCTGGGGGGTCCCAGTTTTCTTAAAAAATTGATTTGACTGTGGGATATCACCAGATCCACGTTAAACCAGAAGATATCCCCAAGACTGTGTTTCAAACTAAATATGGCTTGTTTGAATGTGTTGTCCCCAATTTCAGCATAAAAAATGCCACATGTACCTTTGTGATCTTTATGAATTAAGTATTTAAAGATCACATCAGAAAAGAGCTATCATCTACCTTGACAACACAATCAGATACAGCCCTACTAAGGAACAACATTGGCAGGACGTCTGCCTGGTCCTCTGCACCCTTCAAGGTAACCAACTCATAGCCAAGCCCTCCAAATGCGGCTTCTTCTCAATAGAGCTCCCATTTTTAGGACACATTATCAGCAAGGACAAAGTTAAGCCAGACCCAGAAAAGATACAAGCCATAACCAATATGCCAGCACTGCAAAATAAGAGTGAGCTCTGTATATTCTTAGACATGATAGCCTATGTTATAAGATTCATCCCTGACTGGGGTGCATTAACTGTCCCCCTATCTGCAATCACTGGCAAGACAACAAAATTTGTATGGATATCCTTGAGAAATCAACACTTTCAAAAATTAAAAGACTAAATGGTCATTGTTCTTACAGTAGTTTTAGAAGCTATGGCAACAACCAAAAGTACCTCAGATTTAAACAAACTGATTTCAGATTTGAACAAAATCCAAGTTGCACAAGATTCAGGATTCAATTAATTTAAATATTTTTGGTTAATAAATGAACTGACAAACCAAAAACAAAATTTCACTAGCCCATTATATGAAATTATATCAATCATTAAGCAGCATAGTTTAAATCACAAATAAAATGAACTGATGCAATAAGTGAGATGAATGGATGCTATTCTGGAGTATATTATAATCCAATCAGCTTTCATATGAGGCGCTGACAGAAGTACTAAAATGAAAAAAATTGGAAATCTAGAAGCAAGATTCAACAAGCAAAAAATAAAATGAAGTCACAGAAGATGTGTAGTATGAGCAGCCTAAAATAGAAGTATATAGTTTTACAGCCAATCAACAGCTATCTAATTTAGGAACATAGGCATTTTTTCATTTTTATGGATCCTGATTTGTGTAAAATGGTTTTGAGAACCTTCCAAATATGGACTTGATATTAAAATTAAAAAAAATCATAAAATTTTAAATTTCTACTCTTAGTGATTTTATCCTAGGTTTTTTACAATGGTTTTTAATAGCAACAACATTTTTTACAGAGCCAGCAGCCAATCCAGCAGCAGCCAAGCCAGCTTCAATGGAGGCAAGGCTCAGGGTGTGGAGGCACCTATTTATACCAAAGCCTTTGAGGCAGGTGACAAGGAAGCTGACCTATACCTGACCCCCAACCCCTATGGCTTTGACAAGTTCAGTAGTCACGTAGTGTCTAGTTCTGCCCCTGCTCCTGTACCCACCCCCGCACAAGCTGCCTGCCAACCAACCAATCAGGATGGCAACCTCAATCCAGAAAACATTACTGCCACCACACAACCTGCCCCCTAAAGCCAATAAGGCTTCAGCTCCCGTGGCCCAGCGCCCCAAGCAACAAATCATCACCGCCCAAATTCTCCAGAAAATTGTGGCACTGAATCTGCAGGGTCTGTCCTGGGATCAGATTGCTGACCAATTGAAATTTACCCAATCCACCATAATGTGGAAGTTCAACAACCTAATGAACAAATAAAATCTGATTGTGACAGCCAAGAAGCCCAAGAAGGCCCCTGGATCTAAATTACAGGAGCCAACTCAATCATGCTTGACCTCCTCCAGCGGGACCCCAAGCTTCTCTTGACCCAGGTCCAGAAGCAACTTGTGCACCATGGCATTTGGGTGTCTGAGTGCATGGTGCAGCTCTGGATGCATGGAAAGGTGGCTTTAATACAAATTCTTACCTATTTTGCCAGCAACCAATGGGATGGCACTGAGGATTCTGGTATAATTCTGCCATCAAATCCACCCTGGTCTGATGCCTGACAAGTTTTTCAGATGACGTCATGTTTGTCTCCTATTATAAGCTATCAATAGCTTTTGACAATTTTGGCGCCCAAGGAAGAGCCGCCACCCAAAAATGGAGAAAGAAGGTCAAGAAGGGGACATTCATTGGTGTGTTTCTGGCTGTTTTGGCCAAGGGTTTTGTCTACTATCAGAAAAACCCAGATTTCACCAATGGCCACAAGTACGGCCTCATCCTCAGTGGATTACTCAACTCCTGGGATGGCTCAAATTCTAAACACCAGGTTTTCTTGAGCCACCAGATGGAGGGTGGCTCCACTGCTCTTGAGGCGATCCAGGAACGTGGGCACCAGGCCTCCGTGTACCCAGCTGGTCACACTGACATCCATCTGGCTGATGTTGTGTTATTTAATATTGAAGATACACTCTGGGAGCGCCGCCCTCAGGATTTCAACGACCTCTATCTTGGGGTCCTTGACCATAATTCTCTCTTTGGTCACCAAATAGTGGCTGACTTGTTTGCCCAAATTGTCTTCCATGTGAACATGGGCAACCAATCATGCAAAGATAAGCGCCTCCCACCTCAGGCCACTGCCATCTACCAGTCAATCAAGGCAATGACAGACAAGGAATATGACAAGCAATATATGGCAGCCATCACGCAAAATCCTTCTACCCCTACCCCTGCCACCACTACCCCATCTTCCAGTCCCACCCACCCACTTCCAGACCCCCCAGGCCATCACCGCTCTTTTCTTCCTTCCCGCGCTATTCTGCCTACTAGGAATCACTCTTCCCTGCCCCAATAAACCCCCTGGTCCCAAAATATTTCTATTTCTATTATCTTTATTTTGAATTTCAATTGTTTGTGTTCTCTTTGTTTATAGTTGGTTTTATTCTTTATGTTCATCTTATTTCTATAAAATCATATATTTACTATGTCATGTATCTAGATCCAGAACACATTTATTTTTAGCACTTTGCACAGCCCCTTGTGAAAATATTAGCAACAATTTGGTGATCAACTAAATTTGAATTGGAAAATTATAGGTTATTTGTGTTTAGATAAAGTTGTTACTGATCTTAATTCAAAACCTTAATGATAAACTTTAAGTCAATCAGGAGCCAAGTGATAAAGTGATTGTTGTGACATAAAGAGTCATTCAATAATTCTTTGATTCATGTGCGCTAATTAATATTATTGGATGGTTGTTTTGCTATTGTGTGCCATTGCCGCTGTAGTGAGTTGTTGATGGACTAGTGTTAACCCAGCAGCTGATTGGGCACTAGTCCACCAACAACTTGCCACAGCGGCAATGGCGCTCAATGACAAATCAACCAGCCAATAAATTAATTAGGGCACATGCACCAAAGAATTATTGGGTGACCCTTTATGTCACATCAATCACTTTATCACTCAGCTCCTAATTGGCTTAAAGTTTATCATTAAGGTTTTGAATTCAGATCAGTAACAACTTTATCTAAATACAATTAACCTATAATTTTCTAATTAAAATTTAGTTGATCATCAAATTGTTGTTAATATTTTCACATGGGGCTGTGCAAAGTGCTAAAAATAATATGGCAATTAAGGGACAATGCTGACACAAAGCAAACAACACATATTGAGTTGAGCATAAAACATATACACAATAGGTAAAAAATGGGATATTGGAGTAATTTAAAAACAAACTGGGATAGGCAAAGAGCAATATTATCAGAATAATACAGATTTTATTGGGGTGAAAGCTATAAAAAATAAGGAAATGTTAGTAAAAAATCAATGAGAGAATTGGAGAAGCTTTTGAAGTACCTTGACTCTGCAATTGCAGAGATAAAAGAAATTGACTGCAAGGATAAAGCAAGAGTTAAGTCTGCCGTCCTTGAAGGAGACAAAATAGACAAGGTGTCAGCAAAGGCCCTTATGACCAAAATACCAGACACCCCTGAGAAGACAATCAAGCGCTTACTAAACATTCAGAAGACAGTGGTTGAGGGCCTTCAGTTTATGGTGTACAATCTTTCTGTGCCGTCCATCTGGGTCAACAACCCTGAAATGTATGCCCACCTCAAACCAGCCAAGCAAGCCTGAACCAAGGACAAAGAATTGCCAGCGCAATTGCTTGCGCCAAGAATGGCTAAGCCTACCAAAGCCGCCGGCAAAGAGGATACACAAAAAGGTAACATAAAAAAATAAAATTAATAAAAATTTGTAAATACTTACCTTTTTTAGAGAACATTAATGTGAAATCTGCTGGGTCCTGGTCCCCTTTGTCCCTGCCACATTTTATGCAAATTATGCCACTCACGTGGCAAAGCAGCTGTTTCTGTCTCCCCTGTCTTGCGGGAGCTGGAGGACTGCATCTACAGGTCCTTCCCAATGTCCAGGGAGGCATTGGCTGAGCTTACACATGCTGAGGGGGCATCTGAGTGGGCAGCTACTGCCTACAAGGATGCCCAACTGGACCGCCTGGACCTGGTATCTCTCAGTGGAGTTTACTATTTAAACTCCTTTGAGATTGTTTGGGATGTCCTGGCAACACTCTCATTCAAGAATATACTGGAGATGAGACAGGCCCATGTGGCTGCTTGCTTCTGCTACCCCCTGGAGCACACCCTGTCTTACCTGTTGGAGAACTTTGGGCGTGAGGTGTTGAAATTGGCTGTTGCAGATGCAATAGCCATAAAGAAGACAAAATCCTCCTCACCAACTTTGGGTTGGCCTGGAGCACCAATGAGACGGGGCTTCCTGCAGCCATGGAGTTGATCTTTGCTAAAACCAAACACAAAAAAAATAAGTACAGTATACAATAAGCTGTTTCAATTCACTGAAGCCTTTGCTGAGCAAAGGCTCCACCTTGTTGTTTACCTTGGGTATCTCTTCTACTTTAGAATGGCCGCAAGTGTGGAGGACCTAGATGGGGTCCTTCTCAGGATCAACTAGGCCTGGCTCTCCCTGGACAACAAGAAGGTCCCCCCTGGATATGACTCAGTTGACCATGTGATCCAGGACGGCCTGGTCCTGGCAGGAATTTACAGTTCTGCAGCCCCGCCAGAGAAGCTGCTGCTTCACTCCCACCTCACCATACTTCCTTTTATAAGCTGCCAAGAATATTTTAACCAGGGTGTATTCACTGTATACAGTGTGGCGGTGGAGGTTGTGCGCCACCTCCATTGCCAGGTGGGTACATACCAAAGGACTCACTATAGGCACACCTAATAAAAAATATTATTCCAATAAATTTCATTACAATTTATATTATTTTTATTATAATAAATTTTTATAATTTTTATTTTAGCAAACAAGTTTTGCAAAATATATTGCAGAAACAGTTTTCATAAAAGCCTAAAATTATATGTTAATAAAATATTATTCTAATTTGTAAATTTTACATTTAAATTTTTTAATCCCATTTTTATATTTATTTGAAAAGAGTGATATAAATATTGTTGCAACAGCTTTGATTACTCCCTCTTGGAGAATTACGCCCTAAGTAAATCACCAAACAACTCACCAAACGGTTCACCGTCCAGCCAATAAACAGGTGGCACCATTATCAGTTGACCATCTAAGACAGGGATCACTCAATCCAGGTCCTAAATGGAACACAACTTAATTGAGCCTTGTGACTCAAGAGGAACATTACTCAGATAAGCCCCATGACCTCCATGACATACATGAACAACATGTGGCTTATCATGATACTATATATAAGCCTATATTCATATTCAATACAGTAGTTTTAAAAGCTATGGCAACAACCGAAATCCCTCAGATTTAAACAAAATGATTTCAGATTTAAACTAAATCCATCTCTCAGGTTAAAATATACACTCTGTTAACAGGGTTTATTGGCGTTAATGGGCAAAATGAGTCAATACAGCAACAAAGGGCTCACACACAAAGCAAAACCATTCAAAATACATTGATTCACAAACAAAATAGTGTGAGTTGATTTTTGGTGTACATATGTTTACTATGTAAATTAGTGACAAAATACACCCAAGCAAGGTGTGTCAAAACGCAAACCAAAAACAAAACACAATAGCAACTCACTATGTAAACAAAATCACTCACACAATGTGTGCAATGGATTGTAATCATGGATTGTACCAAGGTAACTAAAATAAGACACAAGATCTGAAACAAAATTTTTAAAAATATTGTGTTGGGTGTTTGAATTTGGCAGTAAAATCTAGGAAAATGGGTGGATTTTTTTGAATATTCTAAAATGGGCGTTGTAAAACCAAAAACAACTAATTAAGAAATAAAAAATCTATAATTGGAATATTGGGTGGGGAAAAATATTAATTGAATATCCATATTCAGATTAAAGCAAAAATTAAAATTAGAGAGATAAATTAATTGAAATTTATTTAATATTTTATTAAATTTTAAAATGGAAGGAACACAATATCAGAGTACTAATACACCCATTGTGTGCCGTGGTTGCAGTTGCCCCGCGGGTCAAAGAATAGAGTTAGTTCAACCCAAGTGCCTACTCAAGGAGGAGACAGGAGAGGAGAGTTCCATAGTGACACTGCACTGACACAGCCGGTTCAAGGAGCACAAGCTGCTAGGGTGTGGAGCATCAACCCTTGGGTCCTAAAGCTGACCTGTAAGCCAACCAAGGTCACCACTACAAAGAAAGTTAGAAACAAAGAGGTAGAACTGACTTTGTATGTGTTTGACGTTGTGTACCAGCAATAGTTGGTCCCGTCAGCCATGCTGGAGAAGGTGAAGCCTGTACTTGATACTAGCTACAAGCCCTACGTCAGTGATGGCAATCAGGAGGATGACAAGGAGCCCCAGTTCTATCAAACCAATGAGGGACAGCTGGTGTTAAAAAAGGTTGCAGCCTTCTATACCAAGGTACCTATGCCCTGTGTTGTGCCCAATGCCAATGAGCCAATCCCCACCGCTAAAAAGCCCGCCCAGAAGCGCATCCCCGACATCAAATGCATCATCCTGCTTATGCTAATGCGGGAATTGGGTGATTACAAGGTGGCTGCGGCCCTTGTTAGAGTGGATCCCAAGTACGCCAGCAAGACCTTCCAAAAATTCATCAATACTGGTTGTGTCCTTGCCGCGGAGAAATCCTTGTGTGTTTCTACTATGTTCACCAAGGAGCACAAATGGGCAATCCACCAGTGGATCACCTGGGACTGCCATCTTGAACTGGAAAATATACAGGCCATGGTTAAATCTACTTTTGATATTGAGGCCTCAATTTCCTTCTATTATCATTTGGTCAAGGGAATGTGCTTTTCCTGGAAAAAGCTCGGGGTATCCCCCTACAACAGAAACAGCCCAGCCAATATTGACGTCCGGAAAAACTATGCAGAGGCGTACACTGCCCTCAAAGCCAAGGGGACGGTTAAATTTTATTATATTGACAAATCAGCATTTTCCTTGTCAATGCGCAATGAGTATGGCTATGTCCCCAAAGGCTCCAATGACAGGATGGCTCGGTGTGCTGCAGTCTGTGCCACAGCCTACTCAAAGGTGGCTCTCCTTGGTCCAAAGGGGGTTGAGCTTTATCAAATGATATTGGGTTCTCACAACAGCCGTACCTTCTTGTCATTCCTCCAATTGGTCCAGGAGCACCTGAGGCGCACAAGCCCGGGCTTCACCAATGTGATTGTGTTGGACAACATTGGTCTCCACAAGGTGGCTGATATTCTTGAGGAATTCCCAATGATCAACACAAGCATTGCAGTGGGCCCCCAGCAATTGGCCACGGCAAATTTATGCCTTCTCTTCCTCCCAGCTTATTTGCCCTTCCTAAATCCCATTGAGGAAGTCTTTGGGTGGCTCAAGCAAGTTGTCAAGTGAGCAACCCCAACTGGGACTGAGGACCTCTTTAATTTGCTGCAGGCTAGGATCCACACCCTCCCAGCTGAGACTGTGGCCAAATTCTATGGCCACGCTGATTTGTTCATCCCCGCGTGACTAGCCAAACAGCCAATCAATTAAAGGCTTAGTGTGTCCAATTTTTCTATATTCTCTTATTTACTATTCAAGATTTATTAATTATCATTTTATATTTAGATGTTTCCACGCCCGCAATCACATTCAGAAGTCCATCAATAGATGTAATTAATTTATTTATTTTATTAATATTATTTTATTATACCATCTGAGCTAATCCCAAAAGGTTAAATCTGGATTACGCAAATATATTTTTATCACTTTGGTCAAATAAATATAAAAATAGTTTTAAAAAAATTAAACGTAAAATGTTAAGTTAAAATTTATTTTATTAACATAAATTTTATACTTTTATGAAAACTGTTTCTGCAATATATTTTGCAAAACTGGTTTGCTGAAATAAAAATTATAAAAATTTATTATAATTAGAATACTATAAATTATAATAACATTTATTAGAATCATGTTTTTATTGTGTGCGCCTGTAGTGGATTCTTTGGTATGTACCCACCCCGCAATGGAGGTGGCGCACAACCTCCACTGCCACACCATGAATGGTGGATACACCCTTATTTAAATACTCCCTCCTTCTGGTGAAAGGCAGTAGGGTCAGGTGGGAGTGAAGCAGCAGCTTTTCAGGTGGGGCTACAAACCTGTATATCCCAGCCAGGACCAGGGCGTCTTGGATTACATGATCAACTGAGTTGTATCCAGGGGGGACCTTCTTCCTGTTGAGTGCAAGTCTGGCCTTGTTGATTCCCAGAAGGACCCTGTCCAGGTCCTCTACAGACGCGCTCATCCCAAAGTAGAATAGGAACCCCAGGTAAACAACCAGATGAAGCCTTTGCCCTGCAAAGGCTTCTGTGAACTCACATAGTTTATTATTGACCGCGCTGATCTTTTTGTTGAGCCGTGTTGTGTTCTGAGGCGCAGCACAGACACACAACAGGAAATCCTAACCTTAGGGTTGGATTTGTACTAA